>CM053594.1:128054819-128100620 GCA_028646575.1 Pseudocheirus occidentalis | reverse complement strand
TATTCCTTGCTTCTCCAGATTATTGACAGTATCAGCCTTTATATCTAGATCACGTATCCATTTAGACTTGACTTTGGTGTATGGTGTTAGATGATGGTCTATGTCCAGTTTCTGCCCTACTATATTCCAGTTTTCCCAGCAGTTTTTGTCAAATAGTGAATTCTTAGCCCAGAAACTGGGGTCTTTGGGCTTATCAAACAGTATATTACTATAATCCTTGACTACTGAATCTTTTGTACTCAATCTATTCCATTGATCCATTACTCTGTTCCTTAGCCAATTCCAGGCAGTTTTGAGGATTGCTGCTTTATAATAGAGATTTAAATCTGGTACAGCTAGGTCACCTTCCCTAACATTCAAATGGCATTTTAAAGTTTGCAAAACACTTTACATGCATCATCTCATTTGATCTTTACTACAGTCAGCAAGGTTGGTACTGTTATTATCTTCGTTTAACAGAAGAATCTGGAAACTTCGACTGGAAAAGGCTAAAAGTGACTTGTTTGGGAGTGGCAGTGGTAGTGGTAAAAAAAAAACAAGAACTACCTGAGGCAAGGATTCACTTTTTTTGGGGGGGGGGGAAGGCAGGGCAATTGGGGCTAAGTAACTTGCCCAAGGTCACATGGACAGTGTTAGATGTCTGAGGCCAGATTTGAACTCAGGTCCTCCTGACTCCTGGGCCAGTGTTGTATTCCCTGCACCACCTAGCCACCCATGAGGTAAGTATTTAAACTCAAATCTTTCTGAATCCAAGTCTAACTCTCTATCTCTCTTATCCCAAAGAGTAAGCCTCAAGAGTTACAGCCACAAAATTGTAGGATGCCCAAGCCAGAGAAGGGATTGGAGATCAGGTAGTGCAACACTTTCATTTTATAAATGAGAGAACAAACTTATTCCGTGATGAAGTGTTTTGTACAAGTTTATACAGCAAATAAACTCTAGATGATCAATAGTAATACCAATAAATAGTATCATATGTTATAACATTAATAAATATCATGTAGTATAAATACATGTCATAATCAGAACACATCATATTAATATATTAAACATATATAAAACAATCATATAAATAAGTTACTATATATAGGGAATTAAAATTATATGATATTTCATGTGTATAAATATAACACAAAAATAATTATGTAACTGTTGTGTCATAACAATGACACATAATATATAATTGTACATAACGTATGTTTTAATTATATAAAATTATATCTAATATTATTATTATAATATCTAATATTTACATAACACTTAAATGCCAGGCACTGTGTTAATCTCTTTTGCTCTTTAACAACTGACTAGAGAAAATGGGAAGACTTTATTCCTCAGTGAGCCCTCCCTTTTGAAACAAGGCAGTTGTAACCCCTTCTGGATAACATGTGAGTGGAAGATAGTGCTAGGGGAGCTTGAAGCAAAGGCAGAGGAGTAAAGATCTGTATTATACTTCTTTACCTCTCATTGTGCTCCTCTTTTCCCCTATTTCCCCAATGCCATCTACTAAGACACTTAAGGGAGAAGCCTGAGAAGCTTTATGTTTGGAAGCAGATTTTGCATGAGACAGCATGGTGTAGTGGAAAGAGAGATGTGATGGAATATTACTGTACTATAAGAAATGATGAGCTGGTTGATTAAAGAAGAACATGGAAAGACTTGGATGAGAAGTAACGAAGAGTGAAATGAGCAGAACCAAGAGAATGCTGTACACAGTAACAGCAAAATTGTTCTAAGAACAGCTTTGGACAACCAAGTCATTTTGAATATTATAAATATTCAAATTAACTACAAAGGACATGTGAAGGAAGATGCTATCGACATCCAGAGGAAGAATGGATAAATAAAAGTATGATAAAAGTATGTCTAGTATGGTTTTACACATACACACACACACACACACACACACACACACACACACATTAGAAGGCTAACAGTAGCCTTCTCTAGGGAAGGCTAGGGAGGGAGAAAAAACAAACCAACCTGCACAACAGAGAACCAAAGAAGGCTTAGAAGGAAACACTGAAAAAGAAAAAAAAAAAAAAAAGAAAAAAAAAGGGGCAGCTAGGTGGCGCAGTGAATAGAGGACTGGTCCTGAAGTCAGGAGGACCTGAGTTCAAATCTGACCTCAGACACTTAACACAAAAACTAGCTGTGTGACCTTGGACTAGTCACTTAACCCCAACTGCCCTCCCCCCCAAAAAAGGAAACATTGAAAAGCAAGGTAGTTTTGAAAATGTTGCATAGTATTTATTACACAGTTTTTTTTAAAAATAGCAAACTGTTAATTAGGAAGTCATGGTTTCATATTGAATCTTCTTTTTATGCTTTGCTGTGTACAAGGAAATGTTCTCTTTTTTGTTGTTTTTCTGTATTTTAAGTTCAAAATGAATAAAAAATTTCAAAAAGGAAAGAGCTGAATTTGAGTTTGGGAGATTCCAGTTCTAATGCTACGGCAGCTAGATGACACAATGGATAGAGTGCCAGATTTGGAGTCAGGAAGACCCATCCTTGAGAGTGTGTATCTGGCCTCAGACACTTAGTATCTGTGTGATGCTGGGCAAGACACTTAACCCTGTTCGCCTCAGTTTCCTCATCTGTAAAATGATCTGGAGAAGAAAATGGCAAACCACTCCTGTATCTTTTCCAAGAAAAACCAAATGGGGTCACAAAGAGTCGTGCACTACTAGAATGACTGAACAACAATTCTTTTTAAATTTGTAAACATTTTTATTTAAAGTTTTGAGTTCCAAATTCTATCCCTCTCTCCCTTTTCTTCCCCCTCCCTGAGATGGTAAGCAATCAGGTATAGGTTATACACGTGCAATTATGTAAAACCTTTCCACGTTAGTCATTTTGGGCAAGAAGACTCAAACAAAAGGAAAAAAAAGGAAGTGAAAAATAGCATACTTCAGTCTGTATTTAAGAAATATCAGTTCTTTCTATGGAGCCACAATCATATGTTTTATCCTCAGTCGGTCAGGATTGTCTTTGATGATTGTATTGCTGAGAACAGCTAAGTCATTAACAGTTCTTCATGTAATAGTATTGCTGTTACTGAATACAATGTTCTCCTGGTTCTGTTCAACAACAACAATCCTAAAGTTGTTTTAAGGTTACTTGCTGTGTGACCTTTATCAGGTCATTTAATTTTTTCAAGTCTCAGTTTCTTCTTCTGTATAGTGGGGCTAACACTTTGGGTACAAGTGTTCTGTGAACTTGCTCACAATTTGGTTGTGAGGAAAACGCTCTGTACACCTCAAATATAGGTTATTTTAATTTCAGGAAAGATTATTGAGGACTGACTTTTCTCCGGGTGAATTAATTGCTATCTGGATAAATCTACTCTAATCTCCAGGAAAGGTCTGTGATGGATTCACAGTAATGTGTTCAGTAACTAACTATTCCTAGGAAGTCCTCTGCCAGGTACTCTGCTTGACAGAGCCTTAGGCTGATAGCTGTTCTCAGACAAACCCCAATTGACTGACTGCTGAATTTCCTGATTATCTACCTTTAAAGCAATGTTGGTTGTATTGGATGGGTAATTTAGAGCATCTGGTGGGGAGTTTGAGGCCATCTGTCTAGTTCATACCCTAATGAATAGGGGAAGAGGTTTGCATTTTGTTTTGTTTTTTAAAGGAAAGTCACTGTCCTATGTCCACAGCTGGAAGGAATGACGGCTGCCTGTATTTTTAGAAGGCTGCTGGGTATGTGGGTGTACATGTGTGTTTTGGCAAAAGGCTAGGATCCATAGACAGCAAGAGGCCATTTGGACTACACACGTAGCCTCCCTAATGGCATACTGTGATCTACTTCTTTGTAGTGAGCAATTTTCCATGGAGATCAGAGTTTTCCTTTACTCCTGTCAAGTGCAGCAAATCTCCCTGATATCCACTTAGAACTTTCTCTGGTAAAGAGCTACTGGGTACCATGATAGTGAGAGTGGGAGCTGAGAACGTGGGGAGAGAAGTGACACAAAGGCTGTCCAAATGTCTTGATTAGAACATTTTCTAAGTGCTTGTCTTTCCAGTCCCCTCAAAGTGTCTTTTGCCTGTGTCTTAATGGGGAGCCTCCAGGCCTAAATGGAACAATGATCTAGGCAACTAGAAACAGAGTATTTAAGGAGTTCAAATTTCTGTCCCTCTTCTTCCCTAGAGGTGAAGGACCAAAACAATTGCTACTTTTGGGCTCCTTGGTCAGCTTTCTTGACTCTGTTTCCCAGGTTTCCCTGCCTTTTGCCCCCTACCCTTTCACTTGCAGTATCTTTTTTCACAGTGAGAAAAATATAGGGAATCAGAGAGGAAGTCAGAGCCACAAAGAGTAGCTTCCAACCCCCACACTTTCAGTGGGAAAAATACTCTTTGGCTAGCTGTGAAAATACAACTCTCTTGACCTTTTGACAGGTCTTTGGGCCAGAGACAAGTGTATCCCTTTCTCTACTGCCCTGAAGGGGAAAAAATGACTGGGAAGGAGGACCTACAAAAAAATGAGAGAAAGGGAGAAGACGTTATGAGGTCATCCAGTTCAACCCTTGCCCCTCTGTAGTAACATCAAACCATCCCAGATGATGAGAAGCTATCTTCTCTAAGGGGAAAAATCTATCCCCAGGAGGGATAGTTCAGCATGTATTAGCTTCTAGCTTTTATAAAGAGAGATTAGACATTGCAATTTTTTTAAGTGACTGTTAAAATGGGCTGTGTACATCTATAATGACATATATTAGCATAGATGTATTATAGGTATAGTCATCATCAGAGCAGCCCATTAAAGATTCTTGAAGCCTGGGTGGAAAGGAGGTGAAGAGTATTTACTAACTGTATGACTTTTTTTCTTTTAAATCAGTGAAAGGATGGAATTTGGGGATTTTGTTGTTGTTATTGTTGCTTTGGTTTTCTAAATCCTGAATCCAACTTTCTGTGCGTTTTGCTTTTCTTCATTTTATCCATGTCTAATTGCCGGGGACCATTGTTTCAATCATAGACAGTAAAAAGTCCCTAGCTCAGGCTTGGATTCTCATGAGAAAAAGGGGAGGTAGAACCAGGAAATGGCCCACCAGGAGTCTGTTCTCATGACATAAATTTTGTGAAAACAGAATAGGATGGACCTATTCTTATTCCAATTTTCAGCTGATTTTCTTCTTTGATGCTTTTTCTTCTTCCTGACCCTTCCACCCACCCTGACTCCTGGCCCAAGGATGGGAAGCAGGATATTTGGACAGGCTTTGTTCTCATGAGGAATTCAAGTCACTTCTCTCCCCCAGTTCTGAGCTCCCATGCTAATTATCCAGGTGCTCTGAGCCCCACGAAGAATAGACCCAGGTAGTGAAAAAAGGAGACTTTACTCTCAGTGTCTTAACAGAAAGGAACAAACCCGTAGCTAAATAACTATTTATCAACAAAAAGTTAAGTGATCCAGAAAAGTGAGTAACAAATGGAACAGAAGTACTATTATTATTTGATCAACAAATGCTTATTGAGCACTTATAGTATATACACAGTTCTATGATCATTTAAAAAAAAAGGAATCACAATACTATGCAAATTAATGGGGCAAAGTTAAACAATTAAATTTATAAAATAAATCTTATAAGTTTTTACATATTTAAAAAAACTTTTAGTAGGCAACATAATCCTTTAGCTACAATCATTTGTTTTATATGATTTGGCACTGAATTCACAAGATTTTGACATGCATCCATTAATTCTTTATCATGAAACCACACTTTTTAATCACATTGGATATTAAGCATATCTTTGACAAATAGTCCATTTCCCTTCCCCCAAGTTTAGGCTTGAATTTAGCCCACAGTAAACTAAAGTAGAAAAACAGAGGTTTTCAATGGAATTTTAATCATATGTGTTCATAGGCCATTGAAACTTACTTATCTACATCTCTTAGATAAATTTCTCAACCTTTCGTGATATGTGGTATTGTATAAGGTTGTATTGCAGTACCACATCTCTGTTTGGGAATTTCTGTAATTCCTAAACATTTCTACTTCTCAGTGTATCATTATATTTATTAAAATTCATCAGTCTTTCAATGGGAATAGAACTTCCAGGGACACTGGGAAAAAAGGCCCCAGATATTTTCTTTGGATGGATATTTTACAGTCTGAAGATGTCCAGATCATTTTGTATTGTAGAGAAGACATGGACAACCCCCCCATTCATCAACTCCTTTTTAAGTGCCGCTTGTTTTCTGAGGACTAGGTTTGCTGATTCTTGGCACTGTTTTTTTGTTTGTTTGTTTGTTTGTTTTACTTTTCCAACCACATTTTCCTTTGAATTTCAGGACTGATCCCCTTTCACTGTTAACTTGAATGATCCTTGAAATGCTAGAGGCAGCTAGGTTTCACAGTGATAGAGCACCAGACCCAGTGTTAACATATTTTTGTCACCAACAACATCACTACTACCAAGAGATAATAGCTAGGTGGTATAGTAAATAGAGTTGTAGATATGGAGTCAGAAAGACTCAAGTTCAAATCTTGCCTTAGATACTTATTGTATGACTGTAGGTAAGTCATAACATCTGCCTCAGTTTCCTCATCAACAAAATGAGAATATTAGTAGCACCTACCTCCCAGGGTTGTTACAAGGATAAAATGAGAGAAAATTTTTAAAATGCTTTGGAAATCTTAAAGCACTATATAAATGCTAGCTATTATTACTATGTTAAGAAATGCTTGACTTCATCATACCAAGAGCTCTACAATATCTCTAAGAGTCATTGAAGTGTACTCTTTAAAAGCTATAACTTCCCTCCAATGCTTTTCCTTGGAGAAATATCTAGCACCAAAACCACAGAATTAAAAACATAACAAAAGAGAATAATGAAATGCATGTCTACAGCTTAACATACTGTTCTCATCTGACTAAGAACTAAATAAAGGGGAGGATAGCAACTCAAACTTATTTGATCCAGTTAAGGTCAGATGTTCTGAGTAAGTATAGTTTTAATAGAAGCACACGAGAATGGCTATTGTAGCCACAAAATGAAACCATATCAAAATTATTCTTGTCCCAAATAATTTGCATACCACTCTATAAGATGTCTTATCTGACCTCAAAGTATTTACAGTCTAATTAGGAAGATACGACACGGATATGAACAACTAAATAACAATCTAAGATAATATTTATTTAAGTGTAAAATGAATTTTTCATAAAATAATGATGTAGGATTCAAGGGAAGGAATGAAGATTAGTGAGGCTCTGTATTGGCCCAGAAAGAACACTAGATGGAGTGTCAGGAGAACTAGAATTCTAGTCCTGGCTGGGACATTAACTAGATAAAGGACCTTGAGCAAGTTTTACTTCTTTAGGTCTTAACTCTCTCATCTGTAAAATGATGGGAAGGGTATTCCAGAAAGAGTGTCTAAGGTCCTTTCCAACTTTGTTGGAAGCTGACTAATTGGAAGGGATTGAGCTAATTAGCCCAAAAGTCTTTTGCTGCTCTATAATTTGTTAGGAATATTGAAGAGGGCATTCTTATTGGAGTGTGGGTTACTCAATAATCTCGCTGGTCTCTCTTAATTAAGAAATTCTGGGATATATTGCATCTTGAAGGATGGGTAAGGTTTAGAGAGGTGGAAAAGGAGTAGGGTCACTCACACATTCAGGCAGGGGATACAGCTTAAATGTGAAGATAGGAATGGGCAAGTCCAATTCTGGAAACAGTCTAATGTCATAACCAGTTGAGTAGGGGGTTAGGTTAGAGAAGACCAGGAATGAAAATTCTGGAAGACTGGAAGAATCAGGTATAGTGTGGGAACTTTAACAGAAGAACATGACCTGGGGAGGAAAGGGATTATTTTCCTAGAGAGAGGAATGTGCTGATATGAGTCCACAAGATAGGAGAAAAACCAAGAAATATATCCATAAAGAAAGTGGGAACCAAGTAATGTTAATCAAAGTTTAAATTGAGCCCCAAACCTGGAATACTAGTTTAGCAGGACAGGGGCAGGTGCCTGGAGTAAGTCAAAATGACAGGCAGTCAGTGAAGGTCTATTCAGGAAGGTGATAACAAGAAGACATGGTAGAATGGTGTCAGGTACTCAGCAACTATAAAACTGGGGTTTGAAGACAGGAAGCTCAGGGCCACCAGATAGACAACTCATCTGTTGACTTCTTGATGTATGGCTTTCCATCCCCCTTCACCCCTTGCCAACTTTAACTCTACCCCATGTCTTGTTACCAATTTAGCCCCTAGTCCAGGGAAATGTAAAGACCAATAGATCTATATTTTATAAAATCATGGAATCCAGAATCTCAAAGTTGAAATGGGCCTCAGAGATGACATAGTTTAACCCGCATTTTAAGAAGAATCTCCCCCATAAAACCCATGAAAAGCAATCATCCATACTATGATAAGACACCCAGTGATGAGGAAGCCTCTATTTCCTAAGGCAACTCAATCTGCAGCTGGACAATTCAACTATTAGAAAGTTTCAATTTAAATCAAGCCTAAATCTGCCACTTCTACCTATTGTACCCAGTCCTACCTAATAGGCTTATGAGGATTAAGTCTAATCTCTCCTTCATATGGCAGTCATGTGACCAGCTACTTGAAGGTAATTGTCATGTTTCCATATGTCAGATAGTTTGGTACCATCATCTTTGGGGCTGGTGTGGCTTGTTCCATACGATACTAGAAATGGAGCTCTTCTTACTTTGTCTATATGGAACAATTCTCTCATTTTGTCCTTTAGTCTTAGTCTTGGGACCCTGGCTTTTTCTTCCCTGTCTAGAACACCTCTCTGATTTCTACTTCATTCCCTACTCTATTGGGACTGAATCCTTTTCTTGTTTTTTCTAGACAGATGTTGTTTCAGGCTAATAGTTGTTCCCAGTCATCTAAAGGTAAATTCTAGAGTGCCAAGGAAATTTTCATAAAGGACATTTCGCTACACAATTTTCACTACCTTTAAGTAGAAAAAGATCACCACTCTCTTTATAGACATCTATAGCACTGCTGGGATGGCATTTATACCAAGCTCAAGAGAATGATCCTTAAAAAAGTAAAGGACTGAGATCTCATCTTCTAAGAGAGACTGATGAGCAGGGATGGCAATCATTTTTTGGAATAAAAAATGAGCTATATCAGCTGGGTGAGGCATTGTTCTTGGTTTTGCTAGGTAGCTGTACCCATCCAGCATTTCTGTCATTCCTTTAGACTGAGTGAAAAACTATCTATTACCAGAGACAGTAATCAGCTATGCCAAACTACAGCTAACTCAACGTGATGAATCTATCTTTGTTATAATTTGTCTTGGAAGTGATTGCCTCTTACCATGGTAGAAAGGACTAGGCATATCTTGCCTAGTTATGCTAACATAACTAGACTAGAGTGCTGGGCTTGGAATCAGAAGAAATCTGGATTAAAATCCTGCCTCTGATCCTTATATATAATGTGGGCATTCTCTGTACCCCAAATTTTACATTTTCTCAATAGAATACACAACACATATAGAACCTACCATACAGAGTTGTGAGGATCTTAAAAGTTTCATGTGCGTAATGGTAGATAGGGGGTGCAGCGGATAGAGTGCCAGGCCTGGAATCAGGAAGACTTGAATTGAAATCTGGCCTTAGACACTTACTAGTTGTGTGACCCTGGGCAAGTCAACCTCTATTTGCCTTAATTTACTAGGGAAGGAAATTGCAAACCACTGCAGTATCTTTGCCAAGAAAACCCAGTGGGCAGAATTGACATGCTGTGGTTCATGCACAATTGAAGAACTAGTACTTAGAACAGTCCACTAGAGACCTCTTCCCAAGATAATATTGAAGACTCTTCTTCTCTTCCACTGGGCAGAGAGTACAACTGAGTCATATGTGGAAACTCAGCATACTAGATCAAGATATCTCTCTTCCCCTGGTTCCATGCCCCTTTACACATTTAAAGCTAACTGTGAAAAAAAAAAGGAACTATTTGTTCCCCTTTCCCATCCTAACTAAGTGTAATCATAACATAAGAATGTGCTGGCTCATGTTCCTTCTTGAACTGTATGGATAAGGCAGGGTTTGCCCAACCAGATCAACTGGAATGCCACAGAAAGGGACAAGCTATTGTTAATTTGTTTTAGGTTTCCTCCAATCACAGTTGATTACTGTGAGAATATGACTATTGGCTCTGAGTGGCTTTATCATTTTGTAAAATGTTATCAACGAAGGTACAGGTGCAGAGTAAGGAAATGGTAAGTGCCCTTACTTTAGGCAAGATAAGCTTTGCAAAAAAAACTTCTTGGAAGAATGGTCCCTAAAGAAAGTTCTTTCACTGCTTGTTTTCCCTCTAGAAACTTAAAGAAGAATAGAGAGTGAAAAATAGCTTGTCTCTGAATTCTCTAAGAATCTCTTGACTTTCTTCCTTTCACATTTTCTTCCCTAACCACAACCTGTGAGCCCATCATATAAACCAAAGCCAACCAAGGCATAGGTTTTTTTTCTGTTAACCTGGAAATAAAAGAAAGAAAGGAACTTGAGGATAATTGTCATAATAAAAAATGTCCAAGAAATATTTCATATAGGTATTGATTCAATTTTTCCCCAAATAAGGAGGGCTTTTGCTGAAATGATTCCTCATGTCTCCCAATAAAAATATATCCACTGATCAAAACCAGATGCCATTGCTTCCCCCAAACCAATTCTTATAAAATGAGTAGATGTTGTTAATAATGGTATGAATCATGGAATGATTTCAGGAATTTACAATGGGAGAAAGAGAGTCATGAGTCTCAGGGCTGGAGAGGCTATGAAACATACCTCAGGCACTTATTTGAAAGGCCCAGACATTTTCAGAGGTAATGATAGAAGCAGTGACTTTGATCTGGGAGGTGGTATAAAAGGCAAAGTAGAAGGAATAGGGAAAAGCCACTGGGCTGGAATTCATCAGACCCACGTTCTAGTTTTGGAATTGCCACTAACTACCTGTGCGGCCTTAGGCAAGTTACTTAACTGCTCTAATCCTTAGCTTTGTGATCTGTAAAATGAAAGGGCTAGACTAGATGGATGACCCCTGAGGCTTCTTCCAGATCTGAGATTCTATCATGAAATTTTCACAGAAGCATAGGCTATTCAAAATGAATGGAACCTTGGTGTGTGTGGGGGGGGTATCTCACTGTCTAACTCAGACTTGAAGTGTGAATCCCTTCTTGCAACAGCCCAGATAAGTGACTATCCTGCCTTCTGCCAGAAGATTTCTAATATCAAAAACTCACTGTCTGCAGAGGTATAGTCAGCTCCATTTGGGGATAGCTATAATTGTTAGGAAATCTTCCCATACATTGAGCTAAAATCTGACTTGGAATAATTCCCATCAATTGGTCCATCTTTAAAGATCAAGCAAAATTCTGTGGCTTCTTCAATCTATTATCCGTGATAGTGGAGTGTGTTCTTTCCTATATTCAGTTAATACTCAATAAACATTTATTATGTAGTACCAGCAGGGGTGGGGAACCTCAGATCTTGAGGCCACATGTGGCCCTCTGGGTCCTCAAGGGTGGCCCTTTGACTGAATCCAAACTTCACAAATCCCCTTCTGTGAAGTTTGGATTCAGTCAAAGGGCCACCTTTGAGAACCTAGGGGGCCACATGTGGCCTTGAGGCTGCAGGTCCCCCACCTGTGCCAAACACTGTGCTAGGTTCTGAGGATAAAAACACAAAGAACGAAATGATCCCTACACTCAAGGAGTTTGCATTTTTAGCTGGGGAAACAACAGACACACATATAAATATGTACAGAATAAAGAAAAAATGAGAGCAAATGCAAAGTGGTTAAATAAAGATTGGTTAAGGGAGAAAGGGTACTCTCAGTGTTGGGGAGGGAGAGATGAGAACCCATTTCAGTGATTCTGCAGTTCTGCCAACTCTGCACCCCTTAAATCCTGCTCTCTTCATTGGCATTTATCATTTACAGAGATTCTCAGCCTATGGGTTGTGACCCCTTTGGGGGGCCGAATGACCCTTTCACAGGGGTCACAGGGGTCGCCTAAGACCATTGGAAAACACATATTTCCAATGGTCTTAGGAACCAAGACACTGCTCCTCTGTCTCCAGGCGGACTCGCCCACATGCAGATAGGAGTATTAAAGGGTCGGGGCATTAGGAAGGTTGAGAACCACTGGCATAGACTATTGTGACCATGGATGGCAGTTCAATCCTCTCTCCACCCTGAATGTCTGCCTCTATCCTAGTTTTCATTTCTATGCCATCACTTAACCAAAAATGCTTTTGGCAGGTAGCCAGAAAAGCAAAGGACTAGACTTGTAGGAGCAAGTCAAAGCTGGGGTGCATTGGGAGAGAGTTAAGAGAGGGAACTTGCTCATCGCATCTGGGTCACAGCAGGCACCTCTCCTAGAGTCTACAGCTCTCATTAAGAGTAATGGAAGTGGTAGGTGTTTTGATGTGCAGCTACATACCTAGTTCTGGTGGCTCCCTTAGTGCCGTTAATCTGTTTTCATGAATGCTTATGAATGTAATTTGCAAATAAAGAAACAACTTGTATTGGTAGTTTAGTCAACATATTTTAGTTATAACCCAAACAGCCTCCATCCCAAATTCCGCCTACCTACCCTAGAGAGTAACTCAGTTGTTGGGAGAGATGAGATGTTACTCAAGTTATCTAACAAGAAAAAAAAAATGTATTGGGAAGAATTCTCTGAAATAGAATCATCCATACCATCAAACTCTCATGACGCAGACCAATAGATAAAGCAACCAATACCATTGTTCTTGTTCAGTTGTGTCTGACTCTGTGTGACCCCGTGGACCATAGTATGCCAATACTGTCCATGGGGTTTTCTCGGCAAAGATACTGTAGTGGCTTGCCATTCCATTCTCCAGTGGATTAAGGTAAACAGAGGTTAAGTGACTTGCCCTGGGTCATAGTAATCATCTGAGACTGGATTTCAACGTCTTCCTGACTCCAGGAGGTATTTAATACATTTTTGTTGTTTTTCAGTCATGTCTCACTCTTTGTGATCTCATTGGGGTTTTCTTGGGAAAGATACTGGAATGGTTTGCCATTTCCTTCTCCAGCTCACTTTACAGATAAGGAAACTGAGGCAATCAGGGTTAAATGACTTGCCTGAGGTCACACAGCTAGTAAGTGTCCAAGGCCAGATTTGAACTCACAAAGATGAGTCTTTCTGATTCCAAGTCCCATCCTCTATCCACTTAGCTTCTTGTTTGAATAATATATTCATATTGCATCCTAGGCCTCATAATAATGTTTTATCATGTATTATGTTTTATGATGTAAATTTATAAAAAATATCACATTTTAAAATTGGGAGAGATATGTAAATATTAGACTGGGGTGGGGAACTTGTAGCCTTGAGGCCATATGTGGCCCTCTAGGTCCTCAAGTGTCACCCTTTGACTGAATCCAAACTTCACAGAACAAATGCCCTTAGTAAAAAGATTTGTTTTGTAAAACTTGGACTCAATCAAAAGGCCGTATCCAAGGACCTAGAAGGCCACATGTGGCCTCAAGGCCATAGGTTCCCCACCCCTGTATTAGACTCGTTTTTGGGGTAAGAAGCATAGATGACAAGACAAATCAGCAGCAGAGCAAGAAGGAACAGTCCCAAGTTGTTCTGCTCTTCAGTTCAACCAGATCATTGACTTCTTATGGTGAGTCAATGTGGAACAGCAGGAAAAGCCCCTAGCCTGGGATTCAGAAAACCTTTGGGCTGGTTCCTACACTTTTAATTGTGTGATCTTGGGCAAAGATCTTCCTCTTTTTGGACCTCTGTAAAATGAAGAGGTTGAGTTGGATGTCCTCCATGTTCCTGTATTATTCTTATGCTTTTCTCTCTGAAAAAAAGCTTAAAGTACTATCCATAGAATTAAAGATTTCAAGCTGGAAAGGACTTTAGAGGTTTTTTTGTTTGTTTGTTTTAATTTCAAATCCCTTCTTTTAAAGGTGAGGAAACCAAGACACTGAATGGAAGAGTGATTGGCTCTAATTCACACAGAAATTGTATTTTAGAAATAGGATCTGAACCCAGGTCTTCTTGACTCCACAGTCAATACTTTCTCCACTGTACATTTAGTAACAACCATTTAGGCTGTTAATAATACCCATGCCTTTCATCAAGGATTTGATCTTGACCAGCTGCTGTCTGAATTCTGGGAAACGTTCACCTCTTTTGTCCAGATCCCCAAAGTGACATTCCTGGGAAGTCTAAAAGTATTAAGGAATTTTCAAATCCTAATACAGTGGAGAGTGTAATTGGCTTTTCAGGCAAACCTGGGAGTCATGGGTCCTGAGTTTAGCTCTTCGTATTTGCCACTTAAAACCTTTGTGATGTTTTGTAAGTGACTTGACTTCCCTAGGCCTCAATTTCTCGTCTGTAAAGTAAGTATTGGACTAGATGGTCTTTGAGTCCCCTTCCTACTCTACATGTGCCCTTCTATGCATGAGATGGGGCAATGATTGCTGAAACAAAGTTATGGAAGAGATTAGATTAAGGACACGTGGGTGCGTTGGCATGGAGGAAAGTCACCTTAACTATTGAGATTGGAGGGAAGGAAGATGAATGAATGCCAACATACAGAAGATTAGAATTATTAAAGAGGGGAGTTGAAGGTTCAAATTAGAAAATGGAGGCTCTCATTTATAGATTATGTAGTCATACTGCATAACTGTTATCTTGTTAAGGACAGACAGGAATTAGGGAAGCTTGATAATTTGAACTGGAAAGCAGATCTACAGCTGTGAGAAGCCAGAAACATGAACGGAGTTCTCGTTTTTTTCTGATGAATTGCAGCAGAGTGATCAGGGCGAAGCTTATAATTATACCGCAGAAGTCAGATGAGAATGACTGATTTACTTTAGGGGTTTAGATCATCTGAAGAGCTCCTCTGTCTGAACTAGAGGAATATATGGAGTCTAAAGACCAGGATTCATATCCCAGCCCTCTCATTTTCTGGATATATAATGTTGGATATCTCATCTAACCACTCTCAGTTTGTTTTTGCAGCTCCAAAATATGGATAATGCTGTCCACTCATTCTATTGCCTTGATTGGTGAGTGAGTGTGATTCCCTTTCCTCATTGCCCTCCCTCCCACCCCTTTTCCTGTTCTGGAACCAGGATCGAATTCTGCCATTCCTCCTGGAAGGCCCTTGTCAATCTTCTTCCCTATGGCGTCACTCATAAGCTTGTAATTCTCCAGAACAAAGTACCCTCACCCTGGCCTCTACTTTCTTATGGGTATAATCTTCCGAACCAGAAAAGTGGGAAATTACTGTCCTTGAGGGCAATGAATCTCATGGCTACTATAGTTGTATAGCCAGCATTTAGCACAGTAGTTAGCATAGGGCAAGTGTTTAATAAATGAGTTTTTTATTCTTCATATTTCTATATCACAGGCTAATATATTGAAAGAATCAGAATAACATTGTAAAAGCACTTTTCGAGTTTTAACCCATTATACAAGTATTGTCAGGGAATAGAGTGGTATTCACAAACTAAAGGCTTTTAAAATTATTTTCCTGCCATCAAAAGTTGTGTGACTTTGTTGCTGGTGGTGTTGTTATTGTTCAGGATCAGTTTCTGTTCAGGGAAACTGGGTATGGAAATTCCCTTCCCTTGTGCAAGGTAGCACCTCTTGTCTGACTTACAGACTAAGAGAGGCAATTGGATATACTGAGGAGTTAAGTGACTCTCCTTTGGCCACACAGTATGTGTCAGAGATCAAACCTCATTTTGTCCATTTCTGGCTCTAAGGTTAGCCCACTGTGCCTCAGGGCCAATTTAGTTCTATCTAGTAATTTATACATAGTAGGTCCTCAAGAAATATTTTTGATCTACTGTTGAATTAATTAATTATTGAATCTCTATGTTAAGTGAAGCAGAGCTCTAGTTCAAGGAGAATTATGCAAGATAGGCCCTTGCTCCCTTGTTCTACCCCACCTTTGATTAAGAAGGGTTTGGCCATCAAATGTGACAAAGTACAAATCATTACTCTCTGAGTCTTAAATGTTTGAATTATACATTTAACCCATCCACATTCTTCACCATAAAACTCCTAGAATGACTTCTCCAAAAAGCTGGAAAGCATCCAGAGGCCTAATCCTCCTTCAAAGCTGAGCTTGGTTTTTAAAACAGGAATCTGAGAGGCAAATTTGACTGCCCCTCCCTTTTCAAGATCAAACAAGGTAATTCGACTTTCAGTATTTTTGAACTCCAAGCCTTAATCACCCTGAAAATAGAGGCAGCTGATGTTAGTCATGTCTAATTAAAATTGTTCTGTGCCATTTCGTTTCTAATGACTGCCATAGTGCAGTTTCCTACATAGTGGTTGGTCAATTTGCTTCAATCTATCATCAGGGTTTCTCAATTAGTAGTCGTAATTATAACTCCAAAGTCAATAGCAGTATCAAAGCAAGGTTAAGTAAACACCATAAAGTTATTAGGGTTGAAAAAAACAACAACACTACAGTCTTATTCACAGGCATGGTAGAAGAGAATCAGGCTGTAACAGGAACCTTAAGGGGAGAGGAATGAAAAGGTTTGGGCCAGTTTAAGGGGGTTAGAGAGAGGAGGGGCTGCTAAAAGGTCCTAAGGCTGTTTGCTTCAAGGTCATAGGTTCAAACCTAGCCCTTGTGGGTGGTGATGAAATATTCTTGAAGGATTCCAAATGATGTACTAATGAGCTGCTCTCAACACCATCCACATTGGGCCCCCTTGAAAACAAGTCCTGTCCGAGGTTGGGAACTGAACCAGACTCTGGCTGTGGGTGGCACAAAATGCTTTCCCAGTGATGACCTTGCATTAGAAACAAGGACTAAAGATAGAATAGGCCCTATTAACCCAACCTCCCTTTGCTAATAGATTTTTTCCTTGGGTGACTAGACTAAGGGTCATAACCTGTGGAAGGGTGAGGAAAAGACAAGATTATAGTGTTATTCCCTGTGTTTGGGGGGAATTGGCTGAGGATGTCCTCTTCCACGGCTATTGATCCCTCAAACATCATTCATCTAAAATTATGGAAATACTATTTTTTAAATAGTTTAGCCATGAGCTGAATTTCTTTCTCTATTCAATAGTTAAAATTGTTTCAATGTCTGCCGGCATTACATATTTTTCCCTCTTCCTTCAGACAAACATAATTCCCTTGTCCTTCAGACAAACACAATTTGGTTATTAGAATCTATGCTATCTCTGCAGAGTCTAGTTTCTAGTAAAACATAACAATGATTTTTAAATATTTCACGTTCAATTTCTAGCAGCTCAATTTCTTCCCCATCCCATTGTTCTTAGTTTCTGGCTTCTCAAAGAGTTTACTCTTACAGCTTGATAGCTTATAATGGAACACTGAAATCAGTCTTACTAGGAGGCACAATGGCCAGTCACCCAACTGATGAGATTCAAAGGGTTTCAGGTGGCAAAATTATAATGAGGAATTATTTCATCATTAGGCAAATCTACCTGTTTTTTCTCTGGCTGTCCCCCGTACCTAGAAGGCTTTGCCAACTCACCTCTGACTGCTGGCTGTGCTGGCCTATTTCAACTTTCAGCTCAATTCCCACTTTCCACAAATCCTTCCTCACTCCATCCCCACTCTGTGTGAATATATTCCTTCTGAGATGACCTCCTATCTACTCTGTATATATCTTATATATTCATGGTTGTTTACATGTTGTCTCCCCCATTAGACTGTAAGACCCTTGAGGATAGGGACAGTGTTTTTGCCTTTATTTGTATCCCCAGCACTCATAGTGCTTGGTATACACTAAACACTTAAATACTTATTGGTGATGATGATGATGGTGGTGGTGATGGTGGTGGTAGTGGTGCTGGTGATTATGATGATTATAACAACTGAGCTTCAGAGGATGGTGTAGATAGCAGTAGCCCCATCTGTATCATTGGTGCAAAAATTATGGTCACAGGAACAATTGGGCAGGGAGAATGGGAAGCTCATCTTCCAAAAGGTCCATTCAGAAGAGCCTAGGGAAGAAGATGGGTCCCAAGAGAGGGTTTCCACAGTGACAGAACCTTATTACCTGAATTATAGAATCCTCAGATATCTAATTGGAAAGGACCTCAGAAATCAGCCGGTGTAATTCCCTCATTTTTCATGAACTAAGGCACTGAAGGAGGCTTAATGTAGGTAATACATGTCAGAACTGGGATTCAAACCCAGGTCCCCTGACTTTAAACTCAACATTCTTTCTAATAGAAGGTCCCCCACCTTACTGGAATTGGAATTGTTTTGTATAACATAGGCCAATAGAGTCCCATAAGTCATGGAGAAAACAGTATATGGACCACAATACAGAAGAAGCATACCATTTCTCTTCATCCCACATGCCATTTCCCAGTGAGTGACCTGCTTGTCCTATTCAAGTTACCTCTCTGCCACTCTGGCCCTGTGTCCCTCAAAAATCTTTCCCATAGGGGCAAGTAGGTGGCGCAGTGAATAGAGCGCCCACCCTGGAGTCAGGAGGACTTGAGTTCAAATTTGGTCTGACACTTCACACTTACTAGCCGTGTGACCTTGGGCAAATCACTTAACCCCAATTGCCCTGCCTTCCCCTGTCCAAAAAAAAAATCTTTCCCATCAGTTTCTGACATTGGTTAAAATTTCATAGTTCTAGTGGTTTTGCAGTCTTCGAGATTCTTTTATTAAAATGAGTATGCCAATGAGAAAGGTAACATTCTAAGCCCTTAGCTAACCCCTAAAAGGGGATTAATTTGTTTAAAAAGTCTTAACTGCTAGTATAACATAATAGATGGAGAACTGGTATTGGAACCAGGAAGACCTTAGTTCAAATCCTACCTCCAACATATACTGACTATATGGCCATGGGCAAATCATTTAGCCTCTCAATGCTCTGGCTAGACAATTTTCAAATGCTTTAACAACAACAAGTTGTAGAGAAGGTAATAACTTGTATTGGCAGAGTAAGTTCCCTTATCCAGATATCTTATACCACCTATCTCTGACCCTTAAGAGCAAAGAATGTGTGACATGGGATGATAGTGACCCAGGCATGGAGATGAGGGAGAAAGTGGAGGGGGACTTCAAGGGAAGGAAAGGCATGCTGAAAGAAGAGGTGGAAGGGCTCCAAAGAAAAACCTCTCCACTATTTTGCAGTGGATTGGCCCCATCCTCTGGGCCCTTACTTTGGGAGTAGAAAAGTCTCGTGTGTGGCCTGCTGTTCGCAGCATGCTGGTAACATGATCCCAGCAGAATCTGAGCAGGGAGGGATTTTCCTTCATCCCCCAGCAATCTCACAGCAGAATGCCACATGTGCAACAACTGTTGGTTTGTCACTGAAATTTCTTGGACCCCAATTCATAGCTGTGGACAGCTTTAAGGAGGATGGCTGATTAAAACCACTTGCTCTCTCTTTGCCCAATATTCTCTTAACTGACAGTGGGTACTTGTACTTTATGCTGTTGGGGTTATCTGTAGACTCAAATTGAAGTTTTTGAGCTAGAATGAAGCCTAGAGATGAATTTGTCCATCTATGTCCTTTTACAGAGGAAGAACTGAATACCCAGAGGGGTGAGGTAATTTGTTACAGGTGGTACAGCCAGGTAGTGGAAGAACTGGGATTGAGTCACATGTCCTGACTTTTTGGGAGTTTATATAGACTATTTTTTCTATACATAGTGTAAAATACAGACATTTCGCATATGGGAGATACATAGCTTATCAGACTTTTGCATGTTGCTATGTGCCCTGAGTTCTCCTTCATTATCAATGATAGGGAGACAAAGAGGAACCTCAGACAGTTCATGGGGCTCCAAGAACCAGAGTTCCAAGTTCCAGAACCCAAATGTGCTCAGCCCCTGTGGAATGAAAATCCTCTAGATGGAAGCCCATTGCTAAGGTGCTTCCACAGAAAATTCAGAAAGAGGTGTCTTAGTTTGAGTTCATAAGATTATAAATTTGGAGTTAAAAGGAACTTTAAGATCCTCTAGTTGAGAAATTACTTAACCTTTTTTGTGTCCTGGATCCCTTGGATGGTCTGGTTAAGCCTATGGACTTCCTCTCAGAGTAATGTTTGCAAACGCAAAAATAAAATGCAGAGGATTTCAAAGGAAACAATTGTATTGAAATACACTTATCAGAATGTTGGAAATGAGTAAGTTTATGGATCAAGGTTAAGTATTTTCTCTGAAGTCCAACACTTTTCATTTTATAGAAATAGAAATTGAAGTTCCGAAACACAAACTTGCTAGGCCAGGCAGTCTATGACAGAGATGGGATTTGTTCCTCTGATTCTTCTACACCACAATGGTGACTTCAAAAGAAGAGGCTTCTATTGCTAGAGAACAGAATCTGGAAACACAGGATGTCTCTACGCAGAAAGAGGATTCTGGTCAAATACCTGACTCTTGGGCACACTAACTTTTATTTAACTGGAAAGAGGTTGGAATGGAACACTAAATTCTCACATAAACTCCAAAGTGATGTTAGTGTTTTTGGTTGTTTGCACATCTATTTGTGAAGACTGAAGCTCATTGGTTTCCTTAAAACTCCTGGATGGGTCCTGGTTTTACCCTGCTTAAAGTTCTTTCTAAGAAGTCTCACCTTTTTCCTCTTCTTTTTTGATGATTCATACACTAAACTGGAGCCAAGACCTCTTCATGTTAAGAAGAAATGATTTATAACTTTGTTGGCATTAGGTTCCAATCATCCAATCATCATCTTTTCCTCTCCTCCCCTCCTAATCCTTACTTGTGATTACAGAGATCTAACAAGGGAAAAGTGGCCTAGATCCGCCTTCTATCCGAGTTAGCCAATGGCATCCATCCCCAGTACAACTAGGATCTGAAATGCCAAGGTCACTAATTTCAATTCCACATTTCTGTTGAAAATGCTGCCATCATTTCAGATTTTGCTTGTGAACCAACCCATTAAAATGTTCTTGGTATCTTTATTTTTCATCATCAATATTCCCCACCCTAACCCCAACTTCAGCAGTGTTGACCCTTCCAGAGATCCATCTCTTATAATAAAGTATGAGAAGACGAAACAAAAAGTCCCACAAAACAAAACAAAATCCGTTGATCAATAAACATTTATTAAGTACTTACTACAAACAAAATCTAAAAATTCATTATATACACTATTTCATATTGATGGTCTCTTGCTTTTGCAAGGGAACAAAGGGAAGATTTTACTTTTAGTTCTTCTTTTGGTCCAAGGTTAGTTACCAAAATTTTGAAACAGTCAATGAACCAAACATCCTCTCTCTCCCAGCGGTACTTTGTCAGACATGAGACTAGAAATAATGACCCTGTGCAGTGCCTCACCTTTAGCAAAGTGTTTCTTATCACTTGTAGAGCAGATACCTTTTTATGAATGTTGTAAGAGGCTGTTATGACGTGATGGAAAGAGGACTGGGCTTAGTCAGAAGGCCTGGCTGAGAATACGGGCACTAATATTTACTCTGTGACCTTGCATAAGTCACTTAATCTCTCTCAGACTCAGTTCCCTCACTTATGAAATGAGGATAGTAATGTGTGTACCATCTACTCCAGAAGGCTATTGCATAGAACAGAATTGTAAGGATTGTTACCAAATCCTGTTAATTGCACCTTTGTGAAATCTGCACCCTTCTCCCTCTGATGCTGCCACCAGCCTGGTGCAGGTCCTCTTCACCTCCCACCTACACTTGTGCAAGAGCCTGATGGTTGGTCTTCCCACCAGAAGTCTCTTTCCTCTCTCCAGTCCTCCAGTCAGTTACCAAAGGGATCATCAGGTCTGAACATGTCACCTCCCTACTCAATAAATTCCAGTAACCCCTCTATTACCTCTGAGATAGAATATAAAATTCTCAGTTTGGCTTCTAACATCCTTTATATCCTAGTACCTTCCTAGTTTTCCAGTCTTACACATTACTTCCCTCTGTGTACCCTTTGATCCAATAACACTGGCCTCTTTGTTGCTCTTCACACGTGATGCTCCATATCCAAAGTATATACGTTTTCAGTGGCTGTCCCTGATGTCTAGAATGTTCTCCTTCCTCACTGCTTCTTCCTGGCCTCCCTGGCTTCCTTTACATCTCAGCTAAGATCCTGATGTCTGCCAAGAGGCCTTCCTAATAGGCTTCTTTTTTTTCTTGTAGTGTATTTAAATTTCTAATCTGTTTCTTTTTCTTTTCTTATTGTGTATTGAAGTTCCAGTAATAAAAAAATCCAAGTTTTTTTTAAAAGAAGCCTTTCTAAGTTTCTCTTGATGCTTATCACTTCCCTTTGAGATTACGTCAAACTTATACTTTATATATATATGTACATATATATATATCTTGTATGTTACTGATTGCTTACATGTTTTCTCCTCTATTAGAATGTAATTTCCTAGAGGGCAGGGACTATTTTTGCCTTTCTTTGTATACACAACACTTAGCACAGTGCCCTGAACATAGTAAGTGCTTGATAAATTCTTGTTGATTGACTGATAAGGAGCAAAATGGAAGGAAGTTTCTATGATGAGTGGGAGAAGACAGAATTGGAGTAGCTAGGAGCTGGATTTTGACTGAGATCCTCTTGCAGACCACTAGTGGGGCAGCTTATTTCCGTGGGGCTTTGACTAGTAGGAAACTTAACTGCCAAACAAAGGGAGATAAACAAAACACTGTTATCAAGAGACAAAAGGGACCTTGAGCAAGAACCCTTGTGACAAGTTCTTCAGTATAGCAACTAAGCAAGTTGTCAGAAAATTCAGCTGCAAGAGCTATACGCAGGAAAATCTCCCCTATTCCTTAAAGTCCTCCACAATCTAGCTGTGGCCTACCGTTACAGGTTTATTATACATTACTCAACTTCACATTCACTGTTCTTATCAAATGAACCTTCTTGTTCCTTATATGCGACATGTCATTTCCCACCTCCATACTTCCGGCTTCCCTTTTTTTTCTTTGACAAATGCCAAAAAACATGAACAAAGAAGGAAGAATCCAGCTTAGTTTAAAAATGCATAATATATGTAATCAATTCAGCACATAAATTTCAAAGCTGTCCTGTTTGTCTTCCTCCAAACTTCTTTCTGTTCTCTTCTGTGCATTCTTTTATTATTTTTCTTCAATGATTGATAATTTATTTTCCCTTCCACTTCCTTCTACATAATGAAAATAAATAAAGGAAGGAAGGAAGGAAGGAAGAAAGGAAGGAAGGAAGGAAGGAAGGAAAGAAGGAGGGAAGGAAGAAAGAAACAAAGAAAGAAAAAAGAAAGAAGGAAGGAAGGAAGGAAAGGAGGAAGAAAAGAAGGAAAAGGAAATACAGAACCTTTGTATTATATAAGCAAAATAAATTCACTGTTTTGCCACATTCAAAAATTATGTTTCTTATTCTGCATGTTAGTTCATCTCTCTGTCAAGAGGTGGATAGCCCTCTTCTTCAACAGTCTCCTGAAATCATGATTGATTATTTAGTTGATCAGAGTACTTAATTCTTTCAGAATTATTTGTTTTTATGTTATTGATGTTATACTATAAATTGTTCTTCCGGTTTTGCTCACTTCATTCTTCATACAAGTCTTTTTAGGTTTCCCTGAAACCTTCTCTTGACTTTCCACAAATTGTCTCCTATGTCTGGAATTTATTCTGTTTTTACCTCTACTTCTTAGAATCCCTATCTGCCTCCAAAATTCAGCTCAAGTGTTATTTCTTACCAGAGACTTTTCCAGGCTATTAGTTCCTTTCTACTCCCATATTCATTTACATTTATTTTATATGCTTTATTTTTACTTTTCTATGTATATGCTGTCTTCTCCACCTCTGGTAGGAATTCAAGCTTCTTAAAGGTAGGGACTAGTTCACTTTTGTCTTTGTGTCCCCAGCATCTAGCAAAGGGCCTGGCACATTGTGCTTGTTGCTTGCTTGTTTTCTTTATTCTCAGTGGATCGAGACTCATTTCTAGGAAGCATGAGTACAAGGGGAATTTTCAAATGAACCGCAGCTGGAAAGAATCACACAGGAGCAGCAGACAAAAGAAGAAAGTGAAAGGCAAAAGTGAAAAGAAAAATGAGCAATAGCATAGAAAGGAGAGATTAAAGTGAGCATCTGGTCTTGCAGACATTTTGGAACAGAAGAATCAGAATAAGTGCATTGATTGTACTATCTTTTTCAAGTATTAAGGGATATTCCACCAAAATGTCCACTTTTTCTTCTGCCTATGCTTGGCTTTGTCCATTTATATACACTGTAATATACTGTATTTGCTTCTTTGAAAAATGTTTTCTGCATTCTGATCTTATCTAAACATTAAAAGGTCATGGGTGACCTTTTAAATACACAAAAAACTTTCCGTTAAAATAGCCAAATTGAATGTTAGGAATTCTCCTAACTGGGAGCTCTGAGCTATTATGATTATACTGGTAACTTTTCATCTGACATAAATGCTGTAAAACAGTAGAGAAAGGAGCTTTATAGATACAAAGGTCATTATGTTGGCACTGGGCTAGACAGGTAGAGAGAATTTATTTAGAATGTGCTAGGCACTGTGCTAAGCATTAGGGAACAAGGCAGTCCTTCCTCTCAAGAAGCTTACACAACAGAGAGCTAACAGGACTTGGCTAATTATACCTCCAACCCTTTATGTGAGGAAGGAAAGACGGCAGGTGGGGACGTTCTAGATCTAGCTAAAATAGATGAAGCCCAGGAAAGATTCAGGGGGTCTCTTTAGGAGGGATGCAGAAAATCTCCTGGTGTTATATAGAAAAGAAAGTAAAGAGACTTCACTCTCCAGATTATCAGGAAGAATGATTCAATGAAAAAAAAATGCAGGAACACTTAAAAAAAATAACAAAAATAATCAGGGTGGCTAGATGATGCAGTGAATAGAGGACTGGCCCTAGAGTCAGGAGGACCTGAGTTCAAATCTGTCCTCAGCTACTTAGTACAAAACTAGCCATGTGATCTTGGGCAAGTCACTTAACTCCAATTGCCCTACCTTCCCCCCTTCAAAAAGCAAACAAACAAACAAGAAAAAAAGAATAAAAAGAATCAGAAGATGCAGCAGAAAGGATTCATAATCTCTGTCAAGAGGCTAGAAATAGTAAAGTATAATTCAAGTGATAAAGAGAAAAAAGGGCATTGAATACATGGACTTAATAGTCACCTACTCTTTCAATAAAAGATAAAATTTTCCCCTCTATGGGAAGAGCTTCATGCTTATTACTGATATGGATACATAGGTTCCATTAGGAGAGAGACTATGCAGTGATGGTATATGGAAGAAGAGATGACAATTGGAGACTCATCACTGAGGGATCCTGAGGTGACAATTTGTTAACATAACAAACAGTAGAAATTCAAGTCTTCCCAAGGCACTCAACCATGATATGATAAAGACCTTCAAGATTTATCAAATCTAATAGCCATCCCTAGTGATTCATCAGTCAGTTAATAAACAACTATTAAGCATCTACTATGAGCCAGGAACTGTGCTAAATGTTGGAGATACAAAGGAAAGCACAAGAGAGTCCCTGTCCTCAAGGAGCCCACAATCTAAATGAAGAAAACAACATATAACAAAGCAGGGAGTAAGGCATGATGAAGTCCTGCAGTCAGGTGGAATTGGCGAGTTGTCTGCTGAGCTCCCTGCTCAAAGAGAAGATATGAGAGGAACTTTCTGATGTCTGCCCTCCATCCTTTCCAGTCAGAGGGAAGGAAGGGCCCAAAGGGCAGAGGATACTTGAGCAAGTATGAATTTCATAGTTGATTTTATTATGCAAAGTGATGAGTTTCCAGAGTCAAGGGAGAAATTCAGGGGAGCAGCCATGTGGGAAATATGAGGACAAATGGTAGAGTTAGTAACAACCTAAAGGCATTGCTAGTGATAATGAAATCTTGGGCAAGCAACAGATTACCTTAGTGACATAAATGGAATTTTCATTAGAAATTCTGAACCAAGTCAAGGACTTCAGGCGAAAAAGTCAGATTTGGAAAATAAATGTTCATCCTTCATTTAGAACAGGACCAATGCCACCATGGGGTGATGTCTTGTGGAAAATATGGGCAGATTAATGATATGTCATCTGAGGAAGGGATTCATATCTCTGAATCATGGCTTAATGATTATATAGGAGTGGAATCCTGGCCGGGGATGAAATATATCTCATGAGGGACAGTGAACATATGTTTGCTTAGAATCTGATAATTCATATCACAAGGTTATGGAGTAAATATTAGATACTTTCTAAATTCCCTTCTAATTTTACATCTGTGATCTGACAAACCGGATATCAAAAAAATTTCATGAATATAATATAGCAAGAGGAATAGTGGGAGAAAGGATCACTGGAAATAATTTCCTAGAATTTATTTATTCAATCAGCCAGTCAATAAACCTTTACTAAACATTTACTATGCATCAAATAGCAATAAAACCCATGTTTTCTGAAGTTTATACACAAATATATAATATAAACAAGTCAAACTTGGGATCCAGACACCAGCAGGCAAATTCCACTTCATAGATATCATTGTGGTCTACCTCTGAGGTATTCCTCATAGTATGGTTGAATGATGGGAATATGACTACTGGAAGGATGCATTATTTTCAAGGACAGATTAGTTAAAAGGGATGGCAGAACACCAATGTACATACATCTCTATATAAATCTAGTAATGTGAGGACATTTGAGAATGAGAGAAGGAAAGTCTGGTAGATGGCACTTGAGTAATGATCAATGAAGGGAAAAACAGAAGTCATATTGCCATGGGAGCCAAATGGACAGAAGTAAGAAATATCTGAGGAATTTTGGAAACTCATAACAGAATTGGAATAAAAGCATGATATAGTAATGGTGGGAATATCAATAGGAAAGCTGTGCAAAGAGGAGACTAACTGGGAAATTCTTGATGCACTTTAATGATTACTTCATTCTTCACAAAGTTAATTGTTATTCTGGACCCAGTTCTTTACTACAAGAAGGAAATTACTGGTGAAGTATAAGTGGAAACTTCATGTAATGCTACCACTCCTGTTAGAATTTATGGTAAAAAGGAGGAAAAAGCATTTATTAAGTGACTATTATGTGCCAAGCACCACATTAGGAGCTTTACAAATATCTCATTTGTTCCCCAGGACAACAACCCTGGGAAGTGGGAGCCAGCTTACACACTGGTTCACAGAGTCAAAACCTTAGAAAAGCCATATAGTAGAACAATAGGCTAAATTTAATAAAATGAAATTTAACAGAAATTATAGGATCCTAGATTTAGATCTGTAAAAAGAGCTTTTAAAGTCATCTGATCTCTGCCAAATCCTTGATCTAATTTAGGGCTAAAAGTCCTTGTAACTTCTGCTTAGTTACCCTGTGGGAATCCTGTGCCCCCAAATATTTTTGGAGTTAGGAGATAGGGTTTATAAAAGAAGTTCCTCATAAATTATGTAATTTTGAAGTACTTCAATTTTCCCTCAAGCAAAGGGAACTCTACCTACCCAAGCAGTCCATTCCACTTTTGGGCAATTTTCATTGTTAAGAAATTATTAAATCCATTAAATTTCAATCAATCTCTCTGTAACTTCCACCCAATGCTCCTACTCCCTCTACCCTTCAGTCTCAAGAAGATGAAGTCTACTCCTCTTTATAACACAAATGCATGAAGAAAGCTCTCCTTTTTTTAAGGATGACTATTCCCAGTTCATTCAACTGATCTTTATGTGGTATGAAATCAAGGAACCATGGCACTGGGCATTTTTCACCTTCTCAGCAATCTTCCTCAAATGTGCCAAACAGAACCACACACCATATTTCTTATGTGGTCTGGCAAGATGTTGATTCTATTTCCATTTCTTAGAGACGTTTAACCAATGCAACACAATTACTATGAGGAGAAAGCTAAAGGTGTCTTGAAGCCACCTTAGTTAAAGGCATTTATTTTCTTGCTAGGTGGAAAAACATGGAAGCTTAAGATTACTCTGGCTTAGTATACAAGTTCATTTGTGAAATACTATGGAATAAGAACAGCAGCAGCAGCAACAACAAACAACAACAACAACAACAACAGCTAGTATTTATATTGTACTTTAAAGTCTGTGAAACACTTTACAAATATTATCTCATTTGAATTGCACAGCCCTGAAAGGTAGGTACTATCATTATCATCCCCATTTTATAGGTGAAGAAACTGAGACATGGAGAGATCTCATATTCTCTAGTGTTGTACATTATTTAAGCAAGAGAGGTCAGATTTGAATTCATATCTTTCTGACTACAGGTCTAGGGTTCGGACTAACTTCAAAGATGATGAACAAAAGAATCTCCTCATAAAGCAAAAAGTTAGTTAAGAAAATAAACCTGCAGAAATCTAGATAAACCAACTAAGTAAGATCTTGTCCTGAAAACAGTTATATATAAAACTAAGAGGACAACAAAGAGCTTCAAAATGGCAAAGATCTACTGACAATTTCATAATGACATGTGATCATCAACTACAATAATGGAATCACCCTAATTGGCCGCATACTTTGGCATCAGAAGAACTATAATTAAGAAGTTGAAGCCGGTTAAAAACAGTGGGATCCGACCAAATACAAACAGAAGAAATCTATGTCAGAGCTGACACAAGTTTAAAGGGGCTCAGAGTTCTCAAAGTTATCTTTAAAAGGGCAATATTTAAAAAAAAAAAGATCATAGTACTTTTACCAAATATGGCAAATGTAAAAACTTTGGTAACTACTGACTCATATGTCAACCACTCAGCCAATCAACAAACACTTATTAAGTACTTACCATATGTGAATTCCTGGACTAATCACTGAAGATACAGAGACAAAAATGAATCAGTCCCTGTCCTTAAAGAGCACACACTCCAACGTTTCTACTTTCTTATCTGAATACAATTTTATAAGAATATCTTTGATGAAAATGCATGATGGTAAGAGGCAAGTTTTAATATTTCCTAGAGCAAACTACATCTTCACTGTCACACATCTGAATGAAATGTATTCAGACAATAAAATCCTATTGTAGTTATTGCTTAAAAAAAAGTTTTCTGGACAGACAAAAACTCACTCTCAATCTTTCTCCTTGACTAAGATATCTCCCATGTTTATGTCAAAATTGCATATGAGTTAATGACAGACATAGTTACAAAGATAATCTTGCTCAATAATTTACTAAATACTGACATCGAAGTACAAAACAGGGAAACTTAAGCTATTACTAGTTGTGGGGAGCCAAGTTTGGGGAGCCTGCTGTCCCACGGCAGGACTGAGAAAGTGTGGGAGCCCTGCCGTCCCCAGGCAGGGATGAGAAAGTGTCCCTGACCCAGAGGTTGCTAGTGAATGCATAAAAGAGAGACAGGACTCTCAGAATGGTGAAAGCAAAGAACCAATTTTATTACCCTGCATCCAAGATTTTATAGGACCCTTCTTAATTGTTTTCCCCTGTGGACCTTGTGTACTTCTTTGTCCCAGGCCATGGGTGGAAATGCCATGCTTATCTCGAGGACCTAATCATCACACCTGCATGTTTTCTTGGGTGATGGGGAACCAATCCAGGCCCATCAGCAGGCCAAACACTTGGGAGGGCTTGTTCAGCCATCCGCGTCAGAGTCCCACTGGCCTGCAGTCCTTAACAGTGTCATGGGAGATGTCCTATGCTGTCCCTGAGCAAAAGGTGGTTTCACTATTGATGGTGAGATTCTCTGCCTGCACTAATTTTGCAGATAATGTCATACTAATTGGACAGAACTCTAGAATTCTAGAAAACTTCTTCCATGAATCTCATAGTGACACTAAAGCTATTCATCATAAAATGATAGATTTAAAGCTATAAGGTACCTTAAAGAAGCCATTGGATTGAAACATCTGATTTTACATACAAGAAAACTGAGGTATAAAAACATTAAGTGAGTTGCCTGGGGTCACACAGTTAGTGTCTGGGGCAGGGTTTGAACTCAGAACTTCCGAACTCTAAGTCTCATTCTGTCTCTCTGGTCTAATCATCAGCACTAGGGGAACAAAGTAGATTTAAAAAAACATTTATTACTCAGATTATGGTATATAACTGGACAAACAATCCATTAAATTAGTCAATATTTCAATATGTTCATATGTGTGTATATAAATATACATATGCTGGCTGACACACATACACATATATACATACATGCACACATATTAATATGTATACCTAACTATGTATATTTTTGCAGATGGACAATGAGATGGACTCAGAATTGTGTAGTAGGAAAAAATTGACCTGCATTTCATTTACAAAATGATGGTGGTGCTTTCAACAATTCCAAACCACCAGTTACTGAAAAAGTCTATCTCTTCAATACCAACATCTCTGGGGTGATGGATATATGGCCAATAACTATGGAATACTATGATTTGGAAGAATTAGAATTACAAAGAGTCCAAATAGTGGAAGGAAACATGGAGGCTATAAGCAGGCTACATCACCAAAAATAACTTACACAGGAGATGTGGCCTAAATGGCATCATTGAAGAAGTGAATAATTAGAAAAAGAAGTGGATGGGTTATATAGAAAGAATGAGAGACAATAAATGGCCAACTAGTATGGTAGACTTGTGTGGACAGGGACTTCACTTCTTACCTAGTTTCTCTAGGGAATTCCCTGATTGAAAAAACTTCTTTTTCCAATATAGATAATACATACCTTCTCTTCAACTTTTAGTCTTAGGGAGAGAGTTGCCTGGGCAATAAGAAGTTAACTGACTTGCCCAGGGTCACAAAGCCATTTGAATCCAGATCTTCTTTGGTCTTTAGCTAGCTTCCTACTCACTATACTCTGCTGCCTCTCCTCAAATAAGAAAAACAACCCTAAAAATGTCACCTAGATATAATTTCTAGAAAAGTTAGATAAGACAGTGTAGGCAGTGAAAGGCATAGATGGGGGGATTACCCAAGAGACTGAGTCAATAACAGTATCATAATGAGGTTCAATGAATAGCCCTCTCTCATGCTGCAAAATCTCTCTGGACAAAATCCCATCTTTGAAATCCCTGAAGCATAATGAAAGGGAAGTCAAAACAGATGAAGCTGACATTCTTTTATCTCAAGGCTAAGCTCTACTGCTGCAATGACAGTTTTCTTTAATTTTCCACCAATTATTTTCAACCCATGGACTACCAGACATTCTAGTTTCTTACACTAGGTTGTCATTCTCATTCTGTGTTGAAGCTGACTTTTGTCTTGAAATTAGTTGATGGGAATGGGATTTTTGGAATAGATGCAATATGAATTACATTTTGGATACGGTGATATGGTAACCTAAAGGTGACATTAGAAATTTTGATTTCTCATTTCTATTCTTTTTTTTTTATTCAGACACCTGATGTGTTGAAATGATCTAGGATTTTCCTTAATTTTTTTTGAGAGTCCAGCTTCTGTTGATGAAGTCCCATAACAAGGATTTTATTAATATGTGCTATGATGCTTGGAATCCTAGAAACCAAGGTCTCCACGAAGAAACGAGTTCCTGGGGTGAGAGAACTTCTATAACTCTTACTTTGCCATTAGGCTTTAGGACTAACACAGTTGGTACAGCCTGATGGATTAGCATATCTGGGTTGGGTAAAACTCGATTTTGCTTAAGATCTTTTATTCCTTCTGCAAGAACAAAACATACAGTCAGCTTTCAAGTGAAGCAATATGGTTGGCCAAATTCAGGCACAATACTGTCTCCCCCATAAGCTCTTGGTTCTTTAGAGAACTGGAACTCTCTTAACAAATTCCCATAATTGGACTGTTTTGTTGGAATGAATACCTTGGAAAATGATTCCTTGTAATGTAACATAAGAGAATTTCGCATCATCCCCTTGCAATGACAATTGAAATATTCTCCATGAATGCATTATACAGTATATTCATGAAAGAATTCCCGGAAATACCAACTAGGTGATCATTGTCATCTTGAAGGACATATACTGACTTAAGCAACTCTGGCAACGGCCCTCGTGAGGAATATATTGTAGAAGGTGCTTTTTGTGATTATTGATATGCTACACCTGGAACTGACATCTGTGCTGTACTCATTTATTGGTCATTTATTTTTAGTATTGAAAAAATAGCAGTATCTTGAGCCCAAGTGCCCCAAATACTAGGAATATGATACAATTTCATGGTTCAGCTATTGTCAAAACACATCAAGATCACCTGAAGCCAGGTGATGTGAACTACTACAGTGGTGTCTGTGCTTTCTTCTGATTGGTTGTGACTAAAAGAGGGTTTGTATAAACTTTAAAGGCAACTCTTCCTCTTGGAGAGCCTAAACTAGTCAACCCCCTTACACTCATAAGCCTATCATTAATGACATCTTTTGCAGCACAGACAGGAATTATATTGTTTGAACTTCTTTGCAGAGACTGTAGATGGGAGCTCTTAACCTTTGTTGTGTCATAGACCCTTCTGGTAGATTTGTGAAGCCTGTGGACCTTTTCTCAGAATAATATTTGTAAGTGCATAAAGCCAAATATGTAGACTTGCAAAGGAAATCAATTATATGAAAATATATTTAAAAATGCACAAGCCCCCTGAAATGTATACATGGACTTCTAATGGGTTTGTGGACCTCAGGTTAAGAACTCAATCTGGAGAACCTACATTTCCTGTGTTGTGCTGATCCTGTTGGCAAGAGCTTTCTGTCCATGTTATGGAGAGTATTTATTTTAGATCCGGCTCTTTTGATTTGTAATGACCCCCTCTCACTGGTGGATACCTTGCATCATATAAATGTCAAATTTCATCCATTTAAGAGGCACTTTTCAAGGGCTTCACTGTGAACTCAAAGGCAAGGGAATATTGCAACATGCAATCTACAAAATCACCCAAATTGCAATATTGAGGCAGTAATGCCTGGTTCTATAACAGTAACAATCAAACTCTTTCCAGTCTATTGGTTCCATTTGTGCAACAAACCTCTGAACAATTACCAACAATATAGATGAATTGAGGCTGGTAAGTAAAGCTAAAGACAATCAAAAGTGATTTTTAAAAAAGTTATACTTGGAGGAAGTGATGGGAGTGCCCCCTTGGGGGAGGAGGGACACAGAGCAATGAGAGCAAATAGAGAAAACACAAAGCTGTTCAACTTTCATCTTCTATTTATTTCTGCCAGCAGGATATAGGACAGACCAAAAACTAGCTAATTGATAACTGCTATGCAAGATAAGCAGGAATAAAAAGGAAGGTAGGAAGAAGTCATCTAGCTGCCTCTGATGACTTCAAATCATCAGGGCAAGATAAACTACATATGTCCCCATGAAATAAGCAAAGAATGTGACTGCGGCTCCAGCATGAATGAAGAGTGAGCTGCTGATGTTTTGGAGGATGCTGAAAACTATCTCTTTTTTTTAATGGAAAGAGAATGAAATATTCAAACTCATCAACAAGCTTGACTACAATTCTTGGCAAAATTTTAGAATATTATTAAAGGAATGACTAATAAACATCTAGAAAAGCTTAACTAGATTTTAGCAAAGGAACTAAGAAAATCTTTTGAGTAGATTTATACTTGGTTGTATGACTAATTTCCAAGAAAAGAGTCATTACTGGATCTATGATGACTTAGAGTAGAGCCTTGGCCACAGAGCCTAGGTCCTGTACTATTCCACATTTTTATTTGTGAGCTGTAGAAAGGCATAGATGGCATGCTTATCCACTTTACAGATGACTAAGAGCTGAGAGAAATGCAAAACTTATTTGATAATAAGGTGAGGTTCCAAAACCAGGCTGAAATGATGAAATGAACCTAATAAGCTGAAATAAAATAGGGATAAATATAAAATTTTAAGAAATCAACATCACAAGTCAAGGTAACGGGAAGCATGGCTAGATGATTGTTCAATTGAAAAAAGATTTGAAGCTTTTCATGGATTCTAAGCCAATATAAGTCAATAATGGGATATGTGGGCTATAAAAACTAATGTCATCTTAGGCTTCATTATAAGAAAAATAGTATCCAGAATGGAGAAAATAATTCTGCTGTACTTTGCCCAGGTCAGACCACATCACATCTAGAGTATTTTCTTTAGTTCTGCGTGCCAAATTTTAAGAAGTACCTTTATATTCTTGAAAGTGTCTATAAGATTGTGATCAAGGTTGTGAAGGTTCACAATTTCATTGCATATGAAGATTTGTTGGAGGAACAATGGAAGCGTAGCCTGGAGAAAAATATCCTCAGTGCCTAAATAATAGTCAGCCAGTTAGTAGACATTTATTAAATGCTTGCTATACACCAGGCATTATCCTGAGTAATGGGAATGCCAATGTAATAAAAAAAGAAAAATAGTCTCTGCCTTCAGGGAGAGTACATTCTAACGGGGAAAGACAACACATAAAAAGGGGGCTGAAAATGTTGAGTACCCACTCAAGGACAGGGTAGTTAAGTCCAGAGAATCAGGGATTGCTGTATTTGAGTTCTTTCCAAAATGGAGGTTCTATTAAGAACTCACTAATGTGAGAAAGGAGTGGAATCAGGAGGCAGTCAAAACACAGCATCTAAGTCTGGGGAATCAAGACTGGCTAGTTTTCAAGTATTTGGAGAACTGCCATATGGAAGTGACATTAAATTTATTATGTTTGGTCAAAAAGGGTAGACATAGTATTAATGTTGGGAAATTTCAGAAAGGCAGATTTAAGCTCAGTATAAGGAAAAACTTCCTAATGACCAGAACAATCTAAAAGTCAAGTGGATTGTCTCAAAAGGTTACAGTTCCCTCCCTTTCTAGTCTTTATGCAAAAGTAGAATGACAACTTCTCATGGATGTCATAGAGAGCATTATTTTTCAGAACCAGGTTAGATTTGAGGTTCTAATTCTGAGATTGGGTGATTCTGCAATTATTTTTATGCATTAATTCATTTTAAAATTAATAGTGATAGGTTTGTTGGAGCCATCCTCACTCTCTTGCCTCAACTATTTTTGATTAATTAGATACATTTGTAAAGTGGGTTAGAAGTTTGAAAGTGGCTTTAGAATTGCAATTTGCTCTGTAGGAAGCGATAGTTGAATTTACAGGGATGAAGTTGGCAACTCTTTTATTATACCATAACTTAATCAGTTTAAATAACCAGGGCAATAGTGCCAAGGTATTTAGTTCTTATGCCCCCACTTCTAATGACTGCTAAAATGTCCAAGGCTTCATGACATATCTTATCATTTGGGTTTCACAGAACAATTATACAGGAGTATGCCCTGGTGCAAACAATATTTGAGAAAGTGAATGTAAAGAAATACTTACAAGGACTTTTCTGATCCATTCTTTTTTCACTTCTGTAAATACCATTATCAGCCTTCCATTCCATTTAGGTACAACAACGAAAAAGATTGTTAAGCTATTTTAAGAACTTGGGACATTTTAGTTCTATACAGGTTATATTCATATCATTTTTACCTCTTTCTTGATTGTTTCTGATTACTTCTGTTTTGCTCTGCATTTCCCCCTTTTTCACATTGTCTTCCTCACCCTGCACCCCTTTATTTTGCTGTTGATAATTTAAAAGGTATTGAACCTAAAAACAGATTAAAGAAATCATCTAAGACAATTAGAGATTTCTGAAACTTTTACATTAATGAGAACTCAAGTTTGAAGGAATGTTCATTTCAATTTAACTAACATTTACCCATTGCCTACTGTGGGCAAAGGAAATTATAGGAAGATTATTAAGACATGGTTTTTGCATTAAGGTGTTTGCAAGACATGTAACAAACAAGCAAACAAAAGACAACTCCTACAATAGGATCTACCCTATAAGTCCCTTTCCAGTTTCCCAAAACAAATAGCTTTGTGATTCTGATAGAATATCAGCATAACAAAAACAGACAAGAAATTGTTTGCCCTTATTTCATTTGCTGCTTACAAAAAGCCTCAGATGGCCAAGAGACTAATTCAACCCCCAATTTCCACTTAATAATAGCATTTACTATTGTCTACACTATTGCTTTTCTGCCTTCTCTGTCTTATTCTTTTTTAATTTTTAAAACTTAAAATTTTTTTTCCTACTTAGTAGTATTTTTAAAAAAATATGTGAAGATAGTTTTCGATATTTACTTTTATAAAATTTTGAGTTCCAAATTTTTTTTTCTCCCTCCCTGCCTGCCCTCCAAGACAACAAGCAATCTGATGTAGGTTATATATGTACAATCATATTAAACATATTTCCACATTAGTCATGTTGTAAAAGAAGGATCAGAAAAAAGGGTTTGAAAACCACCAGAAAGAAACAAAGGAGAAAATAGTATGCTTTGATCTGCATTCAGACTCCATAGTTGTTTCTCTGGATGTGGATAGCATTTTCCATAATGAGTTTTTTGGAATTGTAGATCGCTGTTTTGCTTAGAAGAGCTAAATTTGTCTAAGCTGATCATTGCACAACATTGCTGTTAGTGTGTACAATATTTTCCCCATTCTGCTCACTTAGCATCGGTCCATATAAGTCTTTCCAGGTTTTTCTGAAATCTACCCACTCAACATTTCTGATAGCACATTGCATTCATATACCACAACTTGTTCACCTCTTCCCCGGTTGATGGGCATCCTGTCAAATTCTAGTTCTTTCTACCATAAAAAGAGCTGCTATAAATTTTTTTGTATATGTGGGTCCTTTCCCCTTTTCTATGATCTCTTTGGGATATAACAAAGAAGTGGTATTGCCAGATCAAAGGGTATGCACAATTTTATAGCCCTTTGGGTGTAGTTCCAAATTGCTCTCCAGAATGGTTACATCAGTTCACAACACCAATAATGCATTAGAGTTCCAATTTTCCCTCTTCTTCTCCAACATTTATCAATTCCCTTTTTGTCACATTAGCCAATCTGATAGGTATAAGGTGGTGACTCAAAGTTGTTTTAATTTGTATTTATCTAATCAATACTGATTTAGAGCATTTTTCATACGACATACATTTTTCATACATAGCATAAATTTCTTTATCTGAAAACTGCCTGTTCATATCCTTTGATCATTTATCAGTTGGGTAATAACTTGTATTCTTATAAATTTGACTCAGTTCTCTCTCTGTGTGTGTATGTTTATATGCCTTTATCAGAAAAAAATGTTTCCCAGTTTTCTGATTTTCTTCTAATCTTGGTTGCATTGTCTTTGTTTGTACAAAACCTTTTTAATTTAATGTAATCAAAATTATCCTTTTGTGTTTCATAATGTTCTCTGTCTCTTGTTTGGTCACAAATTCTTTCCTTCTCCATGACAGGTAAACTCTTCCTTGCTCTACTAATTTGCTTATGGTATCACCCTTTGTTCAAATCATGCACCCATTTTGGCCTTATTTTGGTGTATAATGTAAGACGTTGGTCTATACTAGTTTCTGCTATACTATATTGTAGTTTCCTCAGAAGTTTTTGTTAAATAGTGAGTTCTTATGCCAGGAGCTGGAGTCTTTAGGTTTATCAAACAGTAGATTACTGTAGTTATTGACTACTGCGTCTTGTGTACCTAACCTATTCCACTGATCCACCACTCTATTTCATAGCCAATACCAAGCAGTTTTGATGACTGTTGATTTACAATGTTTGCTGTTTATGTCTGTTATTCTTAAATTTGGGTAAAGTTTTTGTTGAAGTTCATCAGAACCTTAAAACAAACCAAGTCATACTAGACAAACAACTCTCCTCAGAATGTCTATTAATAATCTCCTTAGAATATTTGTCAACATCTATCAGAAGAATAAAAGGAAAATGACAGTGGTCCAAGGGACTGCAAGAAGAGAGGTATACTAATGCATTGTTGGTCAAGTTGTGCATTAGTTCAACCACTATGGAAAGCAATTCTGACTAACTCTTATAAAATTAACTTAAGGACTTCTGACTAACATGATTACATGAATGAAGACAGATCATCTAGCTACTACAATCCTACTCTAGCCAAAACCTAAATTACACAAGACCAAATAAGGATTGAGAAATCCAATAAGAAACCACATTAAGTCACCTCTTTCATTTTGGAATTTCACAAAGAATAAGTCAAGCATAAAAGTAATAGGAAAAGGAGGCACCATCAAAGACAATGTTAACGCAGGCAGACAAGGTGGTAGGCCCCCAGTATTACCAGAGAAAGTCCAGACAATATGAAACTTGGAAAATTTTAGGTCTGGAAGTTGAACAAATGTGTGTGGGGGGTGGCTTCCCTTCAAAAGCCCCAGAGTTAACAATAATGATGTAAAAAATAAATACATAAAACAAAGGAGACTCATTAAAAATTTTTGAAGAATGCACAGAAGAGACAAAAGAGAAACTCAAAAGGAAGCACAGAAAAAGAAGACAGCTTTGAAAGTAACACATTGAATTTATTAAATGTTTCTAAAAATAGCAAATGTGATGCATTCAAAGAATGTGCATTTAAATAACAAATAAAAATAGAAATGGTTGGCTCATAGTTTCATTACAATCCTCTGCTATGTATGTGGAAACACTCTCCTTTCCTGGTGTTTAAGTTCAAAATAAAGAATAATTTTAAAAAGCAATTTGAAGCTATATACCCAAAGTCATTAAACTATTCATACCATTTGAGCCAACAATACCACCGTTAGGCTAAAAACCTAAGGAGATCAAAGAAAGTGGGAAGGGATACATATGTACAAAAATATTTATAGCAGCACTTTTTATTATAAGAAAGAACTGGAAACAAAGAGGGCACTTATTAATTTCAAAATAACTGAGCAAATTATGGCATATGAATATAGTGAGATATTCCTACCCTATAAGAAAAAAATTTGAAAGTGATGTATTACAATAAATTTAATAAGGTTTGAAGAAACTGATGCAGAATAAAGTATGCAAATCCAGGAAAAATAAGTGCATATAATACTACAACTTTTAAAGGAAAGTAACCTTGAAAGTCTTAATTTTGTTTAATTCAATGAACAACCACAACTCTATAGAATGAATCATTCTTCCAACTTCCTGACAGAGAGATGATGGACTAGAAGTATAAAATAAGACATATTTTCTGAAATGGCCAATGTGGAGTTCTATTTTGGTTGAATATATTTATTTATTATAAGGAAGGGTATCATTTAGTGGGGAAAGGGGCAGTTAGGTGGCACAGTAATTAGAGCACTGGGTGTGTGGTCAAGAAGACTTGAGTCTAAATCTGGCCTCAGACACTTGATAGCTGTGTGACCCTGGGCAAGTCACTTAACACTGTTTGCCTCTGTTTCCTCAAGTAAGTTGGAGAAGGAAATGGTAAATCACTCCAGTATCTTTGCCATGGAAAATTTAAATGGGGTCATGAAGAACTGAACAAGAAGAAGGGGTTTGAAGAAAGGTAGTAATAATAGTGATTTTTTAAAAAAGAGTATTAATGCAACATTAATAAAATATGCAGAAAAGAGAAAGATAGACAAGCAGGACAATATTATAATTAAAGTATTAAACATATTATATTCTTTTAAAATTAGTTATACATGTATGTGAAAGAGATAGAGTGAGAAGAGGTAGAGATAGATTTTTCTTTGAGGTTTTGCTTGTAGATGGTATGGAGTCATTCTTTTCTTCTGGATTTGTGTCTTGAACATCACTATGGCTCTAAAAATGTGATACATGTGAGTGTTGTAACTCCTGCTTCATTGTGAAATAGTATCATACTTCTGACATTCTTGGGGCAGAACCAAGATGGCAGAGTAAAAGCAGGAACTTACTTGAGCTCATCCCCAATTATCTCAAATACCTGTAAAAAATGACTAAAAAAATTTTAGAGTTATAGAACCCACAAAAGAACAGAGTGAAATATGTCTCCAGTTGAGGACAGCCTGGCAAACCAATAGGAAGGATCCATCACACCAGACTGGGAGCAGAGGGCAGTCCCTCTTGGGCTGTGTCAGCACAGACTAATCAGAGCATACCTCAGGGGATCAAATCACTGGCAGCTGTGGTGGTTTCCAGACTTCTGAACCCATAAACACAGAAAAGAAAATAAAAGGTCGATGGGAGAACTCTGTTGGAACTGGGTGAGAGAAGAGTCCAGTCCAGCCCCTACCCCTGGGGTGGCAGAGGTGACAGCAGCTGCTACTGCAACAGTGACTGCTTCCAGAGCTCCAGGCCCACAAATTGTGGGGGGACCAAGTGGCTGACCAGAGGGCAATTGCAGGATTCTCTTTGCTGGTGCTAAGGCAGGATTTTCTTCCTTTGCCCTGCTTGGATCTGGGTCACAGTCTTGGGTGGTGCTCTTGGTGTGGGAGCTTGGTGTGGCAGAGCTTGTTGAGGCTGTGGAGACTCAGTCCTCCTCACAGTTCTGAGGCAGGTGCTTAGAAGAAGCTCTGACAACAGCTGTGCAAAACCCCAGAAATTTGGGACACAGCACTCTCCACCCTGGAAGCAGAGTTCTACTGTGGCAAAGAGCTCAAAAGTCAATTGATTGGATGGCAAGATGAGCAAACACAGGAAATCAGACTATAGAATCTGTTTTGGGGGGACAAAGAGGATCAAAACATAGAACCAGAAGATGACAACAGAGTCAAAACTCCTGTATCAAAAACCTCCAAGAAAAATATGAATTGGTTGCAGGTCATGGAAGCACTCAAGAAGGATTTTGAAAATCAAGTAAGAGAAGTAGAGGAAAAATTGGGAAGAGAAATGAGAATGATGCAAGAAAATCATGAAAAACAAGTCAACAGCTTGCTAAAGGAAATCCCCAAAAATATTGAAAATAACACCTTAAAATACATTAACTCAAATGGCAAAAGAGGTCCTAAATAGTATCATACTTCAGTCAATCATTCCAATCACATCCACTCGAGTGGCTTCCTATCACCTCCAGGATTACAAATAAAATCCTTTGGCTTTTAAATCCTTTTAAAATCTAGCTCCCCTCCTGCCTGCCTTTCTTTCTTACACCTTGAAATACTCCATGTACTCTCTTGTCCTTGAGCAAGACACTCCATCTCCCTACTCTTGGAATTTTCAATTGCTGTCACACACACACACACACACACACACACACACACGAGAAGGAGAAGGAGGGAAGAGGAGAGAGACAGACAGACAGACAGAGACAGACAGAGACAGAGAGAGACAAGAGAGGGACAGAGAGACAGAGACAGAGACAAAGAGAGACCGAGAGAGGGGGGGGGAGGGAGAGAGACAGACAAAGACAGAGAGAGAGAAGAGAGAGAGAGACACAGAGAAAAGAGAAGAGAGAGGAGAGAAGAGGAGAGGGAGAGAGAGGCATGGAGAGATAGAGACAGAGACAGAGAGAACAGCTATATCTGTATCTGTGCGTTCTTTGGTACACATGATTGTGTTTGTTAAAATAAACACTGATAATAATAATACAAGTATATTAACTATCTCTCTAAAGAATTCTTTTCTGAATGTTATCAGTATCTGTTATCCTATTACAGGTACACATCAACATCCACTGATGTTTTTCTGATCCTTTTAAAGGCACAGCATCTGTATTTAGAGTCTGTGACCCTGATCTCGGTAACCTGAGGCTCTCCACATACTGACAAAGTGATCAGAGCTCTGAGACAGAAGTCACAGAGATTTTACTGGTGAGTTATAATTTGTTTAATGATAGCTTGGAATGCAGGTGCACATCCCTTTATGTGTTACAGGTGTTCCTGAGCAGCTGTTTGTAAAAGGAATTTCTACATCTCAACTCCCATTCTGTTACTGTTTTTCATCTCAAAATTGTACTTGTATTCCTCCAGGAAAATATTAGGTCCCAAAGGAAATAAAATCATATTAATTTGGCTTAAGTTTTAAAAGTCATATATTTAAAGAGAAAGGAGGGATTATTTTGATAAAATGATTTAATAGAACTACAAAGTAACTAGAATTTTTCAGAGGTATGAAAGGAAAACTTCAATTGAGGAGAATACATCAGACTGAAAACAGATTTTATTCTTCTATGGATCTTAGTATACCCAATTTCCCCTAGGATGCAAGACTGGAAACCTCTTCTGCTGCAAGAGGCAATTTTCGTTGCAGTAACTTTTACAGTTTTGTCTAGAAAAATCTTAAGCTCCTCTTGGTAAAAGGAGGGGGTCCATGGATCCTAAATAGTGAATAAATTCTGTCAGTGATAGGAGCTATGTCAGTTGGTTACATTTTGTTTCCTTTGTGAAAAGGGATAGTCCTATGGAGACTATTGTGGAAATGGAATATCAGGAAATGTCTGTGTTAAAAAAAGTTATCAATGAAACATCAAAAAAAGAAAATAATGAGTTTCCATAATAAAATAAAAATTAATCATAGAATGTTAGAGCCAGGAGGGAGCTTAGAGATAACTTAGTCGAATTGTCTGCTTTACATATGAAAAAGCAGAGGCTAACAGAAACAAAGTGATTTGTGCAGAGCCATACAAGTTAATGAAATGAATGGAATTAGATTACCAGTCTTGACTGTGAATCCAGTTTTTTTTCCCCCAATGTCATCAGTTCCCATGGAATCAATTATGATTTCTTTGCTGATGATTATAAAATCTACTTATCCATCCCTAACCTCTCTGCTGACCTCCAGTCTCCCATTTCCCATCTCTAGTTGCTCATTGGATATCTCTATATCACTAGATAGCCTATAGATAATTTAAATTTGACAGGCCCTAAATGGAAGTCATTATCTTTCCCAATATATAGTCCCCTCTTTCTAACTTGCTATCAAAGGCAACACCATCCTCCCAATCACTCTACTTCATGTCCTAGGTATCATCCTTGACTCCTATCTCTTGCCAACACCCTCTCCATTTCCAATTGGTTACCAAGGCCTGACATTTTTACTTTTGCAATCTCTTGAGTTCACCCCTCTTCTTTCCTTTGACTCTAATGTCATCTAAATATAGGCCCTTATTACCTTGTATCTAGAGTATAGGGGTGGGGAACTTGCAGCATCAAGGTCATATGTGGCCCTCTAGGTCCTCAAGAGTGGCACATTATTCTGTGAAGTTCAAATTTGGGCCACAATTGAAGATCTAGAGGGCCACATGTAGCCTCGAGGCTGTAGGTTCCCCAACCCTTGTCCGGACTATTATCAAAGCCTAATGGCACAATCCAGTGACACTAGACAACTTGCTATGTCTTAGATGAGACACTCTGTCTCTTGGCTCCAGGCATTTTCTCTGGATGTCCCCAGTACCTGGAGTGCTTTCCTTCCTCATCTCCACCTATTAGATTTCTTAACTTCCTTCAAATCCCAGTTTAAAAACCCTCTTGCTATAGAAAGCCTTTCCCAACCCCTCTTAATTTCAGTACCTTCCCTTTTTTACTTACTTCCAGCTTTTCTAGTAGATGGCTTGATTTTACATTTTGAGTGGCATATTGACTCCACCCATTTGTTTGTGAGCTCCGTGAGGGAAGGGCCTGTCTTTTGTCTCTTTCTGTATCACAAGCATTTAGCACAGTGCCTGGCAGATAGTTGGTACATTATAAATAATTATTGACTTACTGGTTGGTTTGCTTGCCACAAAATTCCACTCAGCTGTCAAATAATCTTCCTAAGACGCAGGCTTGACCATATTAGTCCTCTTCATTAGAAACTCCAGTGGCTTCCTATAATCTCCAGAACAAAAAAATAAATCCTTTGTTCAGCTTTTAAAGACCTCTATGACCTAGCCCTTTCCAGTCTTCTCATACCTTAAAACTCTCCATACACTTGTAGCAGCAAGCACCCTAGCATACCCAGGATGGCTGCTAGCACAGGTTCTTTGATCTGCTTTTATAAAGGAAGCAACTCAAAAGGGGTTAACAATCTTACTTTAATTAAACATATATATTATTCACTTAGTTAAGGGGGAAAAGTCAGCACCCTGAACTTTATAAAATGAAAACAGAAATTACAAGCAGACAAAACATACAGACAGAGGAAATAGCACAATTCAACAGACCAACAGACAGGGTTTTGGCTGTCTGACCATTGCATACATACATAGTGAGTTACCATAAAGAAAAGCATGAACATCTGGGTTTTCAGCCAAGAAGCTAAATGGCTACCCAGTGATTCATCTGACCAAATCATACAACTCTTCTCATAAGTGAACCCCAAAGCAAAACCTCAACTCTTAGTATATATATACTTCAAGGTCAGAGGACATCATGACTTCTGTGGCTCACTGCCTAATTACAAAGTAACAAAAGGTGTGGGCCTTCCTGAAAAATAAGCCTCCCCTAAGCAAGCTTCTCTTGTTGGGCTCCAAGTGAGGCCCATTAAGGGGTAGGAAAGGTCTTCAAATTCCCTTACTGTTACAATATTCTTCCATATTCAAACAAGGTACCCCATCTTCCCTTTATGAATTTTTACTTGCTGTCCCCCATGCCTGGAATGATCTCTCTCCTCATCTCCACATTCTGGCTTCTCTAGCTTCCTTCAAATCCCAGATAAGATCTTATCTTCTGCAAGATTCCTTTCCTGGTCCTTCTTTTTTTTTTTTTTGCTTTTTGGAGGGCAGTTGGGGTTAAGTGACTTGCCCAAGGTCACATGGCTAGTTTTTGTGTTAAGTGTCTGAAGCCGGATTTGAACTCAGGTACTCCTGACTCCAGGGCCAGTGCTCTATTCACTGCACCACCTAGCCGCCCCCCTGATCCTTCTTGATTCTAATGTCTTCCCTGTGTTGGTTGTGGCTAATTTATTCTGCATATAGCTTCTTTGTATGTAGTTATTTGCTGGTTGTCTTCCCCCTCTTAGATTGTGACCTCCTCAGTAACAAAGGTTGTCTTACCTTTCCCTGTATCCCCAGTGATTAGCACAGTGCCTGGCACATAGGGATTGACTAATGGAAATACTATACTATTTAGCAATGTTTTAGGAGTTACAACACCCATATGTATCACATTTTCAGAGTGACAGGAACGCTCAAGACACAAGTTCAGAAGAAAAAAGTTACTCCAAACTATCTCCAGCAAAATCTCAAAGAAAAAGACAGCTTGGGTCCAACTACAACTAGAATTCCTAGAAGAGATTAAAAGCAAGAGTTTTAAAAAGCTAAAAATGATTTTATGAATGAAATGAGAGTGCTAGAGAAAAAATGGAAATTAAATGATAGCTCTAGGGGAAACATTGGGAAAAAGTGAGAGTATAGAATAACAAATTGGGAAAAAGAATCGATACCTTGGCACAAGAGGTACAAAATCTTAACCAATCAACAAACTCCTTGAAAATTAGAATGGACTAAGCATAAATAAATGATTTGTTGAAACAACAAAAAATATTTAAATTGTCAGAAGACTAAAAAAATCCAGAAGACAATTTAGGATATTTCATATTAAAAACAACTGACCTTGAAAAGAGATCAGGAAAAAAACATTTAAGAATCACTGGATGGGGTGACTAGGTGGTGCAGTGAATAGAGCACTAAAGAGAACTACTCTAAAATTTTTCTAGGAATCAAAATCAAGCTCACTAGTGTGTAGCTTGTATATTCCATTCTTTTCACTTTTGTCAGATTGGGGCATTTGTTTTCCTTCTGTCATATGGAACCTCTCTCTGTTTTCCAGCATCTTTAGTGGTCATTTGGGGATGACCTGGAAATCTACTCCTTTCAGAAAATCAGGACTGAGGGGCGGAGCCAAGATGGCAGTGCAGAAACAGCAAAGTTTCACAGGTCCCACACAGCCACCTGAAATACCCATAAAATACAACTCTAAACAAATTTTAGGGCTCCGAAACTCACAAAAATACAGAAAACACATATTGTACTGAAGGCAGCTCAGCAGGAGGAGCTCATTGCGTCAGGCTGGGAGCCGAAGCCAGCCCAGCCCAAAAACCAAAACTGTGGCCAGGCCCCAGGGCAGTTGGGAGGAGCCCAGCCGCAGCTTGAGTCTACCAGAGAGCAGATCTACAGCACCTGGAGCAATCTCCACATCTATCAAGCCATGAAAAATAAGGATTAGAGAAAG
>CM053594.1:128033460-128054319 GCA_028646575.1 Pseudocheirus occidentalis | reverse complement strand
GCAGATCAGTATATTGTGAATTGTTAATTTAATCAACTCCCTTGCAGGGAAACTGGGTCATTCCTTTGTTAAGTGAGTGATTGGATCTCTGATTAGATTGATTGAATCTTTAAGTGTTAAGCTGGTTTCTCCCTTAGGGAAACCAGCTGATTCTTCTTTTGTTCCTTGTTCTAAATATTGTGTCTTTCTGAAATAAGATAGAATATAGAGACTTTCCTTTTTCTGAAGATTGTATATAATATTGTGAACTGCTGAAACTGTGAACATTGTACTGAATGAAGATTTGTAATGGAATAAACAGAGTGTTCACTAATACTGTGTAATCTGAATCTTAAAAGCTCCTCACAGTAGCATTCTCTCAGAAATCTACTGCTGATTGGCTTTACAAGTAGATATACAATACACAGCAGTAAATTATTATACTAACCTTGTGTTTGATAAATGCAAAAATTTAAGCTTTTTGGACAAGAATTCACTGGCAAAAATTGTTGGGAAACCTGGAAAACAGTCTGGTAGAAACTAGGTATTTCACACCATTGACCAAGATGAGGTCAAAATGATACATGACCTAGACATAAAAAGATGTATCGTAATTAAATTAGAAGAACATAGAACATATTACCTGTCAAATTTATGAATAGGAGAAGAATTTATGGATAAATAAGGGATAGAGAGCATTGCAAAACATAAAATGAATAATTTTTATTGCATTAAATTAAAAAGGTTTTGTATAAATAAAACCAATGTAGCCAAGATTAGAAGAAAGCAGAAAATTGGGGGGGGGGGAGTGAGGATTTATAGACAATTTCTCAGATAAAGATTTCATATATCAAATGTATGGAGAACTTTGCCAGATTTATGAGAATATGACTCATTCCCCAGTTGATAAATGACAAATATGTCTTCAACATAGCTCTTTCCCCTTTATTCCCTTACAGCCTCTGCTCTTTCCCTTCCAACCACTGTGCAAATTCCCAACTTCTCTCCAAGCCTGGACCCTTTAGCAATAGCTTTGGTGATGTTAGTCAGTCAACAAATATTTATTAAATATATTAATTACATATTGCATATATTTATTAATAACTTACTGTGTTGAAACACTGTGCCAAGCTTTTTAGTTACAGAGAAAGGCAAAAACATGGCCCCTACCCTGAAGGAACTCTCCTTGTGTTAGAATTGTTTTCAAACAAAAAGACAGATAGATAGATAGATAGATAAATAGATAGATAGATAGATAGATAGATAGATGATAGATAGGTAGATTATATATTGTATCTTTCTATATAAATAAGTGAGTTTAGTTTTGGTTTTCAACATTCACTTTTATAAGATTTTGAGTTCTAAATTTTTCCTGTCCTTTTCCTCACCTCTCCCCAAAACAGCATGCAATCTGATATAGGATATACACGTGTAATCATATTTCCACATTAGTCATGTTGTGAAAGAAGAATCAGAACAAAAGGGAAAAACCACAAGAAAGAAAAAAAAGAAAGATAAAATATGCTTCAATCTGCCTCCAGACTCCATTATTCTTTCTCTGGATATGCATGGCATTTTCCATCATGAGTCCTTTGGAATTGTCTTAGATTTTTGCATTGCTGAGAAGAGCTCAGTCTATCAAAGTTGATCACAGCACAATGTTGCTGTTATTGTGTGCAATGTTCTCTTGGTTCTGCTCACTGCATTCAGCATGTAGATATATATTTACTAATGGGGCGTGCAATCAAAAAGCGTGGAGACCATCACACTAGAGAAGCAAATATCAATATTTCATGGGAACAAAGAGTCAATACTTTTTAGGATGCTCCTGTTAAAAGACAGCAAAAGGTACTTGCCTTCAAGTTTTACGTAGATGCCTTATTTTATTTTATTTTTTAAAATAATTAGATGCCTTATTGTAGTATATAGGGCACTCTCCTCCCCACCCTCTAACCTTGCCCATGGGGTATAAGTTTTGTTAAGGCCTACTAGATTAGAAAGGCTTTGAATACAGGCCCTGTGATAGACTGTGGATATGTCCAGGGCAGGCTATGTTCAGGGCAGTTTGTCACTAGAAAGTTGACTACCCTGTGATGAATATATTTTTTTTCTATAACAAAAATGTCTTTTAGGAAGACAACCTTTTAAGGTGCAGAAAGAATACAATCTACACTAGTGAAGGAATTAATTAACTCCAATACTGAGGAACTCTTCTAGCTTGTTTTTTGGACTAGACTGATGATTTTGCACAAGGAAGTCCCAATGTGGCAATTCCTTCTAAGATGTGAGTTCTTAATCTTTTTGTCTGTCTTTGTGTCATGGACTCCTCTGGCAGTATAATGAAGCCTATGGGTCCATTCTCAGGATAATGTTTTTTTTAAATGTTTTTTTTTTTTTGCCTTTTTTGGAGGGACAATTGGGGTTAAGTGACTTGCCCATGGTCACACAGCTAATAAGTGTTAAGTGTCTGAGGCCCGATTTGAACTCAGGTCCTCCTGACTCCAGGGCTGGTGCTCTATTCACTGTGCCACCTAGACAACCCGATAATGTTTTTAAATGCAGAAAATAAAAGACAGTATTACAGAAAAAGTGAATTATATTGACATATAACTATTAAGGTATTTCAAACAAACAAACAATTCATAGACCCCAGGTTAAGAAGCACTGTTCTTTGCAGATGTGAAACTATTCTAAATTGGGACCACAAAGGACCTAAATGGCTCGTCATTTAACAGTCATATGTGTCATTTGGACTGGCCTCTAGTTTCTTCTCCATGTTTCTTCTCTCACCTATTTTTTCAAAAGTGTTAACTTCTAACCCCAGTTCTCATGATGTGTTCCTTTTGGTGAGCCAGACAGTTCAGACATTTCAAAGTAGGGAGTGAGTCATTTCAATATTAAGAAAAACATTTTTTCCCTCTCAACTTCATTTTAAAATGTTCCTTTACCCTCCTCCTAAAATGAAGAAAGGAAGTGCTTTTTGAGGAGATAAAGGTGCTAGCTGGGCAAGTGGCCATTTTCTTTCTCTTCCTCTCCTATATTAGTTGTGTTTTCAGGTTTGAGAAATGAAAATGACAGGCTTAGGTACTCAGAAGATGGGGAAGATGATGGGAATTGCCCAAGACTTCTCTGACTCCTCACAGGGGACATATCTGGGAGCTATTTTGGGGTTGGTTCTTTATTTGAATTATGGTTTGTAGTATTGTCGGACTCTAAAATTCCCTAGGGCAGAATGACATGGAGGCATCTGGGCTATAAACATTTACATTTCTCTTTGGGTGGTAGCACTAGAGCATGAGTTCACTTTCCATCCTCTGGAGGGCCTGAATAGGTTTCAGTATGACTTATATTGGTGACAAATGCAAACTGATGAACCAGCTGCTTTTAGAAGAATTTTTTAAAAATTAGTTTTATTTTTGCTGACATAATTTGTTTGTGATTATCTTCCTTTCTGAACACGTCCATCTCTTGTAAGAGATTTTAAAAGACAGAGAAAAAAATCATTTTAGAAAAACCAACCAGCACTTCAATCTGGTGTAACTTCTCTCTGAGCTACCCTCACACCTATTCTCACAGTTTGGGTGCCCAGGGGGCCAACTACCCAAGTTTCAAGGGACTCTGAGGTCTATATTCTTAATAGCATCATCTTTTTGTGCCGTGCCATTATTATCCATCTTGTCTGCAGTGAAATGAAGGCCTTACTCTGGTACTTTCGACATTACATAGGTACTGATGGAACACTTGGACTATTTTATGATCTTTTGTTTATTTACCAGACCAATAGCCCATTGGGGTGCAGGGTATATTCAGGGAGGGCTAGCACCTCTAGTGTGAGGGCTTTCCAAGCCCTTTTCAGGGCTGCTCTCCACTTTGGGCATCTACCTGATCCACCTGACTCTCATCTGTGGCCCCAGGAAGCTGTAGCATGCACAATAACCACACCCAAGTAAATTGTCTCAGCAGATGGGCCAAACCAATTGAAGGTAATCAAGAGGTCTCAAACCCTTTAGTAAGTTTTGGGGGGTGTCTACCCAAAGCACATGAAGACTCCTTCTTGTGGAATGGGCAAATGAGAACAATTTGTTCCAATGACCATGAAGGTGGCTGAAACAGGCACTGTGGACCACTTAGAACTTGGTTAGGCATTGGAGATGCTACAGTCATCCACTACATCCCAGACAAACATCAGTCATCTTGACTTTTGTCCTGCTACTTGAACTCTGATGGCTCTGGAAGAGAGAGTGAGGCTGACAACTTTGCAAAGCTCTGCCTCACTTAAATCTAATCTATGCATGACTCAAGAAGACATCACCCATACCAATATCACCTACTGCATTTCAAACAATCACCACTCATCTTGACTTTGTCCTATCATTGGACTATGATGACTCTGGAAGAGAGAATGAGGCCAATGGCTTACTGTCATTCAAACCTAATTTATGCACAAATCAAAAGATATCACCCAAGGGCTGCCAGATCCCACTGCTGTTTCCAGCAAGAGTTTTCAGTGATGTTGTCAGACAACTTCAATAAGGACAAACATAGCATCAAGGTCAGTCACTGAATTTATGGCAAATTATTTAACTTGAAAAGGCTACACAAGCCAAGACGAAAGTGGAGGGAGAGTTGGTGCATGATTTATTTGTTAACAGATGATTATGTGTTAAATGCAGCCTCTGAAGCTGAAGTGGAACAATAGATTCTTTGCTGTTTGTGTTAATTTTGGCCTAGCAGTAACACCAAGAAAACAGAGGTTCTCCACCAGCCATCACCACATCATCTATATGTAGAACCATCAGTTATAGCAAATGGAGAGATTTTGAATACTGTGGATAAGTTCACTTACCTTGACATTATACTTTCCAGAGACATACACACGGAAAATGAGGTTGACACACACGTTACCAGAGCTAACTCAGAGTTTGGGAGGCTCCAAAGGAAAGTGTGGATGTGTAAAGCTATGCATGAGCAGCTTTCCAGAGGACTGCTGCTGTGAACAGCGTTCAAGGTTCTGATTACATAGTATAGCGAATTCTATTCAATAACAAATCAGAGCAAAACATTCACAGAAAATCAAAATACAGCATTCACAATGTTACAACTTAACAACTTGTCACTAAAATGGCCACATAGTTTCCCACATAGTTTTAAACAAAATATGATCATTTAGTAACTCAATCATTCAATCCTCCTTAAGGAAGGGACACAAAGTACAAAAGTCAAAGTCTTCCACCCACAGAGTGCAATTAAGTTACAACTTCAACAATCAATACACAGTACCCTCGTAAGGGGCAGTGGAGATTACAAAAGCATCTACTCCTAGGTCACAAGTAAATTACAATTTCACCAGTCACTACTCAGACAATTTCATTAGTCACTATTCACCACCCACTGAGAAATCTTTTCATCTTGACTTGAGGCAGGCTTTCAGCTCCCATGTTTTCTCTTCCATGGTCCCAGTTCCTGCCCGAATTGAACCAACTGCCACCTGAGTTCAAAGACTGACAGGTACCAGCTCCGTGTCCAGCTCTCCATGCAATTCCTGCTCCACAATGAAGCTCACAGCATCCAGTCCACCCCAAATCCTTCACAATCTCTGTTCTTGGGAAGACAAAGCTTAACAAAGCCACAACAACATTCATTTACATTAACAAAGCCACAACAACATTTGCACAAAGTACTGGTACCACAGTCATGCTTCGTCAGTCTTTGGCAGCTCCAGCTGGCCTTTGGAAGTCTTGTCACCACAAGTCTAAGTTCTGTGTCAGTTCTCAGTTCTTCTCAATTCTCATTTTAGTCCAGTAGTAGTTGCTCAGCCTCCAGATGCTCACTGAGAAAAATTATCTCTCTCTCTGGCAGCAGCTGCTCTGCCTCCATGATGCTTACCCCAGGAAATTCTGTCTGTCCAGCTTGTGCTCTTCTTTATATAGGTATTAGCTCCTCCCCATTCATCCCCTTCCTGTTATATGGTAACAAGAGTTCATACCTCCTGTTTCTTTACAGAGGCTTAATTTGAAACTAGGTGCTAAGTACTTGTCAGTTTGGCAATACAAAGGAATCTTCAAATTTCATTACTATTACAGGATGAGAAGAGATAGAAAGCTGACTACCAAGCTCAAAGTCTACAGAGCTGTTGTGCTGACTTCATTGTTTTTTTTAAATTTTATTGACTTGCTTGTTCACTTTTAGGTTACAAGATTCAGTTCCAGCCACTTGAGGTTCAGATTTTTCTCCCCTTCCTCCCCACCCCCCACCCCCGCCATGGTGGCATACAATCATGTATAGGATCTGCAAACTCCTTCACATTGTACGATAGTCTGGTTGTATAGGTGTTATAGCCAATGGAGTGAACAATGAGAAAAGAGAAACAAAAGCCAAACATTGAAAAAAATGATAGCATACATTGCTTCAATCTGACTTCATTGTTGTAGGCCTGTGAAACCTGAACAGTATACCAGTGCTGTGCTAGGAAACTGAATAGCTTCTGTTTGAATTGTCTTAGGAAAAATTTCAAGGTCACCCAGCAGGAAAAGATAACAGACACTGAGGTCCTTCCTCAATATAAACTGTCACGCATTCAAACTGTACTGCAGAGAATGTGACTCCAATGGGTTGGCCATGTTGTTTGAATGCCAAACATATGCTTGCCTAAAAGACTATTTTATGGAGAGCTCACTCAAGGCTCTGCTCACATGGTGGTCAGAAGAAGCAATACAAGGACACTCTCAAGGTCTCTGAAGAACTCTGGAATAGAATAGACATGGGAGACACTGGCATAGGACCACCCAGCAATGGCATGCCCCCTTTGAAGAAAGTGCTGTGTTCTATGAGCAAATCAGAATTAAAGTAGCTAAAAAAACCAACCATGAGATATGTGAATTTAAAGAATCCACCCCAAATGTTCATGTAGACTATGTGTGCCAATGTGGTAGAACACTCTGAACTTGTATTGTTCTGATCAGCCACAGTGAGATACACTGAAACTTGACTCCAAAATACTGATGTCATTTTGGTCCTCTTCAAAGATGAAGTACAACAACCAGCTACCAGTTCACCTTCTTTTCTAATCTGACAATGTAGTGCCAATGCAATATTTACAGCACCTACAATCATGATAAAGACTGTGATTATAAATATCACATGACATTTGATCACAAAATATACCAAACTCCCCATAGAGAGGACAGAACTGAAACATTTATTTAGACACCAGAAAACTGAATCCCAAAACCAGTAAGCCGATTCCATCATAGTACCAAAGATATTCAGAAGCCATAGTAACACTGAGAACCACATCATCCTTTATAGCCTTTTCACCAACCAATACAAGATCAATATTTATTCACAAACCTCTCTATCTCCCTGTCTGAGCACCTCTCTCTCTCTCACCATCTCACTAGCTCTGACTACCAGCTTCTTGTGGGCTCTGCTTCCCTTCAGCAAACTCCTCCCACCACAGGCTCCATGTGATTACATTCAGCCTATTAGGGGACAGAGTTTACTTTCAAAGCAGGGAAGGTCTTCAAATTCCCATTCCTATTACAGACATCTCCATCACAATATTCCTTACAACATTTCTTATTATTAGGTCATTAGTGTTAATATGCAACAGCCTGGTTTTGCCCGTCAAATGTCTCTTCTTTGCCACTTGTATTCCCCATCACTTTGATTCCTTGAAGGTTATGGTCCAAGATTCATAACCATGTCATGGATGAACAAAGGTAGATTGTTGTACCAGGGAATGACTTGAGCTTGTTAAAAGCATTGCATGATTTTCCACATGCATTCCAACCTGTTCTCTTTCTCCTATTCAATTCTGGGCCCAACTCACCATCTGTCTTCAGTGTCTATTCCAGATAGGCTGATATACTAACTCAATGGACTGGTCATCCAAGTGCATGTCAGAGTTTGGACAATAGACATTTTTTTATCCATGGAGTTTTTCCTATGTGGACTTTTATGACTGATTTCTTTTGAAAAATCATGGCTAGAATAATCATTGAAGAGGCCCTATAATTTCTTGGGGTTGGATGCAACTATCACATTATCCATCAGTAGGAGGCTTTAGAGCAGTGGTTCTCAATCTTCCTAATGCCGTGACCCTTTAATAGAGTTCCTCATGTTGTGGTGACCCCCAACCATAAAATTATTTTTGTTGCTATTTCATAACTGCAATTTTGCTACTGTTATGAATCATAATGTAAATATCTGATATATAGGATGTATTTAAATTGAACATAACCCACAGGTTGAGAACCGCTGCTTTAGAGGGAATCACTATCTACAGGGAATCCCTCTTTTAGATGAACCTTGAATAGGATATCCTTAGTGGAGGTGGCAAATACCTCAAGCAAGAATGGATCTCTTTGTGGTAGACCTTACTTCATGTTAACAGTTAAAAGCTTGTAGAATGAGATACCTACATTCAGAGAAAGATCCAGAAAGAACAAAGTTTAAATACAGACTGAAGCAAACTACATGCTCTCTTTCTTTTCCATGTTTCGTTTTGTTTCCTCTTTCCCATTGTTTATTCCATTGGTTACAACCCTTCTTTACAACCAGACTAAGGTCTAATGCAAAAGTATTTGCAGATCCTATACTTGATTGCATGCCACCATGCGAGGGGGGGGGGGAAGAGGAGAGAAAATTTGAAACTCAAGAGACTGTGGAACTGAATCTTGTAAACTAAAAGTAAACAAACAAATCACAAATCAATAAAATGAAATTTTAAAAAATCTGGGAAGACCTGTATGAACTGATGCTGAATGAAGTGAGCAGAACCAGGAGAACATTGTACATAGTAACAGCAATACTGTGCAGTGACAGACTTAGCTCTTCTCAGCAATACAATGATCTAAGACAATTCCAAAACACTCAAGATGTAAGATACTATCCATATCCAGAGAAAGAACTATGAATTCCAAATGCAGATTGAAGGACACTATTTTTTCTTTTCTTTTCTTTCTCTGGCTTTTTTCTTCACTTTTCTGATTCTTCTTTCACAACATAACTAATGTGGAAATTATGTTTAATATGATTGTATATGTATAGCCTATATCAGATTGCATGCCATCTTGAGGAAGGGGAAGGGTAGGGAGGGAGAGAAAAACTTGGAACTCAAAATCTTGTAAAAGTGAATGTTGAAAACAAAAAAAGTAAAAATTTAAAAATATATATATGCTTCTAATTTTTTGCTCAGAAGAAAGTAGTTCATAGAATCACAGATCATGTAGACATGAAGAGATCTCAGAGATCATTTAGTCTAACACCCTCATTTTTCAGATGAGGAAACTGAGGCTAAGAGAAGTTAAGTGATTTTCTCAGGGTTATACAGGTGGAAGAATCAGAATTTTAAATTGATGTCCTGTTACTCCAAATCCAATATTCATTCCACTGCCCCATGCTGTCTCTTGGGTCATTGAACCAAGTTATCTTTGCGATTCCATTTATCAAGGAATCCTCTGCAAATGTAAAATATGTGTGTGTGTGTCTCCTTTAGTTGTCCTTTTACTCAACTGTTGTCATTTTACTCAACTGTTATGAATCAAATGCATGCCTCCTCCCCTCCCCCACCCCAAACAGAGAGGATTTTGGATTCTCTGAACCTTTCAGTCAATCATATGACCATATAGCTGCGTGGTTCAGTGGATAGATTGCTGGACAGAAACTTTGTTTTACAATGCACACAAAATTCTGCCCTGGTCGTCTACCTAGAGGCAAAATTTGAAAGCATTATATAAATACTTGCTGTTATTGTATTAGTCTGTTCTAGAGAGTCTTTCCTGAAAATAATTTGTTTCCTTCTCACATTTTCATCAAAGATACCCTTTATACATGCACAGATCATTCTTATAAAATATTACAAGAATGAATAATTAGCCATAGTAGTTGATAGCTATTACTGTTTTTCGAATTTCTCTTTTTTGGGAATACAAACAGCAATCATAACTTTTTCCCACTTTTTTGGGATATCTTCCCCTCCCTGAGATATCTTGTAAAAACAATTCCTCAGTACATTCAAGTGTGTGTTATTTCCAAACAGGATTCCCTTGGTCTGTGCTTGGTCTGGTTCAGCTGTTCTTTCTGAATTCATCTCATTAACTGTAACATCTACTTCTTTGTAAAGCACATCTCATATTATTAAAGTGTCAGGGGGTTAAATGTGGTTATCATTGATGATGAAAATCTATCATTATAGAAACGCCAAAAAGTTTTTCCATGTGACATCTATTTGTTGTTCTCTTGTCAATTTTGTCTATAAATATTCTTGGAACTATGTGGTTCAGTTAGGCCTCATGACAAACTTTCTATAAGACCTCTTCTGGTTTTTATTGCTTTTTGCTGTTTTATGAGGTGATTCTGGTTATGCTCTTCTGCCCTCCTCTTCTGTAGACTTTTACTTCATGTTTCCTTTGCATTTAAAAGGCAAGAAAGGTTTTGAGATAATTATGGGGAGCTCTTATTATGTTTTCCTTAGCCTTCTCCATTTACTACCATACAGCACACTAGTCAAAGGTTTCTGCATCCACATGCAAACAAAGTATATTTGTTTTTCTGATCTTTATAAGAAAACCCAAACCCACAAGATTGTATCTGGAGCTTTAAAACCAATGATTTGAGGCTTCCTCCAATACTGCCTTTTTCTTCTGCCTCACATAAGAGAATCTGTGCAGATGTTCACCTAGCCAAAGGGGTGGCTCCTGAGAGTGTGGCACAGGCTTCAGAAGCTATGGAAATGCAAAATACCATTGTATGATTTTTGCTAATATGTTCAAGGTATGTGTAGGATGACTTGTTACTAGTCCTATATACACAGTGAAGGCAGGAAGTGGAAACAAAAGATTGAGGTGTAGGGTAATGACTTCACAAAGCTCCATCTAGGGGTTTTGTTCTTTGATTTTTCCCTTCTCTTTCATTTTCATGAGAGTCTAGAGGATCTTGGGGTTAAGGAAAAACTTCAAAGCCTAAAACTCATATAACTCTTTGGCCAAGATCCACTCCCTCCTCAATGACTTTTGGAGTAAAGGAACTACATAAGGGAATGGAACAAGTACAGCACAGTGCACTGGACTGAAATCAGAAGATATTGGTTCACATCTCTGCTATGCTATTTGCTGCCTAGACAGGGATAAGTCACTTAACCCCTCCGAGGCTCATCCGTAGAGTTTAGGGTTGGACCAGATGACTTTTCAACAACAAATCTATGATCCACTGTAGAAGTATCAAGACTTTCTAATCTTAAGTCAGATCAATTTAGAACTTATAAGTAGATCCACTTATAGACATTCTAATAAAAAATAGAATTAATCTTAGCTAAGGTGCACTTTACCTAGCTTTGGTACACAGATGTCTGTAGTGGTTCATCAGCTGGTCTTTTCAGGGAGAGGCTTTCTATCCACTACATCCTTTCAAATAGCAGTGGTTATGTTTAGCAGTTACACTGAGAGATGAAGCCCAGAAATAGGTAGCTAGGAGACCAAGGAAGCAGTAGAACACCATCCAGAAGTAATCACGTGAGACCAAAGAAGGTACTTCTTGGCAGAGTCATGTCCAGCAGAGACAATATTCTTGGTAGAGACTGCATGCCAGTGAGATCAGTGGGGAGGAAGTCTATCAGGAGTATCACAATGTCTAAGTCTTTAGTAGGCTTGTAGCATCCAAGGCATGAAATACCTTTCCTCTGGTGACACGTATTCACTCAGCGTGCTCCTTTACACATAATCTCTAGTCACATGTGTTTTCCTACATGCCGTGCACATTTTCCTAGGGATATATATTTCTCCTACTGATGCTGTATACATCTGTGGGAGAGCGTGCCTTACACTTTTTGGGAGAAATGTTTTATTGCTACTTTTCTTACTATGTTAGTCCTTTAAATACTCAGTTTTGAACCAGTTCTACCCTTTAATCTGACTACTAAATATATTAGTGGAGGCATTTGATCTGTTTTTGGAGTAGATGCAGACCTACAGAGTGTTTTGAGCCTAAGCAGTTTTTCTGGGAGCTCCACATGCAAGAAAAGTAATGACCAAGAAGATACATATGCAAATATGCTAAACATCAAAATGAAAACAAAACACCAAATCACAAAACCTCCTTTATTGTGTTCCATCATTATTCATGGTGCACTATGAGGATCTTCCTTCTAAATCTCTTCCTCTCAATTGTGCTGAATGTCTTCCTCACCTTCTGCTTCTGAAATGCCAGCTTCTGTCTGAGTAAGAGATCAGGCCTGAGGATTTAAATCAATTTCTATAGCATTTTGAAGATTTTTGAAAAGGTTTTGTCTCTTTAGGGAATTTGTTGTTGTTGAGTTGTTTCAGTTGTATTTCTGTGACCCCATTTGGGATTTTTTGGCAAAGATACCACTGGAATGGTTTGTCATTTCCTTTTCCAGCCTATTTGACAGATGAGGAACTGAGGCAAACAGGGTTAAGTGACTTGCTCAGAGTCACATGGCTAGTAAGTGACTGAGGCTGGATTTGAACTCAGGAAGATGAGTTTTCTTGATTCCAAGCCCGATGCTCTATTCACTGTGCCGTCTAGTTGCCCTTTTAGAGGATTAGCATCTCCTACTACTTTCTTCTTCCCACCCCCCAAGTGATAGTGATTAAAAAAACTTTTTCATCTTTGGTTCTACCTGATTTCACCAGCATAAAGGAATACCCTTTGTGGAAATCCCCTCTATCAGCACAGTTCAGTTTCTCATTGGTAACTTATGCTTAAAGAATTGGCTGGGCGTAGAGAGCTTAAGTGGCTTGCTTATAGTCCCACAGCTAGTATAACTCTGGAGACACGAATTGAATCCACGTCTTTCTGCTCCAAGGCTGGTCTCATAATCACTGTGCCAGGCTTCCTCTGAGTTCAAAGTATAAAAGAAATATGTATATTAGAAACACATATATTAGAAAATTAGGTGTTTGATTAGTATCGCTTCATGCCTTTTGAAGGTTATCATTAAAAGCTTACGCAAACACATCCATCTAGTGAAGGGATGAAAAAAAGAATGTCATTTTAAAAATGACTTTTGAACCAGTCCAAGGCTTAACTTGACAAAAAAAAACCTCCTGCTAAGGATGAAAAAAACCCCAACAGCCTTCAGAGAAGATCTCGAATTGGCCTGTGGTCTGAAACTTCGAAAGTGAAGTTGTATGTTTATGTAATCAGATTTCGCTTGACCACAAGCCATTTCCTCAATCAATACTTTGACTCAGCAAAACCCAACTCTGTATCAGTTCATTTGTATCATACCCCCTTGCCTCTGTCAGTCATTCTTTGCAGGCTCTGGGGGTGGGTGTCACTGAGGAGTTGAAATTCTATCGACACCTGCTTTTGAGTACACGGGGCAGAAAAAAAGGACCCTAATTGTGAGATTGGTGTTTTGATGTTAGCTCATGCTGTGGTTTGCTGGGCGGCAGGAACAACCATGAACTGCTTTATAGCATGTTAGCAATCAGCAGTTTTTGTTACTGATGAACTGCCAAAGAGAAGCTGAAGAATTTAATCAATCTGGGTAGCCATTTACTGCTTCATATACTACAAAGAGAGAGAGAGATTATGACTTAATTATATGCTCTTAATTCTAAAAGGCTGGTTCATCCCATAGAGGCTACTAGCATTTAAGCCTATGGAAACCATGTGTGGAGCTGTGGTGCCTAATAAATGTGTTGGTGATTATTCTTTGGAGTTGCAAATGCCTCTATAATCTCGGACCATCTATTTAAAAAAGAACAACAAGCTTCATCTGACTCACTGGACTTGAAATGTCTTGCCGGGAATATGTAAATACGGCCTGGGCTCCTCATCCTGTCAGAGGTGGGGGCTGGAGGGTGGGAGCTGGTCCTGATGAGAAGGCCATGGAGAAGATGGAACTCTGCACGCTCTTTCCTGCCCCCAAACTGGGATGTGGCACGGAGAGCAGTGCACTCCCAGAGGCCCCTGGTTTTTTCCCCTCTCAGAGGAAATGCAGCAGACATTTAAATATTTCCAAACCAAACAAGACACCCTGAAGGATTCTCCTCCTGTGGCCTCATCATCTGCTTCAGGGCCAGATTGGAAAATATCAAACAATACACTGACAAAGGCATTTTGACTTGCATGGAAAGAAACTGCCAGAAAAAAAAAAATTGCTGCTGTTAGTGGCTTGAAACTCCTGAACTGTTGCCTTTGAATTCAAGGTCCATTCTTTAAAAAAGGAAGTGCCAGAATATGCAATGTCTTCTTCAGATAGTTAAAATGAAGTCCCAATGTAGCTTCTATGTCTAGAGCTAGAAGGGGCCTTGGAGGGGGGGGCATTTTTCTACCATCTTGATTTTACAGATGTGCTCAGGGCAGCTGACCAGTCTGTTGATTACTCTATCAAGAAGAATTTAATAAATACTTTGTGCTGCTAGGTGACTCAGTGGATAGAGTGGCAGGCTGAGTATCAGGAAGACCTGATTTCAAATATGGCCTCACTTACTAGCTGTGTGACCCTGGGCAAATCACTTAAATGTTTACCTCAATTTCCTCATCTGTCAAATGAGCCAGGGAGAGAAATGGCAAACGACTCCAGTGTCTTTGCCGAGAAAACCCCAAATAGGGTCATGAAGAGTCGGACATGATTGAACAGTCTGTGCAGGGGATGTGCTAAGTGCTAAGGACACACACAGAAAAGCGAAAACAAGCCCTACTCTCTCTACAATTGGGGAAGCCACATGTACTGTCATACAAGTAATCAGTTTACTGAGATAATAGACCTGATTAGGCAACTTTTCTCCTGCAATCAGGAAGACTCATCTTCCTGAATTCAAATCTGACTTCAGACATGTACTAGTTGTGTGACTCTGGGCAAGTCACTTAACCCTGTTTGCCTCAGTTTCCTCATCTGTCAAATGAGTTGGAGAAAGGAATGGTGAACCGCCCCAGTATTTTTGCCAAGAAAATCCCAAATGGGGTTGCAAAGGGTCAGACATGAATGAAATGACTGAACAACAACAAAAGCGAGTTAAAAAGTACCAATTATTTTTACCTAAGTCAACCTGTTTTCCAGTATAGGAACATTTTTGTTTTCCGATGAATATCTTTACTTGCTATATCCTAGCACCTTGATGCTTATCTCCTCCTTCCTTCCTAAGCCCCCTGCACCTACCCTATCCACACTCTACAGTCATAATGAAAATAAAGGAAATGATACATTTATCTCATCCTCTGGCTTGATGATCCCTCTTCTCTCCCTCATCTATTTCCAGATGTTGTTGGTGTTCGGTCGTTTCAGCCACATACGACTCTTTGTGACCCTTTTAGAATTTATGGATAACAGTACCTATTTTTCCAAAAAAAGTTCCCCTTTGGCAATTTTACCAAATCCTACCTAATATAGGATATAAAATATATAAAATGAAGGTTGTGACCTTGGATTTGTTTAGGAAGTAGTTCATTTTGTTTCTTTCCCATTTTGTTTCTTTCCCATTCTCTCCTTTTCTCTCTTCACCTATCTCTGTTTCCCCCTCCCCCAATCCATTTCCCTTTCTTCCCTCTCCCCTTCTCTTTCTCTATGAAAACTTGGGTTGGGCTTTTTTGAAAACAAAATTTTGAAAACAAAATCTTTACTATGGTCTAAGAAACATAAACAATCCCTACAGGAGAATCAGGAAAGCTTTGCTAAGAGAACAAAACAAGGGAACCAGCAATACTTGATTGATCTGCAAAAAACAGGATTGAAAGATAAGAAATGCCAGCCATATGTAGCTGTACACAGTTATCCCTTCCATATCTTGACGATTAGAGGGATAGCACCCCCTTGATCTAGAAAATCAGAGTAAGGTTTTTTTTTTTGCCTTCCTTCATAGCAGAGAACAAATCTGAATTTTTTCTTTTATGAAAACAAAACCTTATTGTAAAAATTAGGTTGATATTATACAATACTGTGCATATATTTTATGTATTTTTGAGTTTCTAAACTTTTTCTGTATCATCTACTGGTCTTTGTGTGTTATCTGTGCCAGCTGCAAAACTCCCATTTAATTTCTTATGCTGACCCACGATATATTGAAACCATGATTGGGGAAAGTGGTGATATGGAAGGGATAACTATATGAGTAAGGGGACATGTATGCATTTCGTCTTTTTTTTTCTGATGGTGATGGCTGGAAGTAGGAGGGTTGGTTCTTCCTCATAGATTTTTCCTTCTCTCAAATGCTTGGATTTTATGCTTCCACATGCTTGGTTGTGAGTGAGATCCCAATGGAGGAACATTGTAGATATTGAGAGGTTAGTGGGTTATATCTGAGTAGGGGTACTCAGGGTCACTATCACTTTCTAGAATTTGAAAGCAAGTTCTTTTCCCCATTTTTTTGCTAAAAAAATATTCTCCAAGTCCTCTTCTGTAAAAATGTACCAGATTTAATTTCTCATGGGATTCTACTCTACAAAGCCTTCCCATTCTTGCCTGAACCAATAGTTAATGTCAATGGGACCTTTGGGAGAGAGGAAAGCCCAGCTCAGCCTGAGCACACAGTGAACTACTGTGCCCTCCCTCTGCTACCTTCCCATTGAGCTGAGACACTGGGACCTGGAAATGCTTTCCTTTCACATAAGGCTAGACAAATTGTTCACACAGCCAGCTGAAGAATGACTCACCCAGACCTTGTTTCAATATACTGTGTGCCAGTATGAGGGACAGACAGCTGATCCTTATCCACAACCTTAGGAGAAAAAGCCAGGGTCCTGTAGTACTGCTCTGGCTTTGCCTGGGTCTCCTGCTTACTTAAAAGCAGAAGCTATTGGGGTGTGTCTGGTAGTGCTTTATCTCCCTGGAGGGTAAGGGGTATCCCATGTTTTAATGACTTTTAACACCTCCCTTGAAGCCTAGAAAAAAAACAACTTGTGTTGAACATTTAAGTAGCAATTTAGTCATTAGAGATTTCAGACTCCCATTGCCTGTCAAGGAATTTCTTTTTGAAAAGGAATCTGGTTTTAGTTTGAAGCCCCAGGGGGAGGGAGCCAGTTTGTCCTCCTCTAATGTTCTGGGCCAGTGTTGGGTGTGGGATCTGGGCTTAATACTGAATGCCACTAATAAGCACTGTCCTTTCACACTTGCAAGATACCATCCATGCCCTGCAGGTAGGCAGGGCAAACTACAGAGGATGTTGGATTTATTTGCTGCATGTCAGTTTTATTCTTCAATAAAGTCTTCCAGGAATTAAGAATTCCACTTCTGATTTCCTCTCCCCCTGGGCCTGTTACATTATTTTCTATCAGGTGTTAGAGTGGGGGACAGGGTGGTAGTGGTGGTAAGTATAGGAAGAGAAAGAAGAGTAAAACTTGGCTTCGTAGGGACTGAAATGTAGGCCCTGTCCCTTATTCAATGCCATATCTTTCCCAACTTTGAAACAGAAAAAGGTTTTTAAATGTTTTGTCTCCTGGGAATAGTTCTGTGCTGTTTGATCAAGTTTGATGTATGGGGCTTGGGATGAAAAAAGCCTTGGGGTTTGATGAGAAGGAGTACTCTTTGTGTCTTTGTACATTTGGGAATCATAGAGTGCTATGTAAATCTGAGTTATTCCTCAGTAGCTAGGTGGCATAGTAGATAGAGTGCTGACCCCAGAGTCAGGAAGACTCATCTTCCTGAGTTCAAAACTGGCCTCAGACACTTCCTAACTGTGTAACCCTGGGCAAGTCATTTAACCCTGTTTGCTTCAGTTTCCTCATCTATAAAATTAATTGAAGAAGGAAATGGCAAATGATTCTAATATCTTTGCAAGAAAAGCCCCAAATGGGTCACAGAGAGTTGGACATGACTGAAAAACTGAACAACGAAATTATTACTACTCTTGAGACTCTGGGTACTGCTTACCACTAGGGGGAGGAACATGGCAGAAAGATCTGTGGGATTTGGAGTTAGAGGAAATGGATTTTAATCCCTCTATGGCTTATTATTACCTGTTATGACTATTAGCAAGTCACATAATTTCTCTGGGCCTAAGTTTTCTTGTCAATACATTGAGAGTGTTGGACTAGATGCAGAGATTTGGTGGTATCAGCAAGAGCCAATAGTTAAATTTTCAGTGTGAGTGTTTATACCCCAGAAATGGGTAAATACTACAAATCAGGACTTGATTATTTTTCTTTGATTGTCTAGACTTAATAAAGTGAGGGGGTGGTGCAGTTAATAGAACACTGGCCCTGGAGTCAGGAGGACCTGAATTCAAATCTGGCTTTAGACACTTAACACAAAAACTAGCAGTGTGATCTTGGGCGAGTCACTTAACCCCAATTGCCCTACCCTCACCCTTTCAAAAAGAAAAAAAAAGTGAGGGTAAAAATGTTAGTAAAACAGATTGAATTTAAAGTGTATCATAGGTACATATTTTCTCTCAGAGAGCTGGTCATGAAACATTTACCATCATATCTCTGACAAGACAGATTTCAGGATCTATTCTGGGTCTAAATATTCAATTTTGTGATCCATAAAATGGAGGAGTTGGGTTAGATGAACAATAAATTTCCTTCCACATACAACTCTTACAGTACTTACTATGTATACATAAGGAAACTTAGATAGTGATCAAGTGGGAATGGGTGCTTTGTAGCACAAAAATGTCTATCACTGACCAGAGGAGACTTTGATGGACCTGGGGGAAATCCTGGAATTGCATACCCAATAAATGAATTGAGTTCAGAGTTCCCATATATGTCACTCCCAAAGGTGTTGGTAGAAGTAATCCATGGGAAAAGATACCATTCTTTTGGGGGCTATGGTCAGTTTTGTAGCCCTTAGCAGGGGCTCTAGATCTAAGGAAACATTATCTTAGACATGGAGGGGACTACAGAAATTCAACCCATATGTGGACAGGAATATTCTTTACAACAGTCCTGTACTACTTGCTCTACAACCTACTGGACAAATGGTCAGTGATATTACCTCTGCTTGAAGAAAGACTTCTGGTGACATTACTCTCCAGGTGGCCCATTCTCCTTTAATTATGATGAAGTTTTTCTTTCTATTGAAATAAATCCACTTCTTTGAAACTTCTATCCATTGCTTTAGGTTCTGTCCTGTGGGATCAAGTGGAACAAGTCTTTTCCCTCTTCCTCATGGCTGCTCTTAAAGTACTTGAAGAGAGCTCTCAGGGACTGCTCTTCCCAAGTTTTTTCTTCTTGCTGAATATTTCCCATTCTTTTAACTAGTGCTCTCACCATCCTGACCACCCTTCTGTGGCTATGTTCCAGTTTACTAATCTGCTTTCTGAAAACAGGGCCTCCAAATTGAATGTATTCCAAATGTGGTATGAACAGGTGAGTGCATGATGGTGCTTAAGCGAATAAAACCTAAATTGAATTGACTTTGCTTTCATGTCCCACTGCTCTGAAATGATGAACTGACAGCTCACTAAAACCCCTGAACCTTCCTAACAGTTACCATCTAGCCATCTCTTCTCCATTCTGGACTTTTTCAGTGGATTTTAACCTAAGGCTAAAAAACAAAACAAAACAAAACCCTTCTCCAATTCATTTGGACTTTTACATTTTATCTTTATTAAAATCTTCATCTTTATTATTTATCTTTTACGTTTATCTTTATTATCTTTACATTTATCTTCATCAAAACACATTTATCTTTATTTGAATGCATTTCAGTAACCTCAACCCATTGTTTTGACCTGTTGAAATACCAATCACAGTGTCAAAGCCAACAACACATCAATTGCATGCCAACAACATGTTAACACTTTACTATGAAAGCAAGCAAAATGTGTTAGTTACCAACTGATTACATACCAACACTCTAACACTTTATTGTAAAAGTAAGTAGTAGCAGCAGAAGCACCAAAACAGGACACCTGGCAATTGCAGGAACAGCAATAGCACCAACAGCAACAGTGGCAACAAAAGCAGTAGAAGTAGAAGCGGTCGCATCAGCAGTAGCACATAAGCCTCACAACTAGCAGAAGCATCAGCATCAGCATCAGAAGGACTAGCAACAACAGCAGTGGGGGGTGGAGCCAAGATGGTGGCGTAGAAGCAGCAAGGCTTTGCAGCTCCCACACAACCACCCTCAACACCCATAAAATATGACCCCAGACAAAGTCTAGGACTCTCAGACTCACAAAAATACAAAAAACACATCTCTTGCTGAAGGCAGCTCGGCAGCAGGGGCTCAGCGAGGTGGCTGGGAGCGGAGGCCGGCCCAGCCAGAAGCCGAGACCGTGGCCAGGCCTGGGGCGGTGGGAAGGAGCTGAGCTAAGCCAAGCCAAGCCACACAGCAGCCAGTCTGCAGGAGAGAAGATCTATAGCCTCCAGCACCTCCACATCTACCAAGGTGTGAAAAAACAGGGACTGGAGAGGGACAGCTTGGCAGGAGGGGCTCATCGAGCAGGTCTGCAGGCCTGGAGCAAAGACCAGCCAAGCCCCAAACCACAGCAGCGGCCAGGCCAGGCCCCAGGGCAACTAGGAGGAGCCGAGCCTCCCAAGCCGCAGCATGAGTCTACTTCAGAGGAGATCTAAAGCACCTGAGGGGATCTTCAAATCCAGCAAACCAGGATCAGAGACGGTTAGTGAAAGTGAAACTTTGAAACATAATTTGGGGGAGGAAAAGCAGTTTGGCCAATCTGCCCCCAGGGCAAGGAAGCAGTAGGGAAAGGGAACTACTGGAACTGGCAGCTGCCCCCACCGGGCTGCTTCAGAGCCCCTGGCCTGCGGACCCCACAGGGGTCTGAATCAATTGATCAGGGCCAAGTGCTCTTGCATTGAGTGGCCTGGATCCAGATCTTGGGTGGTGGTCCTGGGGTGTGCTTTCAGCAAGACAAAGCTGGGGGGGACTTGTAACACCCCCCTAATAGCTCTGGCAGCTGGGAAAACCCCAGCAATTTGGAACAGAGCTTTCCCCCCTGGAAGCAG
>CM053594.1:128013993-128032960 GCA_028646575.1 Pseudocheirus occidentalis | reverse complement strand
ACAGGGAAATTCACACCTTCTCACCAATGGACAGAGTTCTGGGAATTCACACTTTTTCACCAATGGACAGAGTTCTATACTTAACACTAGGTTACTAGGATCTACTTAACATCTGATCAAACAAATTAATTACCATTACATTCCACCCTACTCTATTCTACTGATTTGTCATTCTATTTCCAAGCCAGTACCAGATCTTTTTGATAATTACCACCTTATAATACAGTTTAAGATCCGGTATTGCTAAGAGCTGACCATTTTTATAGAAGTTATAAAAACTAAAGTCTCACTCATCATATCAATCCTAGTATCTTGAACAAAGGCAGAAAGTGTTTCCTATATTTACATATACATATACATATGCATGCATGTGCATGTCCTAAGAGGCACATCATTAATCAGTTAATATATATTTAGAGATATATCTATCTATATAGATACATATATGTGTGTGTACTTATATATATATACATGAATATGTGAAGATGTATATAATATTAAATGTGTAAATATATGTGTATGTATATTATATAAGTGCTTATATCTACACACATACATATAAACAATGCAAAACTGTGCATGTGTGTGTGTATGTGCACATATGTATATGTACATATGAAGGTGTGTATAGTACTAAATGTGTAAATATGTGTGTGTATGTATATTATATAAGTGTTTATTTCTACACATGCATAATGTATACAAATTAACACTTACAAATATATGTATGGGTGTGTGTATCTTGCTCTACAAAAGTCTTTAATAGAAGTTGGCCAAGCAAAGTAATAACATTGAACAAGTCCTTATTAAACACCTACTACTTAACAAGCCCTAGATTGCATTCTGGAGAAATTGTGAAATTTGGATCACATTAGATAAAGGAATCTGGATGAATTTCCTGTTCTCCTGCAACTTATAGTCTAAAAAGAGAATGCCACCTATTCCATGAAGTCTTTCATGAATTCCCCCCATAATTTATAATGAGTTTTCATCTTAGATCTTATCTAGCCTTTTTTTGTAGCTACATATATGTATGTATATATTCATATACATATATTCACATTTATATAGATCGATGTTTATATATACCTATGTATATGTATAGATGCATACACACATATAGATATTGATATGTGTATGTGTTTTTATATATACATACATATATATGGATGTATGTATACACACACACACATCTATGTATGTATACATACACTCCTTTCCTTCATCCGCACTCAAAGATGCAAAGTCTGCTGGTACAAAAGAAGCTGAATTGTTAGGAAGTTGTTTGCTTTTGCCTCCCCTGACATCGACCCTTAATGTGTCCCTCTTCCCCTTTAGTTACACAAACACAAAGGATGGGGACAGAGATAACAGGCACGGGCAGCAGGGATACTTTAAACAAATCCCTACAGTAAATAAACAAGTGTTGGCATTGCACAGTCACCAAGGGTGTTCATGGGGGTAGGGAAAAGTGAGTGAAGGGGGTGTCAGGCAGTGCTTAGCCACTAACATTAAGGCTCCCAATGCTAATACCAGCCAAAGGAAGGACTACAGTTTGCACTTCTCTCCAGGGTCCCCGTTCTACCTTATTTATGAATGAAGCCCGAGTTGCCGTGTGGTTTAGACAGGGAACGCCAATCTTAAACAAGGATCTGGATTTGTTTCCTGCCCTTAGCCATTTTCCTGCCAATCACAATATAATCCTAGACTAGCTGCCAAAAAACATGTAAATCACCACTTATTGGTGCTGTTTCTCATGGCCCACAGCTCAGTCCTCTGGGGCCCTGAAAAGGCTGAGTAGTGAATGTTTGCTGAATGCTCATAAAGGTGGAACACCCATTACAGAAATACTTAGTAAGTGGCCCATTCCTTAACTCAACAGCTATTTGTTAATTGCTTACTGTGGGTGAAGACTCTGGGCACTGAGGAGGGTGCCCAAAATATATAAGAATTATCCCAAGTCTCAAGGAGTTTATAAAATATAGGCATGGAGAGACACAGTGAAAGATGAAATAAATCCGAGCGGTAAACTTGGGGATTTGGTTCAAACATTCTACTGAAAATCAGTGTGCTGAAAATGAGTCAGTGATCTAAGTGGCCAGGGCTTTCCTCTAACCATAAAGACTGGGGTAATTTAGAGTCTTAGCTGAATAGAATGGATATGAATATTTAATGTCCCATGGGATAGCCTAGACGTCTCCTGGGAATTATTTCAGTGAAAGGAAATTAGATATAACTTTATTAAACATAACTTACATGTAAAAAGGCAGTCTGGCACACTGGATTGGTAGCTGACCTCCAAGGTTGGGAAGACTTGGGCTCAATCATGGTGCCTGACATGTAATAATCACTCAGTGAATGCTAATAGACTGACAGGGATTAAAATCCCACCTCTGACACATACTGACTATGTCACTCTGAGAAAGTTACCTCTTGGTTCCCTAGACAACTCTGTAAGTGGCAGAACAGATGTCCTACTGCATTAACAGAAGGATTTTCTCCAAGAATATTCCCTGTATCAATGACATCACAGGTTTCATTTTAAATTAAAAACTACTCTCACATATAGGTCACACTTTACAGAGCTTGAACTCTGAGTAATGGAAAAAACCAATAAAAGGATAGAGAACAGGGTGGCTAGGTGGTACAGTGAATAGAGCGCCAGCTGGCCCTGGAGTCAGGAGGATTTGAGTTCAAATCTGGTCTCAGACACTTGACACAAAAACTAGCTGTGTGACCTTGGGCAAGTCACTTAACCCCAATTGTCTCCAAAAAGAAAAAAAAAGGATAGAGAACAGATAATGAAATATACCTCTTCTTTTGAAGCAGGGAGACTGAGGAGTACTAGAACAGAATATTGTATATATTGTAAGACAAAGTTTCTGACAGATTTTTTTCTTTTTCTTTCTTTTTTTGGTCACAGGGTAGGGTTCTCTGACAGAAGGCAAGTGGGGAAGACTATGATATAAAGTCAAAAAGCAGCTAAAAGAACAAAATATTTCACATGTATTATATCATTTATTACTTATAAAAATCCTGATAGGATGTAGATAATGAGAATATGATTGTCCCCGTTTTACAGATAAGGGAATTAAGGCTCAGAGAGGAAGAATGACATGCCTGAGATAACATAAGCAAGCCAGTAGAATGATAGAGCCAGGACTCAACCCAAGTGTTCTGCCTCAAGCAGAGTATGCTTTCCACAGTTTCATGGTTGCCTCCGTGTATAAAATCTGGTTCACAATTTTTATAGGCAGTCCAAGGAAGTAAACAGAGTAGAAGAAAGGCACGTGGTCTAACCAGGGAGTCGTCATTCTGCCATGAAATACCCAAACTTCGTGCCCTGCTCTGACCGAGTTCCACAAATGGGGGAGCTTTGTGGTCAGCAGGAACATGTGGTGCTTTGGGGGAGTCATCACACTTAAGTGATAAATAAGGGGGCATCCGAAGCTAACTGTGCAATGAAGAAACGCCACTCTTGAAATTCCACCCCATGCGGCTTGTCATGGTTGGAAAAAGCAAGATTCCCAGGCCGCTCATTACCTCTAAGCAGAAAGGAGCCTAGGAATTCTCTAATGTCGACCAGCCCTGAGAAGGCCTAATCAAGTTCAGTCTTCCCAGCACCAAAGAGAGAACATAGCTGCACCAACATGAGAAAGTCACCACTGTGAAATGCCTGCCAATCCTTGCTACAGAGTAGAAGCCTAAGTCAACCACATTTGTGGGGGCAAAAGAGACCTAGAAGCATTCCATGAGTGTCCTAGCTGTCCAGTGATCAGGGGAAATGTTTGTACCAAAAAGCACAGAGCTCCAGGCCTTCCCACCAAAACTCCTCAAATCTATCTTCTTTCTGCAACTGCCCCATTTTTATCAGAGGTACCATCACGATTCTATTCTATCTCTGGATAGGGATGGGGATAGGATGGGGATGGAGATAGAAATGATAAAGAGCTGGAGAGAGGGATGAGGAAAGGGAGAGGGAGAATGAGAGAGAAAAAGATAGGGAAAGGCATAGGGATAGGGATGGAAATAGGAATGGGGATGGGGGTGGGGATAGAAGTTGTGATTTCACTAGTATGAGAAACTTCTGGGAATAAACTCCCATTACTGATTCAGGCATTGGTTAATAAATGTGCTGAACTCCGGGAATACAAAAAGGAGCAAAAGAAAGTCCCTGCCCTCAAGGAGTGGATCCATCTCCAATCTTTCTGATCTATGTCTTGCCACTGGGCCCAGATGGCTTCAGAGGAGAAAGTGAGGCTGGTGACCTGCACAGCCCTCCCTCACTTAAATCTAATTCACATGCAAGTCATGATATCATCCTAATACCATGGTGCTCTTTGAGAATGAAGGACGAAGGACAACAACCAGAACCTCAAGTTGTAGTCATTACCAACACATAGCATGGAAAAATTGCCTAAAGCACTGATGGGATAAGGGATATGCTCAAGGTGATACCACCAGTATATGCCAAAGGTGAAAGTTGAACTCAGATCTTTCTGTTAGGAAGCCAGCTCATTCAATGCATTACACCACATGGTCTTTTATCTTTGACTCTTAAAAAAATTTACAGTCAACACATATATAGTTTCTACACTGCTAGGAAGCTCTGTGGGGCATACAAAGTAGCATAAGACTGTACAGAACTTATAATTTAGTTTAAAAAACAAGACATATACACATAAAACATTAATAATAATGGACTTAAATAACCTATTCAATGCTAAAAACAATTGTGAAATACAACAATAGGATAGTTTTGAAAAAACTGAAAAAAATGTTCTTTCTGATATAACCTTCTCATTTTAGAGATGAGGACTTGAGGCCCTGCCCTCAAAGTTAAGTAATTTGCCCAATGTCAACACATAGTTAAGTAGCATAGTCTGTATTCAAATCCATAACCCTTGACCCCAGCACTCTTTCCATGAACATGGTCATGCTGGTGTGTTTAGAATGGTTTAGAGAAAAGGAGAGTCTGGCCCCAGAGAGGGCAGTTGGGAGACTCTTGAGACAGTCTAGACATAAGAGAAGGAACCATGGAAAGGGAAAAAGAGAAATGATAAAAAGTTTGAAAGAAGACTCAACCATACTTGGTGACTTTGGGATTAAATGCAGAGTTGCAGAGGAGAGTGGAATCAAAGAGATAACTTGGAAGTTTTGAGCCTGAGAGATAGGAAGATACTTACTAGACTGTTTGAACTATGTCCTCTAGCACAGAGGTCTTCAGAAAATAAAACCTCTTGGTTCTACTTTTATCTCCACTTAGTTTCTTTTACTGAAACATCATCCATGACCTGCCCACTAGGCATGGTTGTTCCCTAAGGCTCTTTCCTAAACCCTCATCTATTGTTTCACTATACTCTCTCAGTTCCCATGGATACAATTACAGTCACTAGGCAGATATCTTCCACATTTGTTTATCTGGTTCTAATCCCTCTCCAGCGCTTCAGTCCTGCATCATCAACTGTCTATTGGACATTTTAGGTTAGATATTTCAGGGATGGAGCCAAAGTGATTATTGTTGTTTGTCCTTCATACTCAAAGAGGCCCAATGATGTCACAAAGTTGGGGTTAAGGTGCAGTGTGTCTGATTGTAGCTGATGAGACCAAAAGGAGCTCAGAAGGCTCTACTATAGTTCAGACACAAATAATCCCCTTGACTATTAGATTGGCTACATCTCTAGATTTATGCATTTCACATTTCCTTGGTGCTGCTGGTGACTTCTTTGCTGTGGGCATATCAAACTGGGCAGTCCTGGGCTGGCAGCTCCCCTGTCTAACAATCAAAGCTAAAGTTCTTCAGAGAGAATTTAAGAAACTTTAATCCCTAAAAGACCAAAAAAAAAATCCCCGCAAATCAACAAATTAGGCACATAACTAAAAAAAACCTAGAAAACAAATAAATGTTAAAAACCTAATTAGTCACCAAAATATCAGTCCTGGAAATCAAAGAAGCTATTGAGAAAATTGAAAGCATATTGGATATTCTATAGACATCTCAAAATCAACATGTCCAAAACAGAGCTCATCTACTTTCCTCTCAAACCTGAAACCCACCCGTTTTTTCTTTCTGTTGAGAGAATTGCCATCTTTCCACTGATCTGGGTGCGCAGCCTCAAAATCATCCTTGATTCCTGACTCTCCCACAGCCTGAATAGTCAATTAGTTTCCAAATCTTGTCAATTTTACTTCACTTAGGGTCACTACTACGGTTCAAAATTTCACCCTCTTTTTGCTATACTATTACAATAGCATTCTCATTGATCCTTCTGCCTTAAGTCTCTCCCCTCTTTAATCCATTTTCCATATGGAGGCCAGAGTGATAGGTCTAAAGCATATGATCACGTCACTCACCTGTTCAAAATACTCCAGTGACTCTTTTTTTAATTTCTAACATACATATATATGTGTGTACATATGTGCGTGTGTATTCTTCTGTTTGTCATTTAAAGTCCTTCACTGTAAGACTCCAGCCTATTTTTCCAAACTGGGGTAGGACCAGGATTCCACTGCTTCCCACAATAAGGCTTCATTTTCCCCAAAAGCATCTAGCTATCTCTGGCATTTGATTGGCTCTTTCCTTCTTTGATTCAGCTTTTGGTCACCTAAGGGTATAAAAAACTCACATGGAATTGTGGCCCCTCCAATTTGACGGATTTCTAAAGACTATGCAAGTCACTATTTTCTTCACCATTGACTAGATGCATTTCCATATGGAGATGAAGGCAAATGAGTTCAGAGAGTTCCATTATATCACCGTTAGTTACCCTTGTTGCAGGAGGGCAAAGTAAACCTTCTTTTGTTAACTTCAGTGACATGGTAATGCCTCATTTTGTCTCAATAATGAATTTATCCAGTATTAGGGTTAAGCCTTCCCCCAACACAAACTTATTATATATTCTTCCCAATTACCCACTCTACAATTCAGTGAGATTGGCCCATTTGTTCCTGCTCCTAAATGTTACTCAATCTCTTGTCTCTCGGCAGCCTACCACCATACCCGTAATGTTCTTTCTCCACACCTTTGCCTCCACTTCCTACCCATCCTTCAAAGCCCCGACAATATTCTACCTGTTCCATGAAGCCTTTGTATCTACTCCAACTTTCATTCAGTGACTCATTCATTCATTCGACAAGCATTCATTAATACTATGTGTCAGACACTGTGCTAGGTGTTGGGGATACACAGAAACATTAAAAAACAAAACTGTTCTTACCCTTTAAAAGCTTGTATTCGACTAATCCTTCTTTCTTTGAATTTTTGTTGTAGACAGGTATTAGTGAAAATTAAATTTAATTTTTCCCCCATCGTAGTTCACAGACCTTCTGAAATCTCCCCCAACCCCCATCCCAATCCCCAGATTAAGAATCTTTTTCTAGGCCTTTAAAACTCACTTTTCCAAGGATATTGTTGATTCATTATTTTGGTCATCACAGTTATTTGTGTATCTATCATATCTCCAGCTAGACCGTCAGCTCCAGAAGGGCAGGGATGATATCTCTGAGCACATAACATAGTACTTTACCCAGAGTAAGAACTTAATAAATGTTTGTTGAATTTTAATTTTGGCAAAGATGACTTTTTTTAGCCACAAAGTGAGTAAAAAAGACAGTCTGTAGATGGTGACTCCCTGAAGAATCATTGTTTTTCTAAACTCACTCTTTCCCATTGAGGTTTTTATATCTAACGGTTTGATACTTTCCTCCTGAGCATAGCTGGCTAAACTGTGCTACTGAAGTGATTCTGAATGTTTGGGTTGGAAATTGGGAGAAAGCCTTGCTGCTCAGACAGACAGTGAATCTGTTTGATTTCTGAACCAATTTCTCCCAACTTCCTCAAACTATTATCTTGGTTCTAAAATTCAGTTCTGTGTGCATGAGTCTTCCATGTCCAGATCTCACCAGTGCAAGCTGGGAACAAGACAGATCACTTGGGGGTAATTATCCATTGAAGGGGCTGATTTTATTTAGACTATCATAGTTTATTTGTAATACAGGCCTCTAATTCTGAAAGGTCATAAGCTTAGGGGCCCAGAACATGAGGGTGCCCCCCAGGTTGCATGCTTGGTGCAATTTTGGGGATGGTGAACTAGAGTCAGAACTCTCTACAATTGATTCCTAAGAATATGGAATTTAAAATTATACTACTGTCGAAAGGTAAAAGATGAGAAAAATTGTAACAATATAGAGCATTGAATGAATATTTCTTCTTTAATCATTTAAATGTATTTAATGCCTAAGTTCATTTAAGGAAGGATATTCAACTCTCTAAGATACTGTGAACTAGCATCTCTACTTCTGCAACTTATTCCTAAGGACGTAGAATTTAAAATTATACTGCTTTTGAAAGGGAAAAGAGGGGGAAATTGTATTCCCATAGAGTGTTGAATGAATATCTCTTCTTTAATCATTTAAATGTATTTAATGCCTAAGTTCCTTCGAGGAAGGGTAACAGTATCTACATTTTTAAAGGTGATCAAGCTGCATTTGTCTAAATAATGGTTTGGTAAACTGAGAATTAGGTATTTATCAATTTAAAAATTATATACAAGGGATAGTGTGGAAGAATGGATGTTAACAGAGTGCCAACCTTGAAGCTTCCAAGATCAGCCCATGATACATTCTAGTGGTGTGACCATAGGTATGTCACTTAACCTTTGAGTGCCCCAGAGAACACTCCGTAATCTAAGGCATAGATATGAATAGGTAAAGGGAGACTCTATACCAGAAGTTCCCCCTACGAGTATACTCACAGGTCTTAACACTCCTCCCATTAAAAAAATAATAATAATTTCACATTGTTTTAGGCCAACTTTTTATACAAAGGAAGCCAGCACAAGAGCTGACTAATAGAATGCAAATTAATTAAAGCAGCAGAATCTGAGTGTGAACACAGGAGCAAAAAAAAAAATTAGGAAAGGACTGAGAAATAAGTTGTTATTTTTACTATTCCATTAGACCAGAGGTGGGGCCTGAAGGCCTCAGGTTCCCCACCTCTGCAATTAGTCTATATTTAATATAATTTTTTTATTAACAAACTGAATTATTTTAAGTTTTTGCTTTTAGGTTTGATTTTATTGTAAGGTGAGTTTGTGGGAATCCCTTTGTTCCATCAACCTGATAAACTCATCATTTAATTTGACAAGGCCATCAGTCAATTTGATGGGATTACAGGTTTTTGTTTGAACGCATCTTACTGAAACCTCCCTTGCAAGTCTATGGGTATGACCTTCTTCAGGGTTACTTCCCAGACATTGGTGGACTTGGTCCCTAAAAGAGGAAACTACTTCTCCCCTGAAGGTTCTAGGGGTAACCCCTAAGGGCTAGTTCTTTATGAACTAGTTGCTCATGAGCCCATACAAGTGTGATCCCCATTAATTATAAACCAGACTGAATAAGCTTTTAAAGAGAGTGTTTATCAATTAGGTAGAGCAAGAGTCATTTTACAATTCCCCCAAACCAGAGGTATGTGCTCTCTTTATACACACAAAGATCCTAGGAAGAATTACTTACCCTTAAAGTATGAAGACAGTAGGGCACATGTGTAGAGAACATGTGGCAAAGGTCACTCACAGCTCCTGGTTATTGTTCATCTTTTCACCCTTGACAAAACTCTCATGCACTTCCCCTTAGGTGTAGCTTGGATGGTTGGTACCTTTCTAAGTTCACAGTCAATATTTCTTTTCACCCTGAGGGGGTCACACTCCCTGAAGCTTTTATGTGTTTAGTTTGTCCCTGGTTTGCCCTTTAATTCCTAATGCAAATGCTGCCATCAGCCACTGATGGTTTGAGGACCCTGCTTCTGATGCTGATAGGAAGTTCAAGTCCTTTAACTTTTGGGGGTTCAGTAGGTCATCACCTGGTCAATGAAAGGGAGGATGTGAAGAATAGAAACTCACTCCTTCCCCACAAAAAGCAATTCCTTCTTAAGAGTTTTTGAACTCCTCAATCCAACTAGTACTTGAATGGCCTGATGCTAAGAGGTACAATTCCAAACCAGCCTGCCATGTTATACATAGGCCCAGATGTGTGTTTGATTCTTTAAGCTAATCATAAGGTATTTCCTGCATCTGCTTTCATCCAATGTCTCAAAGCTCCTGTGAGCCTTACAAATTAAGCAATTTTTCATGCCTGATTTACTACTGATTAATTCATTAATTCAATTCAAAAGTCTGAACCCTCTATGATTACACTAATTGGAATGGGGTAGAAACAGGCACTCAAACATGAGCATGCCTACTGGTGCCTTGTTGATAGGACACAAGGAACTTCAGTTTGAGGTTTTTAGTAACTGTGACAACTCCAAGATAATTGACCAACTGGAACTGGTACAATGAACTCCTAGAAGGGCCACCCTTGTCCATGATTAAGTTGATAGATCAATGGGGCATCTTTTTTTTTTAATTTCCTTTTTACCTTCTATTTGGAAGACAAACATGTTAACAGTATGGGCCTGGTCCTGAGGGAAAGGAAGCCTGTACAATTGTACAGTCACTCCACCAGCCCATCCTCCAATTTGAAATGGCTACAAGAGGCAGAGACATGGGCCTCACATATGTTTACATGGTGACTAATACTGAAAATGGGCTTGATTTAGCGGGTTGTGTTGACTTTTGCTATTATTATTTCAGTAAAACATTTACATTAGAAAAAATTAAAGTGGGCATCAGATTAGATATAAGGGATAAAGAAGGAAATAGATAAATTTTGTTTGTTTGTTTTAAAGCTCAGTCCTTACGGGAGCTCCTGAGAATGAACTTTGCCAAACTCAGAGATGGAGGCAGCTAGGGCACTGACAATATTCTTGCAGGAATAGACATGTGTGCCTCCTTAAATTAAGAAGGAAGTTTATGAACAATGTTCTTGAACCCAAACTATTGTGCTGGAGGTAGATAACGGTAGATTTTAATAATCTAGGCCAGTGGTTCTCAACCTTCCTAATGCCTCAACCCTTTAATACTCGTATGTGGGCATATCTGCATGTGGGCGGACTCACCTGGAGATGGAGAGAGGAGCAGTATCTTGGTTCCTAAGACCATTGGAAATATGTGTTTTCCATGGTCTTAGGCGACTCTGTCTGACGCCTAAAGGGGTCATGACCCACAGGTTGAGAACCGCTGATCTAGGTAATGTAATCCTATAATCTAACCTTCTGTAACAGAGGTTCCCAACTTGGGGTGCATGTAACCTTAGGGGGTACAAGAAGATGTCAGAGGCATGAGAGGTATTTGGTAAAAAAAAACTGCTAATCTATCAAAATTAATCTATAGTTATTTTTCTGTCCATATGAATGATAGACTCTAGAAGTTATTTCCTTTCATTTTGAATTGGCATATGACAAAGTTTACTGAAAGCCAAGCGTGTGGGGAACACAAAAGAAGGAAGAGTTTTTTCTGGACAGATGTAGCCTTATAGTTGCCTTGTTCCCACGTTCTAGAGCAGTGGTTCTCAACCTGTGGGTTATGTTTAATTTAAATACATCCTGCATATCAGATATTTACATTATGATTCAAAACAGTAGCAAAATTACAGTTATGAAGTAGCAACAAAAATAATTTTATGGTTGGGGGTCACCATAACATGAGGGACTGTATTGAAGGGTCACAGCATTAGGAAGGTAGAGAACCACTGCTCTCGAGTCTGGGAATCAGGCTTTCCAAGGAAGAGGATTTATTAATGTGGCATGTCCCTTAGAGAAAGAATGTCTTTGTCTTCTGCGACTAGAGGAGCAACAAAGAAGAACTGTGACTTGGGAAAGCAACAGACCCACCACCCAACTCCTGATAATACAATGAGTTATTCTGACAGTGCAAATCCAATGGGAAGGGGATTGTTTGATCAGCAGCAACTAAGGTATGTTTGCCTTTCAGAGGGAGTGGACAAGAGTCCCACAGGGTAGCCCAGAAGGGATGAATTACAATCTACGTGTTTGTAGGGAACATCTTCTATCAATGGGAACAGATTTCTCAGAATATTTTGAGCATCTAGATGTATAACCAGAAGAAACTACTAAATTCCAGATTAGGTGAATGAGGTTATTGACCACTCAATAGCAAGTACTTAATAAGTACCAACTATATGCCTGCTGGAGAGACAAGAACTAAGAATGAAATAATCATACACCCCACCCCAGCCTATTCAATAAACTCCAGAAGGTATGTATATCTGTGTGGCTAGTGCCCATTGAGCTTCAGCTGGCCCAGCACATTAAGATTAGTCAAATAAAATACAGAAAATAGGGTGCTTGCTATAAATCCCCTCAGTGCCTCACTGAGGGCTGTTTGTTAGAATTCCTTAGGTCAACTGCTAACCATACAAATGACTCTTGTTCAAGAAAAAAAGTTTTTGTTAATTACAAAAAGCAGCTTCTTATTTTTGGACTATGAGAAGAAAAATCAAGATTCAAGCAAAAACTACAAGTTAAAACAAACTGGTTTTCCTGTTCACCATTCTGTAATTTAGACTTGGTACAGCTGGGACAGAATAGATGTACAAAAATGAATATCACTATGTTAAAACATGGGAAACTATTAGAGTCTGACATTGAGTTAGAACACAGGTGAATCAAATGCTATGTTTTTAACTCTATTCATAGCAAATATACAAAAACAAATGTAAATTTGACAAAATATATTTTTCTTGAAAGGGAAAAAATAAACTCCATTCATTTATTTAAATTAATAATAAATAATAGATTAATAACTTTTCCCTATATCTTTTCAAAACATAACAATCTGGACATCTAGGTAGCACAGTGGCTAGAGCACTGACCCTGGAGTCAGGAGGACCTGAGTTCAAATCAGACCTCAGGCAATTACTAGCTGTGTGACTCTGGGCAAGTCACTTAATCCCCATTGCCTTCCCCTGCAAAAAATAAAATAAAATAACCCACCAAAAAACACATACACAAAAAATCCCCACCCCCTAGCCAACATGCCCCTAATCTGTTGAAACCCCCCCTTGTAAGAAATTAAAATTTAGATAAAACTTAACTAACAAAAGAATCCAGTCTGCCAGGCTCTGCAATATTTTGCACCTAAAGTCCACCAAACTGGATACTGACAGGTCAAAGAATATGAATAATATATAATAATGTATAATACAATATTACATAATAATATATAATACAATAATTTTATAATTCCAAATTATTCTTAGAACATTTGGATTAATTTCATCCATCTAGACAGTCATACATTTGAAAAAAAAAAGGAATCTCTGGAATGATAAAATACTTTCCTTCCTAATTCAATATACTGCTTGAATCATTCCCACCAAAAGACCAGAGAGCCAACTCTAGCTATATGTCTGATTTTGCCCTCCAGGACAGGCCGCACAGAAGCAGGTGGTGGCAGGCTGAATTTCTATTTTTGCCAGCTCCTGTACTAGATTATGAACTTGAATTAAGGCAGGGGGCATTTCTTATTTCATTTTTATGTCTCTCCTAGCCCTCAAAAGAGTGTTATGGACAAAGAATGAGCTTAAAACGGATTATCAAAGTCAAGTTGTTTAAGATGCCTGGAAATAATAATGAGGGCAGATAAGGATAGGGACTGGAGCTGTGATTTAATTGGTATAGGCAGCTCCTGGATGAGAAACTCCCTCTCCTAATGTGGGTTGGCATTTTCTCTCCAATTTATAGTCTTAAGAGAATTGCCTAGAGCACTTAGTCAAGGCTTGAACTCAGATCTTTCTGGCTTCAAGGCCAGCTCTCTGTTATTTATGGTCTCATCTTCCTGAGTTCAAATCTAGTCTCAGATACTTAAGTACCTGTCTGACCCTGAGTAAGTATTTAACTATGTTTGCCTCAGTTTCCTCATCTCTAAAATGAGCTGGAGAAAGTTATGTCAAACCACTCCAGTATCTTTGTCAAGAAAACCCTAAATGGGGTCACAACAAGTAGGACACGACTGAAATTATTGAACAACAATAACAAAATCTCAGCAAATACTAAATGACCATCGTAATGAGGAATCTCGGTGGCGCAGTAGATAGAGTAACCAGCCTGGCATCAAGAGGACCTGAGTTCAAATCCAGCCTCAGACATTCATTAGCTATGTGTCTTTGGGCAAGTCACTTAACCTCTGTTTGCCTCAGTTTCTTCATCTACAAGATGGGGATAATAATAGTATCTACCTCTCAGGGTTGTTGTGAGGATCAAATGAAATATTTGTAAAGCACTTTGTACAGTGCCCAGCATATAATAAGAACTATGCAAATGTGAGCTGTTGTTGTGTTCATGCCAGAATCCAAGGTAAAGAGCCATTCAGTAAATTGGAAACAGTGGAAGTAACTTTTCCAAGAAAACTATTCCTACTTAAAGGTTCAGTAATATGTCTGAATATATCAAAAGTTCAAGGTTAGAGAAATTATTTCTGGTTTAGGGGTGGTCTTCCCAGAGAACCAGGAGTACTCTGGATGACCTCTTCAAGGTTCCTTTCACAGCCCTGAGATTAAGGGACACATGCTTCTTGGCTGCTCTGCCTCTGGTGGCTGCCCTCCACACTCAAGAGGCTCTCAATGACTTTAGCTGATACTCCGTTCCTAAGATGAACTCTGAATACACAATAGAGTTCCAAGCATCGGACATGGCAGAGAAGTCCCCATCCCCCCACTCCCAGCACCCCCAATTTATTTTTATAAGAAAAGATTAGATAAAGGAGATTAGCCTCAGTGAAAAAGTAGATACAGATAATACATTGGGAAAATAGTAGGAAGACAAGCTTTCAAAACAACTGGTTTCAGGAATATGTATGAAATATAAACATTGGAGGAAATCCATGTGCCCTAGCCTGAATGTGAGGTTAAAGAATGAGGAAATTACTGTCTTATAGTACTGTGAAAAGTGGTGTGTGTGTGTGTGTGTGTGTGTGTGTGTGTGTGTGTGAGAGAGAGAGAGAGGGGGGGGGCAGACAGATGGAGACAGAAAGAGAGAGAGGAGAGACAAAAGAGAAAGAGAGAAAAACAGAGAGCAATAGAAAGACAGAGAGAGAGAGAACAGAGAAACAGAAAAAGACAGACAGAGAGGAGAGAAGAGAGAGAGACAAAGAGAGAAGACAGAAAGAAAGAGAGGAGACAGAGACGGACGAGAGAAAACAGAGACAGAAAGGAGAGAAGACAGAGACAGAGAGACCTACAGAGAGAGGAGACAGAAAGACAGAGACAGAGAGACACAGAGAGGAGAGACGAAAGAGAAAGACAGAGACAGAGAGAAAGAAACCTGAAAGAGAGACAGAAAGGAGAGATGAAACAGAGAGAGAGGGAGGGGGAGAAGGGGGACGAGGGAGGGAGAGAGAGCAAAGGACCATCTAATTCTTTTGTAGCACAAGGTCTCCATCTCATGGACAGTGCTGGTATGACACCTTGTGCCAATTAACGCGCTTATTAGAATGAAAATTCTGGGAACGCCACCACCAAAACAATGCATCAAAGCTTTTTCCTTGTTAATTGTCCAGGATTTTAGAAAGGACTCCAAGAAGGGCCACTCAGTTTTGGAAACTAAATAGTTGGAGCAAAAAATAGATTATCAATTTTGCTTCAAAGTTTAGACATTTTTTCCCAACACTCTAACCTCCACCTGGGGTTTAATCTCTGCTCCCAGTCATTCTTCTCGTGCAGATAACTACCAATAAAGAAATACTGCAGGATCGCTCAAATCCCTGTGCCAAAGACAAAAAGAAAGGACCACCACAGAAGTTCCGTCCTTTAAGAGTTGATTTTGATTTTAAATCTTATGAAGGCAACATCTATCTGCTGCTTGAAATGGAATAGGACAGCTAACATTTATATAGCTTCAAGGTTTGCAAAATCTTTTACATATGAATTCTTTTGAGGTGATCTTCACAACAGCCCCTTGAGGCAGGTGCTGTGGTTATCCCCATGTTATAGATGGAGCTGAGAAAGGTTAACTGACTTGCCCAATGTCATATACCTAGCAAGTCTCTGATGAGATTTGAATTCAAGTCTTCCTTACCACACACCCAGTACCCTATTTATCATACCACCTAGCTACTCATCCTTTTGGTAATTTATCAATTGAAATGAATTAGGAAACACAGTATACTTTAGCGATATTTAGTCAAATCATGTTCTAAGAAAAGCGGTGCCAACGATGGAAAGAGCTAAGCCTTGACGAACTGGTTCCACGTTCCCCATAGCCATGAGGATAAGATCTCAGCTTTTCAGAAAAAAAAAATCCCAAATTTCAGGTTAGATGTTAAATCAGAATAACTCCTAGCTTAAAAGAAGGATCTCAGCATAGCAAGTGCATCAGAGAATGAGTTGGAAGAGACTTTAAAATCCATCTAGTTAAACCCTGACCAAGAATTCCATCTATTTTTTACCCAGGTACTGGATCATCTGATCATTTAGCTTAAAGAACTCCAGTTAGGGAGAACTGAAGCATTCCATTCTACTTTTGGATGGTTCTAATTCTATCAGACCCTATCTACCGCTTCCTTCCTGAGTGCTCCCTCCCCCCATCAAAGTCTTCTGTCTAAACAGGTTAAACATTTTCAGTTCTTTCAGCAGATCTTCAAACAAAAGGCATAGTCTCAGTCCTCTTATAATTTGGGTTGCCTTCCTCTGGATACTGCCCAGCTTATTAATATCTTTCAAAATTTTGATGCATAGAATTAAGCATAATACTCCAGATGTGTTCTGACTAGAACCGACCACAGCTAGGCTAACTCCCTGCTCCTTGACAATGCATCTCTCAATGTAACTAGCAATAGTAATGAACACCATCAATATCTCTGTGCTTGTGTTTGTGTGTATGTATGTGTGTGTGTGTTTCACTTATATATGCCCATGAATACATACACATCTAGACAGACCAAGATTAATACCACCCAGATTATTCCAGTAACAAGTAAGATTTATAAAAGGTTCTTAGGAAATTTCCTGTTCCAACTACCTTTCTAGAGCAGACTCCAAGCTACTGCCTGCTAACTTGTGGTTACTCAGAACCAAAGAAGACAGGAAACCAGCTGGAGTGAATCGTAACTTCTATTCTGAGACTCCAGGATCTGTGACCCCAATGTAGAAAAAAAAAAAAAGCAGTGGGGGACCATCCTCTGTCTCAGCTTAGAAGACTTTAGTATACCAAACCAAGCTAAGCATTATGCCTCTCACAAGTTGCAACTTTTTAAAAATGTAATCAAACCCACATTCTTATGAAAATAGGTATTTTACTTCTATGATATATAGCAGGGAGATATTATAATCATCTTTATTTGTTTTATATTTACATGATAATAAATCATATATTATATCACAATTTTGATAGATTATTGTAAAATTTCCATGTGTTTATATATTAATATAACATAAATTATGTGATATAATAAATATGGTCTATTTCTTATAAATTTCACACTTTAAGCTTTGACAAGTTCTAAAGTACTTCATCATTATTGTTATTTATAAAAGCATTTATAAAAGGATTATATATATAAAAGGATTTTAGATAGATAGATAGATATAATCCTTTGCCAATAAGTGGGAACAAGGAAGCTAATATTCTTCATTTAAATGAATGAAGCCTTGAGGAGAATATATTGCATGAAGGATATGTCTGTAGTCATACCAAGTAGGTCATGTGGCAAGGGTGATGGGCAGTAGATGGACATCAATGAATAAATGAATCACAGAATCAGAGAGTTGTCAGGGACTTGTTCAGTTCAGTTTTCGGTTATGTACAACTTTTCATGGGGTTTTCTTGGCAGAGATACTGGAGTGCTTTGCTATTTCCTTCCCCAGCTCATTTCACGCATGAGGAAACTGAGGCAAACAGGGTTAAGTGACGTGTCTGAGGCCGAATTTTAACTTAGGTTTTCCTGACTCCTGGGCTGGCTCTCTTTGTACTATGGCGCCACCTAGTGGTCAAGGCAGGGACTACAGAGGTCAACTAGTTCAAACCCATACCTAAACAAGTATTTTAACAGTAAAACCTCTTCTCAAAGACCTTTGGTGAGGACAAACCCACCACCTCTTTCTGAACAGCAGAAAGGCCTTTTGGATAACCTTAACTGTTAGGAAGTTTTTCCTTACACCAAAATTAAATGTACCTCTGGGCCACATTCATTCATTGTCCCAACTTCTGCTTCCCTGGAAATGACACTCTTCAAATGTTTTAATAGCAATAACAATGGCATTTATATAGTACTTTAAGTTTGCCAAGCACTTTACAAATATCTCATTTTATCCTCACAGAAACTCTGGGAAGTAATCCTTATTTTGTAGATAAAGAAACCAAGACAGCAGTGATAGAATGACTTGCCCCGGGTCACACAGCTAGTTTAATATCTGAGGGTGGACTTGAACTCAGGGCTTCCTGACTCAAGGTCCATTACTCTGCAGAATGTGCTGCCTACTTTCTTCAAGATGGCTATCCTTTTAGTCTTTTCTTCTCATTCTTCATAAAATCTTTTCCAGATGAAATGCCTATCAAGTACATTTCAGAAGTAATTATTTTTCACATACATTATTGCAGGAAAGTAATTGGAATTTTGAAAATAGAATTTGCCAGACTTTACATATCCCAACAAAAATACAGGTGGTGGGTTTTTTTCCCCTCTGAGAAATCAACTTTTAAGTTTAAAACTTCAATGTAATAATGGGTATTAATGAGAGGGAGAATCAAAACACAGGAAGATATGTGGTAATCTTTCAATATAGCCAAGAAAAGTTGAGTGACTCTCAAGTTGCTAAGGAAAAAGAATATATATTAGTGATTCCACTAAGAACGAGTATAAATGGGAAAATTTCAGTCTTACAGATGGAGATAGGAAAGTACTTCAAGTCACCAATCCTATCGGTGTATTATGAGAAACCAAAGATCTTACTCCTTTTCTCCTCACAGGTCAGCAGAAGCTTTATTCAAGAACACAGAAAACCCAGTAAATTTTCACAGAAAAAAAAAAAGCCCTCACTACCCTACAGAGATCAAAGGAATTTTCTTTTCTAA
>CM053594.1:127987100-128013893 GCA_028646575.1 Pseudocheirus occidentalis | reverse complement strand
CCCCCCCCCCCCCCCCCGCCCAATCCCCCAACTCTCCTTAAATTTCCCACATGGTCAAGTCTCTGGAGTTCCTTGAGGCATAGACTCATCCCAGTAATCCTCTCAACTGGCCTTTTATTGATTGCAATTTACACTCAAACTCCCAATCTCTGTTACCTCTAACCTAGCCTGGTGCCTAGCATTGTTACAGTCTAGCATTGTTACCTCGGGATAGGAACTTCCCATCTAGATCCCATCTTGATTCCATCTAGAACCCATTCTCCCTTGGCCATGTGATCCAGGTCCCTGGTGTTTTCCCAGGGTACCCCATCCTCCTCTGTTACCTCCCAATCACCCCCAGACTACTTGGCCACTTCTAGATCCTTCCCAGTCTTTTTGTATAAAAGATCCATCTTGCTTCCATTAAAGTACTTAGATTTCTTAAGAGTCTGGCCAATACGGCAGATTTTTAGAATCACGCCCACCCTGACTAGTGTTCTAATAACCCTTGTCTTTGGCTGAAAGAAAGCTTGGATCAAACTCATTCAAAGCAGGATCCATGTGCTGTGATTTTGGGGTCCCAGCACCCCTAAACCTCAGCAATTCCTTATACTAGTAGTATATGTATATATATGGATATATACTAGTAGTACATGATAATATACTACCATGATAAACAGTTAATATGATATGATATGATAAACAGTTCAGTAGTGTAATAGACAGAATGTTGGACTGGAGTCAAAAAGATCTGAATTCAAATCCTTCCCCAGACACTTCTTAGCTATGTGACTCTGGACCAATCACTTAACCTCTCTTTTCCTCAGCTCCAGCAATAAAATAAGTATAATTACACCTACCTCACAGGGTTATTCTTAGTTTTAAATGAGATAATATATCTATAAGATATATAAAATAATATATCTATAAGGTGCTTTGCACTTGAAACTAAAATAATAATTTTAATAATCAAAATAATAAAATTATATAAATACATCAAATTATAGTTTCAGAAAATTAAATCAAATGAAACCTACATTTTAACTGATACAAACTTACAACAATATTTTCATATTAAAAATTACATTACACTTTTTTGCACTATTTTTTACAATATTTAAACACACAAACATGAAAAGTACAAAATTAAAATAATCTAACCTATTATAGAAACTACCCAGCCTTTAAGGTAACATTACATAACAGAAGACACTGTCATCCAATAAGATGAATTAGGGTATATTTGCACTTTGATGGCAACCATCAAATGGCCACTCCTTTAAATAGGAGAATTTTTAAATTTAAGTTTATTACAATTACAGCAATAACTTTAATGGTAATGATATATATTTTTTAAAAAAACTTGAAGACATAGTGGCTTATTTTGTGACATAGTAAAAATTTAGGCAAAGCACCTAAATTTTTTTAATTAATTTATTTATTTACTTTTAGTTTGCAACATTCCATTCCACAAGCTTTTGAGTTCCAAATTTTCTCCTCCTCCCTCTCCTTCTTCCCACTCCATGGCAGCATGTGATCCAATATAGATTCTACAAATATCTTCATATTAAATATTAGTCAAGTTGCAAAGAAAGATTATAACCAATGGAATAAACAACGAGAAAGAAGGAACAAAATAAAACAAAAAAAAGAGAGAACAAGTAGTTTGCTTCAATTTGTACTCAGACTCCATAAGCCTTCCTCTGGATGTGGATAGTCTTTTTCATCATGAGCCCTTTGGAGTTGTCTTATAACCTTGCATTGCTGAGATGACCCCAGTCTATCAAAATCAGTCATCACAGTCATCACTAGGTGCCTGTAATTGTGTACAATGTTCTCCTGGCTCTGCTTCCCTCACTCTGCATCAGTTTATATAAGTCTCTCCAGGTTATTATGAAGTCTGTCTGCTCCTCATTTCTTCTAGCACAATAGTAATGTAAATGCTAATTAGGATGATGACAACGATGATGACAACAGTGAGGATGATGAGGTTGTCTTCATTATAGATAGAGGACTTTGAGAATCCCACAGAAGGATACATCTGTAGCACCCAGGGAGAGGGATCCTTAGAACTCATGGACCAGATACAAAAATCATGCTGAGCTGATGGGCCACAACAGTTCTGTCCCCTCAATGTGGCTCCCCACCCACACCCAATCCAGAATCCCTTGTTGGGGCTCAGCCCAGCTGACCAGGCAGCAGCTTGAGGGTGCCCTCTCCCAAGGGTATGCTGGTACATGTTTAACAAGGGGAAGTGGCTCTACCTTACAGAAGAATGACATTTTGACTGACAAACCTCAACCACTCATCTGGTGGGGAGCTGAAAGTGAAGACGCAGTGCTGACCATCACATTGAACTTCCACCACCTCCTACCTTGGGACCACCTTCCAATCACATAATCCAGGACAGCTGACTGGTTTAATTTAGATGTCAATAATCAGCAAACATTTGTTAAGCACCTAGGATGTGGCAGATATTATACTAAGTGCTATGAAAAAGAAAGACAGTCTCTGTCCCCAAGGAGTTTATAATCTAATGGTGATAAGGGGGTGGGATCTGGACCCCTAAAAGGAAAAGACACCTAGCCCCTAAACTTTCCCACACATTTCAGCAGCTCGGGTCACTGACATTTTGCCTGAGGCATCTGGTCCATCTCAGTCCACCTAGATTCTCAATAATCCTTTTAACTGCCCTTCCTAGTTTGCCTCTGACCCACCTCAAGCTACTTACCCTCCTAAATCCCATCAAGATCTTTCCACTGACCCTTTTACCCTTTTTAGGTATAAAAGTATCCCATTTGAAGATGCATATTCACTGAATGGGTGCTATCTCACCCAAAGTGAGAACCTGAAAAGACCTTAGCCTAAAAGGGCCAGAGTCTCCCATCGCATCTGGGGCCATCCCCAGTCATTCTGAGGAATATCTGGCCACTGGACCTAGATGGCTCTGGAGGAGAAAGTGAGGCTGGAGACCTTGTAGAACCCTCCCTAACTCAAATCCAAGTCAACTGCAAGTCATATCATCATCTCCCTAATGTCACTCTTGGAGAACTAAAGACAAACAAATTATACTCTTGGACAACTAAGGACAAACACAACAAAAGTTGTGTTTATCCCCATTAAATTGTGCAGATTTGCTTACAATCTCTCCCACGTCTATTGGTGATACAATAGTATAGATTCTTAGAATCTCACCTTCTTCTATTGGCCACATAATAGCAGATTTACTAGGAATCTTGCTCACCTGACCTGTGTTATAATAAAACCTCACAACTCTAAGTGAAAGAAGGTTTGAGTGGTCTAATTCTTTTGAAGCAGATCCCCCCTGTACCCTTGCATTTCAGGGCTCCCAGCACCCCAAACCATAACAATGGGAGGAAGGAAAACCCACAAAATAAGCCAGGAAAGGGAGTGGGGGAGGTACCTGGCAAAGGGACATTGTGGAGAATTCAAAGAAGTCAAAAGTTAGTTCAACCAGGAGGGAAATGAGATGCCTGAGGAAATATATTCAGATGCTCCAATGATTCCATCTAAATAATGTAACATTTGCTTGGCTGTTCAGGTTGTTTATAGTTACTTTGCTTTATTCTACATATTTCATTTTTTCTTAATACTTTTTGGTGCCTATGATGAACAGAGTCCTGCGGGTAGGGAATGGGGACTGGGTGTCAGGGACCCTGCTTGTCTAGTTGTAACCTCAATACTACTTCTCCATGTTGAAGGATTAATGCTGGTTTTCCCACGTGACATCATTGCTTGAGAGCCAACACATTTAATCTACAAGCTAAGTAAAGCAGAAAAGTAGAATATTCAGAGAACAGATCAAAGACCCTATCTGAAGACATGAAGGGGCCAACTGGAGGGCATAGAGAGAAAAATAAGAAAGAGAGTCTGTGGGAGTTAAAAAAAAAACCCACAAAGATCTGAGTTTACCCACAGTAGCTTCTTGTCTAAAATTATCTCATACATTTATGGCTCATAACACAATAAATGAATGTCATAACTGTTGTCTCAAGAGATCTAGAGAAAGACCCCAGCATGTAGGGCCTCCACCCCGAAGATTTATGGGAGGAGATATCTGCGTCCCATAGGGTGAAAGGTCATCAATGGCACTGTGGAGTATCCACATCCCATTAAACCCCCCATCTTTGAAAATAGCAAAGCTCTTTATCCAAACAGACAATTAAAATCAGGCTAATTTGGTCATGCTACCAAATACAATCATCTGTGTGTGTAATTGCATGATTTTAGCATACAAAGCCCTTGCACAGAGTATTGGGGAGGGCATCCCATATCTGGGCCCTCCCTCTAAGTCTCTTGAGACAAGAGCAATGACATTAATACTCTATGTTAGGAACCATGAATGTGTGGTGTAATTGGCGACAAGAAGCCACTGTGGGCAAATCCAGAAGGAACTCTGGACCTAGAGGCAGGATCTATGATTTCAACCACATGCTGGTGTGGAATTTCCCTCTACCAATGTAAGTCAACCATTAATCTGTACCCTTAAATTCTTTAAGAATTGTCAATGTCACTAAAAGATTAAGTCATTTAACTTCCATAGTCACACACCTAATGTGTGATAGGAGCAGGTCTTGTATTCAACTCTTCTGGACTTCCAAGACTGGTCACTTTTCCACAATGCTTGCTCCCCAAAGCACATACTCCATAAATATTTATTTGCATTACAGCTAACTACAATAAAAACCTTATATGAAGGTCTTTCAGGCTGGTAGTTGTCACTCCTAATCCCACAAAAGTCAGCATTATAAAAATTTTCTACTAAACAATAAACTGTTAGCAGATTGTTTAATTTAAATAATGTGTTTCTACAACCAATGATAGATTTTAAAACATTGCCCCATTTTATTTTACCTTCAGATTCAACACACAGAACAGAAGATAAAAACGATCCTCGGCTTGGGCAGTTCTAGGTTTGGCCAAAGGTGATCTAACTGGGATCTGCCTGGACTCTATTAAAGCTATACTTTATTTTACTTCTATATCATGGCAGTTACTTCCTAGCTTTACCAAATTCATTTTGATTTGACAAAAAAAAAAGTAAAATAACTCCCCTTTCTGCAATAGGCACATAAATCTCTGCTGCTAATGGAAATTGAGTCTTATTCCATTTTCTTACACAAGGGTAAGATGCCTTATTATCAAGACATCTCAAAGGAGGTCTATGTTGTCATTATCGCCTATATTTAAACTGGTGTTACTACTCCTACTATTAATAATCATCATTATAATAGCAAGAATTTAGAACATAAAGGTTCTTTTTCTTTCTCCTTGATCACCTTGGACAATAGACCTAATAGTGGTATTTCCAGATCAAAGGGTATACATAATTTTATAATTTTTATATAGTGCACTGAGGTTTGCAAAGTTTACAAATATCTCATTTTATACTCACAACAACCCTTTGAGACAGGTGCTATTTTTACTTTCATTTTACAGGTGAGGAAACTGAGGCAAACCGATTAAGTGACTTGCCCAGGGTCACTCAGCTGGTAAGTGACTGAGGTTGGATTTGAACACAAGTCTTCCAGAGTCCTGGTTTGGCACTCTATCCATTATACACTACTATTAAAACTAGATCCTGATTTCTGAAATATTAATATGACCTCCCCAGTCACAGGGAGAGAGAGATCCACCAGTAACCACTTAATAGCACATCTCCTTTAGCACAGGGAAGCGTGCCTTTGCCTGAATAAAGCAACATCTACTACCAGCTACTTATGAATGACCATTCTAGTCATAGGTAAAACCAGGCATATGTGTCTGAGTGCTTTAGACATGTGTACCAGATGGATAAACTTCTGCAATCCACACACCTCCCCCAGCCACCTGCCAGACCTGATTCCTAAACCTCACATTCCCAAGTCATGTAGAAGTAGTTTTTGCCAGTTATTATCTGCAGTGGAACCAGGAGAACATTATACAAAGTGACGGCAATATTGTAAAAATGATCAGCTGTGAAAAACTTAGCTACTCTAATCAATGCAATGGTCCAAGGCAATTCCAAATGACACACGATGAAAAATGCTATCAACCTCCAGAGAGAGAACTGAAGAACTATGAGTGAAGATTGAAACATGCTTTTTTCCCCACTTTCTTTATTCAAATAAATGGAATTTATTTGGCTAATACAGAAATAGTTTTTTACATGACTTCACATGTATAATGGACAGCAAATTGCTTGCCTTCTCAATGGGCCGGGGAGAGACTAGAAGGCAGGAGAGAATTTGGAACTCAAATTTTTTTAAAATTAATGTTAAAATAAATGTTTAAATAATATAATATCTGCAATGTAATAGGTGACTATTTGATTTTTTTTTTTAGCCCAGACCTATGACCTCATTAGCATGAGCAACTCATGTGGAAACTCCCTTTCCTAAAGCTGATCAGCAACTCTTCTGTAATCTATCATCTGAAAGAGATATCTGAGGCTCTTAGAGTTTAAGGGACTGGTCCATGGTCACCCAGTAAACAATTCTTCCTGACCCATAAGGCCAGTTCCCTTTTGGTACATTCTTTCAAAACTGACTTCCGATATGCTACTGAGTTCTAAGCACATCTGTGTTACCACCATGTGATGAACATCTCCACAGAGAAGGTTCCTGGGGAAGCTTTCCTTCCCACAGCATGGAAGTGGCCATCCCAGGACACTTTGTTGGGATGGATTTAGATCCAAAACAAGCATGAGCAGATGCTTTGAGTCATTTTTCCATCAGCTCTAGCGTGACAGAAACTGTCCTTTGAAGGCACAGGCTGCATCTGGAGTCCACTCATGACTCCTGCCAGATGGAGCCTCCAAGAACTGTGGGTGCTGCTTGGCTATCCCACCCTGTCACAGTGGAGCCACATCGAGAGCCTTGGACTTGGCTCTTTAGTATCATTAACTCATTGGATGCTATGGAGGGTGGCAGTTTTCCATAAAGAATGAACTTTGTGAACTTGGAACCCACTGGAACAGCAGGAACTGAAAGGACCACAGATAAATTACATTGTTTACCCCTCATCACAGACCACCCACTTTTTAATTACCCGGGTGCTTTGGTGACTTATCAGATAACTTAGTCAGAAAACGTTACTCACAACGCACTAGACATGAAAAGTCTTAACAGTGGGAGCCAACATAAACATGAAACTTCTGTCTTTTCTCCCACAGCTGTTCTTTAGCAGCATGGGACCAAAAACTGCTTGGAATGAGCCTCGGTCACCCCAGAGTTTCTAGTCCCAGGCCACCAAGCCTTTCTTGTGGCACCGTCTTGCTCCACATTTGATTTGTTCTATTCATCCTTCCAGGACTATGTTGTACTTAGCAAGGGAGCTTGGTTACAAGAGTCTGTATCTACCAGGAAGCCCCAGAGCTGTTGGGAACTATTCATTTATTCATATATTTATTTACTGATGCATTTATTAAGCACTTATCACAAAGCACAGTGCATGGTATATAATAAGCACTTAATAAATGCCTGTTTCCTTCTTTCTATTATATGTCAACTCTCTGCTAGATGCAGAAAGAAAACGGTCCCTGTCCCTAAGGAACTCATACTATGGTGAATAAAGGACTACGCTGTATCAGTCAATATGCTACTACTGCTCATTTTTTCAGGTGTGAATACTTGTTTCCCTTCATCTGTTGCCAACCCTGTCTTGTAAGGAATATTTTTCTTTGGGTTTCAGTGCCCTCCCCTCAAAAACATTCCTCCCTTACCTCCTACCCGCTGCCTTCTCTCTGACTCATCTACAAATCTTCATCTCCCAACAGAAGTATGAGTCCCCATTAGCGGGGGAAAATGCCTCATGGACAAGGCAAATTCAATACTTTCAGGCAAAAATGAACTCAAAGTACAGACATTTTTCCATATTTCAGAAAGTGGAAACCCCCTTGAAGACTCATGTACATTTTTGGTAAATTTTTAGGGGTGGGGAAAGAAAAATAGCTAGGAAGTATAGATGGAAAGAGACAACTGGAGGAAAGTTCCACATAATTTTACTTATTTTGCTTTTCTTTTTGTAGGCAATCAGGTTAAGTGACTTACCCAGGGTCACACAGTGAGTAGGTATCTGAGACCAAATTTGAACTGAGGTCCTCTTGATGTCAGGGCCAATGCTCTATACACTGTGTCACCTAGTTGCCCTGGTTCTACATAATTTTAGATAAAAACATATTTATCTGACATCTTTCATACATGGAAAAGATCATTAATTTAGAAGGTTATCTAGTACAATCCCCTCCTTTCACAGTTGAGGAAACTGAGATCCAAAGGTAGAATTACTTGCCCAAGGTCACACAAGTAGTAAGCAACTGAGCCAGATTTTGAATTTTGGCCTTCCCAATTCAGATCTCAACACTTTTCCCCATTGCACCACACTGCCTCTGCCTTGGTTGTGTTTTTTTGTTTTATTTGTTTCCCTAAATCATAAAGTCATCCTTTAAAATAATTTTTCTTCAAAAAGGGGTTTTGAAATATTTTAGTTTGGGGGCAGCTAGGCGGGACACTAGAGCAACAGCCCTGGAGTCAGGAGGACTTGAGTTCAAATTCAACCTCAAACATTTAACACTTACTAGCCCTGTGACCTTGGGCAAGTCAGTTAACCCAAATTGCCCTGCCCTTTCCCTTCCATAAAAAAAGCAAAATAAATTAATTAATTTAAAAAAAAAAGAAATATTTTAGTTTGATGCTCTATTGACCTATACTATACTCTTTAAGTTTTCTTTTAAAACTGTACTATTGGAAACTTTTAGTGTGGCCCAAATAAAACAAAAGGACCACTGGACTTGTGGTAGCACTATTTTGAATTTTTTGAGTGTGTGTGTGTGTGTATGAGTGTGTATGCTAAGAACTCTCTATTATATCCTAAGTTTCATTAAAGGACAACTAGGTGACACAGTGGATAGAGGGCCAGGCCTGGAGTCAGTATGTCTGATGTTCCTGAGTTCAAATCTGACCTCAGACACTTGCTAGCTCTGTGACCCTAGGCAAGTCACTTACTTGAGTTTCCTAACTGTAAAATGCTCCAGAAGAGGAAATAGCAAGCCATTCCAGTATCTTTGCCAAGAAAACCACAAATGGGGTCACAAAGTCAGACACAATTGAAATGATTGAAGAAGTTTTATGACCTGTTTTTTGACTACTGGAACTTGCCATCCATAGGCATGACCCCCGACTTCCCCCACCCATAACAAAGAAAGCTTCTTTGCTTTTCCATTGTCTCTAGGCCCCAGCCTCTCTCCTCCAATCACTTGCATTAACTATCAGTTCTTTCTCCTTTCCATCTTCATAAAGTCCTCCAACCCCCAATCCCTTGTTTAACAGCACCTACTGACCCCAAATGTGAATCTCTGGGGTTCACTCCCACCCCCAACCCAGACTAATAGAGAAACACTGTGTTCAGATTAGTTTCCCTGACAGCCGAGTGGTCTGCTATGTTAAGAGACAGGCTCATGCGCCTGCTCTGCCCTTCTAAAGGCGCCTCCTGCCCATCACAGAGTGGGAGACAGTTTTCTGCACTGCCTTTCTTCTTTCTCCCAGGTGGCTGCATTTTCCTTAATGCAGAGCTTACTCTGTCCCTACCCCCTTATAATGAGCTTCAGCTGGAACTCATCACCAGTAAGCCTTGTAGATCCATTAACTGGGAGATTTTTCTACCTCGGTCCTTCCTTGAAACCATTAACCCTTTGTCACCTGGAATTTGGCCACTACTTCCTAGAATCCCAGATTCAGAACTGAAAGGGAGCATTAAAACAATCTATTTCCATCCCTTCTTTTTACAAATAATGGAACTAAGGACTAAAGAAACAGCATGACTTGTCCAAAGACACACAGTTTAATGGTAGATTTTGTTGTTGTTTATAGTTGTATTTGACTCTTTATCACTATGTGGGGTTTTCTTAGTAGAGGTACTTGAGTGCTTTGCTATTTCTTTCTCCAGCTCATTTTACAGATGAGAAAACTGAGGCAAGCAGAGTAAAGTGACTTGCCTAGGGTCACAGAGCTAGCAAAGTGCCTGAGTCCAATTTGAACTTAGGAAGAAGAGTTTTCTTGACTCCAGGCTTTGTACTCTATCCACTGTGCCACCTAACTGCCCCTGGCAGAGCCACGTCTCTAACTCAGATATTCTGCCTACGTGCCTGTCCAGTGTCATCTCCATTTTACTGAGCTACCTCTCCTTACTGGCTCATTATTCTCCCTGTTTAAATCCATCTTAAGTAGGGAAGTCATTTTTTTCAACGCTGTCTTTAACCACTAAACTCTCCTTCACTAGTTTCCAACTACTCACTATGTGGTATATATACCTCCCTCCACTGGCACACTTTCGTATACAGGCGAAATTAGAATAAAACGTAAAGAAGCAAGTTTTGTCCTGGAGACCTGAAGAGGAAACACAGATCCTTTCTCTCTGCAGAAAGGTGGAAGACAGAGGAGGAATGTATTCATTGTTAGACACAGTTCCTGGGTCAGTTGGCTCTGCCAAATTATTTTTCTTTGTTATAAGAAAGGGTTCAATAGTAGGGGTGGGGAATGGTTAAGAGGAAATTACTGTGTAAAAACAAAAGATTACAAGAAATTTTTCTTAAAGAAATGAAATATAAAAATAAACATTGAGGTCAGACCTAAAAGAGGAAATCAAATCACAAAAGGAAACTCAGATTTTTGTCTGACACCAAAAGTACGACCTCACCCCTTCTTTTGTTGACTGCCCCCAATAAGTCACTGTCCAGCACCAGCAGAATGGAGTCTGAAACTACTGGACCTGAGGAAATAAGACAGAACCTAACAGCTCCTGAATAAATTCAAATCTCCAGACCCAGATGAATTACATCCCAGGGTCCTGAAAGAACACGCAGATATGTTTGTTAAGCTATTGTCAGCGATCTCTGAAAAACTGCTAAGAAAGGAAGAGATGCTACAAGATTAAGGATGGAGGAATGTTGTTCCAATATTCAAAAAGAGAAAAGGTAAATTATTGACTTCAATTCTTTGCAAAATTCTAGAACACATTAACAAAAAGACAGTTTGTGAGCATTTAGAAAACAAAGTAGCCATCATTATGTATCAACAGAATTAATGAGAAATAACTTGTGATGAGTTAACCTAATTTCTCTTATTGACAGAATTATGAGCAAATCCAAGGACTGCAAAATGGAAAGTATATCTGAACTTTTAGCAAAGCTTTTCACAATAGCCTTGTACACTAGATCAAGTTATATGGGCTACATAAGGATATAATTAAGTAGATTTTTAACTAGTTGAAAGAAACAGACCCAAAGAGAGTGATTAATGGTTTAATATCAACCTAGAAAGAGGTCTCTGGGAGTCCTTGGTCCTGTTCTACTGACATTTTTACCAGTGACTTGGATGAAGGTGCAAATGCCACGCTTATCAAATTTGAAAATTATGCCAGGAGAAGAGTACCATAGATGAAGAGATAGAAGGGATCTTAACAAATCCTTTTATTAAGAGGATTTGTTCCATGAAGCTTGGTTTCCATCAAAGGGCCACACTTAAGGATCTAGAAGGCCACATGTGGCCTGGAGACTGCAGGTTCCCCACCCCTGGGCTAGCTAATAGATTGAAGAACGGCCTTGTAATCTAAGAAAACATTAACAGTTTGACACAGTGAGTCATGGTTAATGAAATGAAATATAACTGGAGCAAATGGGAAGTTCTAACCTTAGGGAATTTTAAAAAATCACCTGACCAAGTACAGGATGAGGACAGGTGGATAGACAACATTTCATACAAAAAAAACCTGGGAATTTTACTAAAAGGACAAAGGAGTCAATAGTGTAACAGGAATCCTGAAAAGCTAGCATGATTAAAGTTAGCATCAAAAGAAGCATGGGGGGGTGGCTAGGTGGTGCAGTAAATAGAGCACCGGCCCTGGAGTCAGGAGTCCCTGAGTTCAAATCCAGCCTCAGACACTTAAAACAAACAAACAAACAAACCTAGCTATGTGACCTTGGGCAAGTCACTTAACCCCAATTGCCCTGCCCTCCCCGAAGAAGAAGAACAATAACAACAACAACAACCACCTGAGAGCTGTCTCCAAAGATGAAATGCTGGAAGATTACATATTCTGTTTGGCCCAGAACTATGACTAATGCACAATAATTAGAAAAAAAGAGAGGAAATTTTGGATAAATGTGAAAGAATCCTAATAATTAGAGCAGTCCAAATATGGAATTCGTTGCCTCTAGATTTAGTGAATTTCTCAACACTGAAGGTCATCAAGCAGGGGCCTTTTGACTATTTGTTAAAGATATTGCAGATGGGACTTCTGCTCAGATAAGGGTTTGATTAGACAACCTGAAACTCCTTCTCAGTTTTGAAATTTTATACTTTTTATAACTGAAATAGTCATGTTCCATTGGCTCTCAAAGCATAATACACGATTGGATGTGATGTGGTAAAACATAATGTATGGTGTAACAATATAACATAACAACGTAACATCACATTACACAATGGCATGTAATGAAAATATAACGGAGTTCCAAACATAGGTAGAGAGTTGGCGTCAGCCAGAAAGACGTGCTGAAATTTTGTCTCAGACACAGACTATGTGACTCTAATAAAATCACTTAATTTTTTAGTACCCGAAGTCCTAATAACTAGAAGAGAAAGACTCACCTCTGTTCATAGAGAGAGTTTGTTTCCTCACTGGGAATTTCCTTCTACTGGTGAAATCACAAGTCTAGTCTCTATCCTTAATCTAACATACATGGCCATATTTCTATTCTTATCCTTCCTGATGTATTCCCAAGTAATAGAATTCCTTTTGCTTGCTCACTTTTGTTCTAGATCTGTGATTTCCTCCATGTGGAAATTTAACTCAGGAAAAATGCAATTGTATCTTGCATACTAGTAACCATAATGGTTGGAATTCCTGGTACTATGATAGGCCAGTTGGAAGTTATTTGGGGGCAAGCAGGCTTTTGGTGTCCCTCAAGCCATGCCATTTGAGTGACTGGCCACTCTGCCTAGGACATAGTCACAACCATCTTGGGAAGACTTCTTATCTCCTTTTTCTCTAAAGCAAAGTTTTCCAACCAGTAGGATGCTCTATCAGATCTCAAAACCTTATCCAGTTAATGTTCTAGCCAGCTGCTGCAGCTGAAATTTTTCCCTCTCTGTGGTTCACTGGGAGTTCTCCATGCAGCACCTCCATCATCAACATTCCCATCCAGCACTACTCTATTTAACCTATAGTCAATCAAAACGTTTTGAGGAACTCTAGATTCTCAATGTACAAATCCTTTGATGATTTGAGGTCTTCCTATACTTTTTTTTATTTTCTGTATACCTAGCTCAATCTTTTCCATATTGATGCTCAGGAGAAAAAAGGAAGGAAGGAAGGGAGAAGAAGGAAGGAAGGAAGGAAGGAAGGAAGGAAGGAAGGAAGGAAGGAAGGAAGGAAGGAAGGAAGGAAGGAAGGAAGGAAGGAAGAAAAAGAAAAGAAGGAAGGACAAGAGAGAGGGACGGAAGAAGAATGAATATCTGAAAAATTTGGATACTCTGTTCTAAGAAATTCTTACTGAGTCTCAGGAGACAGAAAAGCTATGAGAACTAGTTTCTAAAGACCTACACCCACTATTCACAATAAGCACCTAATATTATAATTATAGACACTCTAGAGCAGTGGTTCTCAACCTGTGGGTCACGACCCTTTCACAGGGATCACCTAAGACCATTGAAAAACACATATTTAGGAACTGAGACACTGCTCCTCTATCTGTTTCCAGGGTGGGGTCTGCCCACATGCAGATACACCCACATACGAGTATTAAAGGGACACATTATTAGAAAGGTTGAGAACCGCTACTCTAGAGAAAACTTTCACCAGCTTGAGGTTCATCTTCTGAAGGTTCAGGAACAAAATCCTGCAGCACTTCACCAGAGACTTCTTTCTAGACTGATGTTTCTAGGGCAGAAATAATACTTTGTTCCATTGTGTTTATTCTAAAAATTTCAGGTGACTGATCACACAGAATCAAAACAAATGACAGAATTACAGTATGTTAGGGCCAGAAGAGACCTTTAGAGGTCACCTAGCCCAACCTTAACATCTTACAGATGAATAACTGAAGCCCATAGGGGTGAAATGACTGACCCTAAGATCATAGCATAAGTTAGTGGCAAAGCTTACACCAGAATCTCAGTCTCCTAATAACCAGTCCCTTGCTTTTCCCACTGCATTTATACAGTGCTGTTTCTGAGTTCAAAGTTCCTACTGTCAAAAAGCTTTTTATGCAGGGTGAGAAAAGACAGACAACATATGGATCCATTTGTACTCATTTGTGAGTGAAGATAAGAGAATCACATAAGGTTAAGAGCACACAGAAGCATAAAAGTTCAGTCGAAAATGACCTCAAAGATCATCTTGTCCAAACACTTCAATTTATAGATTAGAAAATTGAGAATCAAAGAGATTAAGTGACTTGCCCAAGGTCACACAGCTAGTCAGCAGCAGATTTGAGACAAGAACCACATCTCTTCATTTCTAATTGTGTTCTTCCATTCTACCATAGACATATATATAGTATACTACTTAGACATTGTCTTCATAGTGAGGGTGAGTTTTGAGTTAAGTTTTGAGGAAGTCAGGAATGTGTGGAGGTAATGGAAACAGAGAAACTCTTCAAAATGTGTAAAATGCCTAAGTACAATGACCACAGGGAGAAAGACTCTCTGGCTGACCAGAATTATTTTGGAAAATTGGAAAAAGACACATTTTAATTACATAAAATTTTTTAAAGCTCTTGCATTTAATAAAATAATTTCATCAAATATCTCTGATAAAAATTTGATAACTAAGATATATAGGGAAGAGTCAAATACATAGATCAAAAGCCATTCCCCAAAGATTAGTGATCAAAGAATATAAATGATTTTCAACAGAATTATTTCAAATTATCAGCAAACATGTGGAAGAATGTTCCAAATTCCAAATGAAAAGAAAAATGCACATTCAAATAGCTCTGAGGTTTGACTTTGTATCCCTCAAAATAGGAAAAATAATTATGAGAAAAGTAGCTATTATTGGAGAGGCTACAGAAAAAGGGTAGCTAGGTAGCACCATAGTGCATAGAGTGCCTGGCCAGAAGTCTATAAGACTCATCTTCCTGAGCTCAAATCCAGCCTCAGATACTTGCTAGCTCTGTGACCCTGGGCAAGTCATTTAACTCTGTTTGCTTCAGTTTCCTCATCTGTAAAATGAGCTGGAGAAGGAAATGGCAAACCACCCAGTATCTCTGCCAAGAAAATCCCAAATGGAGTCATGAAGAGTTGGGACTGAACAAAAACAAACAGGAAGAAAGGCACACTAAAACATGGTTGGTTTTAAGGCACACTAAAACATGGAACTGTGCATTGGTTCAAAAATTTGGAACTTGTTAATATCCTACTTCTGGGTAAATAGTTGAAGGAGAAAAATGGCAGAAAGAACAGCTTCACATATACTAAAATATTCATAGCAACATTTATGTGGCAGGAAAAACAAAAGCGAAAACTGGAAACAAGAAAGTGCCTATGGATTGGGGAATGACTGAACTGATTGTATCAAGTGTTAATACTAACAGGTAACACTTATTTAAAGTTTGTAAAGCACTTTACAAATATTATGTTATTTGATCCTCACAACAGGAAGTAGATGCTATTATCGTCCCCATTTTACAGATGAGGGAACTGGGGCAAGTAGAAGTTAAGTGATTTGCCCAGGGTCACACAGGTAGTAAGTGTCTAAGGTTGAATTTGAGCCTTCCTGAATTTGAGTCTTCCTGACTCTAGGTCCTGTCCATTGCAATATTTATATAAGGCATTCTAAGAGATACAGTACAAGAAGACTTAATATTAACTGATAGAGAGAGAAGAAGGCAGAACCAGAAGAACCATATAAACAATGGCTACAATTGTTTAAAGAGAAATAGCACTAAAAAGCCGCCAAACTCTGCCAGATTATAATGAAGCTCTCTCTGTTCCATAGAAGATGAAAGACACCTCTCTCCCTGCAGTAGAGTATATGTCGTCAGATGCCTTGCTGAGATTTGGTCTTGCTCTATTATTTTTTTTGGTAACAAGCGAAACATCATATACATATACATATACATATACATATACATATACATATACATATACATATACATATACATATACATATACATATACATATACATATACATACACATACACATATGTGTGCATGTACATGTGTGTTTATATGTGCATACATATGTGTGTCTGAAATATATGAAATAACTGTGGTATAACAGCAAAAGGCTTCAAAAACCTTTGTGAAATGACTTATGCATAAAATTCCAATGAGAAACAAAGAAAGCTGGTATTCCAAGGGAAGAGTTTTCAGTGAGGAGGTCCAGAAGAACACCTAGGGTAAATCTTTGATTCTAAGTGGCAGAAAAAATGCTGACTTGCACTGGTTTCTGGAATTTCCTTACCATCAAGTTTCTTAGACCAGGGAAATTGGGTCCGGTCCCCATAACATAGTATAGTATTATGTTATATAAAATTATATCACATTATCTATTTAATGTCATTACACAGTTAATATTAAAGTGACACCTTTTTCCTCTCTACCAAACACAAGAGTATACAACTGCCAAAAGAAAATACAAAGGAACACTATCAGGTAGAAATACTTGAGACACAGTTAAGATAGTGCCTCAATAGAAGTAAAACACTGTACAGTATGTATCTGCATTCTGAAATATGCATATATATACACGTGTGTATATATATATATATATATAAATAAAATACGTATTGACATGTATCATATATGTGTTCCCATTTGATCCTAACAATTTTGTGCAGAGGCAGTGCAATCATTATCTGCTTTATAAATGAGGAAGCCAGGGCTAATAGGGAGCTGAAGTCACAAAGCTAGGTCACATAGGTGATAAGTAGCAGAGCTTATATTATACGAGGGGGAGGGGGGAGAGAATCACGTGTACACACACACACACATACACACACATTGGACTCTGAGCTCCTTGTATGCTGATACTTGAGGATCAGACTTGATGGTAATGTTGTTTCTTGAGACCAAAGACCAATGAACAACAACAGAGAGAGAGGAAATATGACTTAATAATTCTAAAAGATTAAAGTATCTTTCAGAAGCAATGAATTTGTGACTTATGTTACAAAAGCCTACAAAGCAAAATGTTGTTTTCAAGTACAAACTTATTAAACTCAGAATCCTGTCAAATTCCTTGAAGGAAAGGAGTCATTCATGAATGGATCTATCAACTGGTATTTGTTAAAGACATGTTTAACACGTTAAAGACATGTCTCCTGAAATATATATGATTGATATTATATGATACCATATATCATATTACATTATATTCATATGTACATATATGCATATACATGTATACATGTGCTCACATATGTATATAAAGTATATATTTTGTTGTTCAGTTGTTCATTCATGTCTAACTCTTTGTGACTCCATGGACCACGGCATTCCATTAACACACACACACACACACATACACACACATACACGTTTATATTTGGTATTTTCCTTCAAAGAGTTTCATTTTAGGAGTTTCACCTTTAATTAAAATCACTATATATTGAGAATGAATGAGTAAATGCTAAACTATGTGGTAATGGCTATAAATACAAAAGTAGATCAGAGAATAGAAATGTCAATGTGAAGCCAGGAACAGTTTTATGACCAGGATAATAAGTTGATTGGAGCCAGGCCATGCCTACATTGATAGACTAAAAGAACTGGGGGTGTTAGGTCTAGAGAAGGGAAGGTTCAATAGCTCTCTTCAAGAATTTGAAGAGTTATCATGTGGAAGAAGAATTAAGTTTATTCTCTTTAATCTAAGAATCAGAAGTAAGATTCATGGGTAGAAGTCGGAGGAAGGCAGATTTAGGATCAATGTATGGAAAAATCCAAGAACTAGAACTGTTTAGAAGTAGAATGACCTTTTCTGGGAGGTTTCCCTTTTGTTAGACTATGTGACAACTTGTTGAGAATGTTATAGAGTGTTTTGGTTCAGCTCTATGCCAGACCAAACGGTTCTGAGGTCCACTCTGTGATTCTGTGGAAGAAGTAGGACTTGAATTGGGCCTTGAACAATGGATGAATAGGCTATAGACAAATGAAGGGGAAGAAGGGCGCTATCTCTGAATATAAAAGCCTGAGCGAAGACATAGAACTGGAAATGAACATGGTAGAGATCTTGGGTTGGAGGTGTCAATGGGGAGAATTTAAATGGATATTTTCCTGGTCAAATTTGCAGTGGAAGAATTTGAGGATCAATTGTATAAGTAATTTAGAATCTATAAAATGATTAAGGCCCTTTGAGAAAGAGGATACTTAAATCAAAATAGTTAATTGCCTCAGTTACTTAGGGAAGGGGCTAACCATTCCTAAAAAGGCATATAATTTTGCAGATAAAAGGGACCCAAGAGATCAACTACTTCACCCCCCCTAATTTTAAAGAGATGAAAACTAAGACCCCAATAAACTAAACGGCTTGTCACATAGTAAATTAGTAGCATTCAGGACTAGAACCCAGGTCCCTTGATTTTTTTTTTCATACTAGTCCACTCTCCTTTACACTGCATGGAGGTGGTTCTGAAAGCCCCATTTGTGATGGAGGTCAGAAGTGCTCATAATGGAAACAGAAACTTTCCATCTGAAAAAGATAAGTCCCTTGGGGAGACAGAGAGATAAAAGGGCATTAAAATAGAGAACAAGAGACAGAGGTTGGTAGCTATGGAGAGTCACTAAAGAGTCACCAATTTACCTTTAAAAAAATTTGACTTTGGGTTAAAGCTTGGTTACAATAAGGTTTCCGTTGAATCTGATGTGTTCGGATTTCTGTTTGGTTTTTTTTTGGTTTAGCCCTCTGATTTCAATAGCGCAGGGAACTATCTGTATGAAAACTCCCTCCATAGATGAGGCGTGATGGTTCAGCTGGAATCCATAAGTTGCCTGACAACTTAAATGACTTGCCCATTATTCTCATACAAAATTAATATATATCAGAGTCAGTAATTGAATTTACATCTTCCTGACTCCAAAGCTAATCCTCTATTCATTTGTAATCCTTTGGTTGTTTGGTCGTTTTTTCACTGCTGACTAACTCTTGCTGACCTCTTTTGGGGTTTTCTTGGCAAAGATACTGGAGGGGTTTGCCATTTCCTCCTCCAGTTCATTTTACAGGTAAGGAAACTGAGCCAAACAGGGTGAAGTGAATTGCCCAGGGTCACACAGCTAGTGTTTGAAGTTGGATTTTAACTCAGAAAGAGGAGTTTCCCTGACTCCAGGCCCAGCACTCTATCCACTGTGCCACTCAGAGGCTCCTTGTCAAGATATTAGGAGATACCCTGTTTTCCAAGGCCCAGGAAGCAAGCTGTGCCCTGAGTTTGGCATAACAGCATTCCTTTGCACTTATCTTCTGCAACTGATGGTCCCTGAGAGTGGGCAAGCACCAACAGAACCATTCATGAAACCCTGCTATGAGCAGACTTTTTGTCACTAGACAACCTGTATGCTTCACCACTGTTGCTAACTTAGACTGTTTGACTCTTCGTCCAGCCACAAGTATATAAATCATGATTCCATCACACTAAAATGTGACCCCCAATAGGGATGGGACTCTGGCACAGTATCCTTGCTTGCAACTCATTTCCCTCACTTTGAAATTAAATTTCTGTTTGATTCCTGACTCCCTCGTCTCTAGCCTGCTCTGTTCATCTCCAGCCACCCACAGGTTAGAGACTGGTTCTGTCTACCTGACACCCTAACAAACCAATTATTTTCGTTGTTTAGTGATCACAGGTTTCATTCTAACCTCAACTAGCCATCTTTTAGATACACACTGTTGCTCACAAGATGACAGGGACAGCAGAGTACGTGAATGATCCAACACAAACTTAACACCAGAAAAAACAGCTCAAAATGGTTTCACCGAGCCTACACAGAAGACATCACGAACAAAATGTTATTTCCATGAGGTCAATTATAGGGACCAAACAGCAAGAGATTAAATACCAATCCAGTGGCACATATAACTATGCCAATATCACCAGAGACTGATCTGTAAATGCCAAAGTGGGCCACTTTGGATGTGTGATTTGCACTCATTAGGTGTGCTGTATATCAGGCATTAATCATCATTTCAGCAAATTTCAGCACAAAGGCTTTATGTGTTTTCTGACACGTATGTTGATGTTGGATTTCTAGTTAAGATACTCTAAAAGATTAAGTGCTCCCCTTAGTGTTAGCAATTTAGAAAGCACAGAGCTATTTCCTCTCTCCCAAACACGAGAGGATGCAACTGCCAGAATAAATACAAAGGAACACAGTCAGGTAGAAATACTTGGGCCGAGGCTGAGACGGGGAGGGCCTTAAGAGAAGTAAAATGCTGGGAGGGTTTGGCTGAATTATGGAGGAAAATATCAAATGAGGCCCAGCCTATACTCATAATCTGTGGCACGGAGGAAAGGCTAATTACAAATTAATCTGGAGGAATTTTGTAACAGATGTCTATGAAATTAGGATTATAAACCCCGTTCAGTAGGACAGTCATTTACATTCTGCCCCAGAAGGCAGAATGATTTTTCAACGCTAACACAGTTTCCTTGTCTTTGGTTTCAAATGTCTGTTTTCCCATTTTGATCATGGTAAGGTCAATACATCAGGTACATTTCCATAGACTTTATTTCCCCATGATGGAGTGACTTGTCATTACACACCCTCATGACTGTTTCTGAATCTCTAAATTCCACAGCTTCTTCTATATACACTTGATGACATTTTTGTTCACATCCCTAAAGCAATCAAAGCATCATAGTGTGGCCTGCTGAGTTTAGAATCAGGCAGCTGTGGTTCAAAGTCTCTCCTCTTAGGTTCACTAAGTAGATGACCCTGGGTAAGTTACTTCAACTTTACAAGCCATAAGATAGGTGCTTCTGTGCTGGTGTTGGGGATTGCCACACTGAGAAAAATCACAGATGTCCCTCGTATTCAAAAACAAAGTATTTCGAAGCCATACTCTAATATCCATTGGTTACTGAGAGTTGCTTCTGAGAAACAAGTAGCTATGGCTGACAGCTATTTAGAAAGACCAGGTCTGGGGATGGCCAGGTGGTGCAGTGAATGGAGCAGTGGCTTTGGAGGACCTGAGTTCAAATCTGATCTCAGACACTTGACAAACTTGCTAACCGTGTGACTTTGGGCAAGTCACTTAACCACCAATTGGACTCCAAAAAGAAAAAAAAAAAGACCAGGGCTGTCACATGAATGCATAAAATTAGAATTAAAATAACAACCAGACACTGACCTTTTCTCAAATGTTTTGCCTCACCATGTCGTCTTCTCATCCTCCTCTTTCTTTGCCTCTTTCTTTCTCTCCCTTCTCTTCCCTGAAGCTGAATGAGGTCTCCCTAACCACGTGTAATTTTGCATTTTTTAATTTTGTGATTTCTAGCATATGTCTGAAAAGCACTTTTACTGAGAGTCCAGCTATGGGGCCTTGTTTATGATTTGAGATAGTCTCTTTCTCTGTCTGGAGAACAAGATAAATAGCCGTATCGGATAAGGACTTTCATTTTCTGTGGTTGTGTGTCACTTTATACTGTGATCTTTGAGGGTTGGGGTGGGGGTGGGGAGCTGTTTGAAATCAAATAGTTGGGACACTTCTGTTTAAATTTATTTTGAACTCAGAGGTTCCAAGCCCAAAGTGAAATGGAAAAACTATTTGGTGTGGTTTTAAAGGCAAATAATATAGAAAAATCACTTTTGCTTCTTAATCCCAGAACTACCGCTAAATTCTCCAAACTTTCATGGAAGTCTTTCTCAAATCAGTGGTTTACATGTTTTGGTCTCTTTCATCTTTATCCCCAGTTTTTACTAGAGTGCAATTGGAGTGTATGTGGATATACCTCCAAGTCTGGGCTTCAAACTAAACTCCAAGTACTGCCAAGTGTATGCCTCAAAATTTGTTTTGTAAATTACATTTTAAGCCCCAAGGCAGTAAAGAAAGCACCTGGAAACGAGCTGGTTTCAGAAGTATACTCAGCAGCTTAAAAAACATCTTTCAAGTGGGCTTTATTATTGAGCTGAGATTCTTACATAGCAATTTTTAGCCTAGAAAATATTTGTTCTAATAATCCAGATTACCAAGGAAATGCTTATAAAAGTAACTTACCCATATTTTCTTGTGATGCACTGAAACCTAGGTGAACAGGAGCCCACTAGCTGAGACTCTCAATTAACTTGATTTTTTTTTCCTGTCAGTCAGTCAGTAAATAAATTTATTAAGTACCTACTATGTGCCAAGCACCGTGCAAAGTACTGGGGATGAGAAGAAAAATAAAAGACAGTCCCTGCTTCACAGTCCTCACATTCCATTTTTAGGAAGAGGAGATAGATAATCAACAGAAAACTAATTAGGGATTTGGTAAGAAAACCAATGATGGTAGCAAATGCTATGTAATAGCAATCACTTCTAGAGGACTTTCTGGAGTCAGTCTTCTTTCAACCCAATCCCTACCATATCCATGCTAATACCAGCTAACACAATATGCCAACCTTAGTATGGTAACAGCGTGGCCTCGAATACAATAGTTGCGTAATTGTTGAATTATTGAATTTACAACATTATTCAATCAATTCAACACAGAATAATAACCAATCCAAAACCAAACATGCATGTATGTTTCTCTGCTTTGTCACAGTAAGAAAAAGCACTGGATCTGGATGGGCAGAGGACCGGAACTCAAATGTCAGTTCTGCTTATTTACTATCTGTGTTCTCTTGGGATATACTTACTTGCTATTTATGTTCTTTTTACTTCTTACTATTTTTACTTTACTATTACTTTACTTTATTACTATTTACTTTACTATTTACTTCTTTACTATTTTACTTCTTACAATTTTTACTTTACTATTACTTTATTACTTTATTACTATTTACTTTACTACTTCTTTACTATTTTACTTCTTACTGTTTTTACTTTACTTTATTACTATTTACTTTACTATTTTACTTCTTACTATTTACATTCTTACTATTTATGTTCTTTTTATTTATTTTTTTTATTTATATGTTCTCTTGGACAATTTATTTCATATCTCTGAGCCTTGGTTTCCTCATCTTTAAGTGGATGAGGCTGGGCTAGATGATCTCCATGGTTCCTTCCAGTTTAGGTGTGTTTTTGGTTGTTGCTGTTTTTTTATTGGAGGGGCAAGGCAGGGCAATTGGGGTTAAGTGACTTGCCCAAGGTCACACAGCTAGTAAGTGTTAAGGGTCTGAGGCCAGATTTGAACTTAGGTCCTCCTGACCTGGGAGCTGGAGCTCTGTTCACTGTGCCACCTAGCCATCCCCTCCTTCCAGTTTTAATTCCTATGATTCAGACATTCAGAAAGACTTTTCAGTATCAAAGACTGAAACAAAATGGATTCTCTGCTCAGTGGGCCAGAAAATTCCTTCAATCATGATGTTCTATTCCTCAGTATTCTAGGTGGTTTTGTTGTGGAGCTAATGATTCTCTATATTTGGATTAATTCAGTCACATGACTGTTTACTGTTTTGTACACTTGAAGTTAGGAAGAGGAACGAGCAAACAGAATATAAACAAGTGCTCATTTTTTGTCAAAAGACTGTCAGACCATCAAAGCAAGATGACCAAAGGATAGAATGACTCTGCCTACATCTTATTCTCACCTCTGGGACAAGATCTCTTCCTGCAATTTCAGTCATGTCTGACTCTTCATGAGAAGGAGTTATTCATGACCGCATTTGGGGTTTTCTGAGCAAAGGTAATGGGAGCAATGCTTCATTTTACAAATAAGGAAACAGGCAAACAGAGTGAAGGTCACACAGCCCTTAAGTATCTGTGGTCAGATTTGAACTCAGGAAAATGAGTCTTTCTGACTGGATCCAGGTGCTTTATACACTGCACCATTTAGCTACCCCATCTCCTTCTGCAAAGGCAGCAACAAAGAAAGGAATCTTATCAGAAGACCCTGGGGCCAATTTCACCAAAAGCCCATTCTCAGAACATCATCAGTTTTTTATATCATCATTTATAGTCAGTAGAAATAATGGCAGAGTCAATTGACTTCTTCCAAATCGGGGAAGAGAATAATGTATGGATGTTTCTTGCTTTAAACAAATCCAAGGTAAAAAAAAATCAGGATCTCCGAGGAGGAAACCGAATCGGGGGATGATTGCTTTGTTTTATGCAAAGATACATAGAAATCCTTAAAATAGGTCCGTGCATAGGAGACAATTAAGTAACACAGTGACTAGAAGAGGGGTGGGGAACCTGGGCCTGGAGGCCACACCTGGTCTTCTAGGACCCTGGTTGTGGCCTTTTGACTCAGCCCAAGTTTTATTAAGGGGATTTATTCTGGAAGTTTGGATTCAATCAAAGGGCCGCACTTGAGGACCAAGAGGGCCACATGTAACCTTTAGGCCACAGGTTCCTCACTCCTGGGCTAGAGTGTCAGACTCCGCATCAGGAAGAACTGAGTTTAAATCATGCCTGAAACATTTACTAACTGTGTAACCCTAGGCAAGCCTCTTAACCTCTCTCAGCCTCAGTTTCCCCATCTGAAAAAATGGGAATGATAATAGCACCCACTTCCCAGGGTTGTTATAAAGACCAAATGAGGTAACACATGTAAAGCAGTTTGCCAACTTCCAAGTGCTATATAATTGCTAGGCTATGATTATTATTAAAATATTTTGATTTACAAAAATCAGCGTCATGCATAACTTCCACAAGACGTCAATTATATAAAGTGAGCCACGCCCACATGATAGCGATTTCTTATCCTTGCAGACAAAAGCAGAACTCTCCAGGGCTCTGGACTTGAGAGCATGGTTCCTGAATGGAATTTGGGATTTGTTTAGGAAATTTACCAGCAAACAAAGCAGTGACAAGGAGCTCTTAATCCCAGCTTGGGGTGTGGAAAACCATCATGCTGAAGTTTAGCCGCATAAAATGGATCATAGATCTGGACTTTAAAAAAAACCTCAGAGGTCTATAACCCAACCCCTTCATTTTACAGATTAAGAAACTGAAGCCCAAGAAGGCAAGGTTATTTCCCCCACAGTTACATAGGACTTGAACCTTGTCCTCAGACTTTACAGCCAGCACTCATTCCACTATAGGGCAGGCAAAGAGTATGAAGCTTATCAGAATCCCTGGGCTCTCACATTATCATATTACAAGAATAAAGCAAGATTTCCTCAAGAATTCTCAGAAAACTCAAGCAACTTTACTTTTTTAACCTCCACGTGTCAAAGCCCACATAAAGAAATCGGTTCATGAATAAACCAGGGAGCAGAAATTACTCAATGCAGACAATAGTTTGATTTAGTTCTTAATAAAACCTAAGCTGATTTTGAAAATGAATCCATGTAGTTCAAAACAACTAGGAAAATGAGTATGTCAATTAGACCAAATTAAAAGTGAATATTAAAAATAATTATATTAATTAATTTTTTTAGTTTAAGAATCAGAAAATTTTACTAGCCCATTCTGAAACTTATAAGTGGTTTTTTTGTGAGCACAATTTCCTTCTAAGAGCCTTTAAGACAAGTGTGCTCATTCCTTTCCCTAACTGCAAGTAAACAGAAATAGAGAATAGTCATATGACTGAGTTTGTCCTATCATGGACAAACTGCCCCCATCACCAATGGGCAGATTATTGTTGTTATTCAGTCATATCAGTCCTGTTTGACTCTTCATGACCCCATTTGGGGTCTTTTTGGCAAAGATACTGAAGCGGTTTCCCATTTCCTTCTCCATCTCATTTTACAGATAAGGAAACTGAAGCAAACAGGGTAAAGTGACTTATCCAGGGTCACACAGCTAGTAAGTGTCTGAAACCAGATTTGAACTCAGAAAAAGGAGTCTTTCTGACTCTGGACCCAACACTGTATGCACTGTGCCACCAAGCTGCCACTAATCTGCTGATGAACCAGTATAATTCAATGCAATACAATTCAACAAACATTTATTAAGTGCAAACAATGCATGAGGTATCCTGCTATATGTTTCATTTACATAGATGAAACACCATATGGGTTTTGCCCTGAAGTTGCTTACAAGTTGCTTACTCTAGCCTTCTTTCCCAGAGTAAGTAAGGTTAGCTCCATTTCCTCCTCCAAGAGACCTAGAGCAACACTGAGGGTTTGGGGGATCTCCTCTGCAATAATATTGGCTGTTACAGTGTGATTTCCCCAACTATTAGTCACCAGGGATCCCAGGTACAGTTAATCAATTATCACCAATTAGTTTTTTATAAAAGAATATTTACTTTGAATGATATTTAATGAGAACAGAAGCTATACACATCTCCCCCAAAAACCTGGGGATGTACTCTTCCCAATATTTCCTTGGTCTCTGAGCAAAGTGGGTTCAGATGTAAAGGAGTTTCTACCTGGTATTTTCCTCAACAAGTACACCTCCAAATTCAGCACAGGTGTTGTGGAGATAGAAGCAATGGGGCCTTGCAGATAATCAGATGGGGAAGCTGGTAGCACAGGAGAAGAGAGAGTTGAAAGTGACCTCAAGATTTTGAGCCTAGGGTACTGGAAGAACGGCGGTGACTTCAACAGAAACAGGAAAGCTGAGAGGAGGGGCAGGTTGGTGGCAGTAACAATAATTGGGACATGTTGAATTTGATTTACTGGAAGGACTTTGTATAGACACCTGATCACTGCAGCTCCAAATTCCCAAACTCAAGATATCTACCAGCCTCAACCTCCCTGGTAGCAAGGACCTGAGCAAAC
>CM053594.1:127961196-127986600 GCA_028646575.1 Pseudocheirus occidentalis | reverse complement strand
GGGGAGAGACAGAAGGGGGAGAGACAGAGAGAGTATGTGTCATAGTAGGTTGGAGGAAGGCAAGGATTAGACAAGATAATCTCCAAGGTTTCATCTCATTATAAAATTTTATGATTTTGTGATCTAGTTTACTATTAGGAAAATATTCTATGAGGTTCATAGGAAAACAGACAAATGGGATATCTTTGGGAACTATACATTTGTTTAAAAAGCTATCACAAGACTCAGTTTCATTAACAATATTCTTTATGTGCTTTTTATATTAATGCATGCATTTTTATTGGTATTTGATAAGTTCAGCAAAACAAAAAATGTACTTTCTTTAAAAATAATAAAAATATTCTGACCAACAAAGTAAAAAAAAAAGTATCTAACTAAAACCAAAAGGTCACAATGTATGCACTGGAGAAACATTAGAAGTTTTCTCCATAAATACAGGAGAAAAGCAAGGGTGCCCCCTTTACTAGCTGTTATTTAGCTTGATTCTAGAATGTTAGCAATAGCAATAAGACAAGAGAAATAAATCAAAAACATGAAGATATGTAAAGCAGAAGTAAAGCTGTCCCTCTTTTGCTAATAACATAATAACATGATAATTTACCTTAAAAATACTAATGAATAAACAAAGAAACTGAAACAATTCAAAACTTAAGTATCTTTGCAGATGACAAAACAAACCCATACAAATCAATAGCATATCTACATAGCAATAACAAAATCTAGGAGGCAATAATAGAAATTAAAGTCTCATTCAAAATAACTACAAAAAGCATAAAATACATGGAAGTCAATCCACCAGAGTACTTAATACCTTATAAATAAAATTTCAAGATACTCCTTAAAGAAATAAAGTACTCGTGGTTAGGCCATGCTAATATAATAAAAATGATAATACTACCTAAGTTCATTTATATGTTTAGTCCAATAACAATCAAGCTGCCAAAGAACACTTCATAGAACTAGCCAAAATGATAATAAAATTCATCTGAAAGAAGAAAAGATCTAGCATATCAAGGGAAATAATAAAAACAGAGACAGGAATGAAGGAGGAATAGGAGTTTCAGACCTCAAATTATAGTATAAAGGACTCATCCTCTAAACCATTTGATACTGGATAAAAATTGGAAAAGTAGATTAATGGAACATGCTTGACAAGGATGAATCAAAAATCAGACAGAAAGAAACTATTCAAAAAACTGGAAAACATAAATGACCTAGAAAAGAACTCCATTTTTTTAATAGTAATTATTGGGAAAAGTAGAAAGTAGTCTGGAAGAAATTAGGCCTAGACCAACATTTTATATCACATATCACAATAAATTCAAAATGGATATGTGACCTGAATATAAAAAATCCATGGTGGTACACTGGAAAAAAAAACCCACTAAACTTTGAGTCAGAAGGGTTGGAGTCAAATCCCAATCTAGAAAGCAGAATTAAGATGGTAGATTAGCAAAAAGTGATACAATGAGCTCCTCCCCTCCCCTTAAAATCTCTTCCAAACAGGTCTAAAAATATATATATAACAGACCAAATCTTGATGGGGAAATCCAAAAAAAGTCACAGTGAGTCAACTCTTGGGCCCAGATTGGCATGGTAGAAATAAAGAGGGGGTTTTGGACCCTAGAGATGCAATCTGGCTAGAAATACACCAGCACCCCCAGAAGAGACTGACACCAGGGCAAAAGTAATTTCCCAAACTCATACCAGAGCATCATGTGCAGGGTATAGGAATAGGTGCCAACTGCTAGCTTTAATACTCACTACCTAGTTCCAGGGCACACATCCAGGGAGGACTGAGAAGAGAACCTACATCTGGGAGTAAAGAGGTGCACCAAGAAAGGAAAAAGTTCAGAAGCAAGCAGCAGGGCTGTAGCTCAGACACCAGAAGTGGAGTGAGATTTCAGTTCTAGCATCTAGTCCTATCTCAAGCCTCCAGAGTTGAATAGCCAGGGCAAGAATAACTAAATCAAAAGGAACCTTACAATTGTATCTCTACGAACCAGCAAATCTTTCCAGCTGGCTGTAGGGTCTAAGTCCAGCAGGAGTCTACTATTACTCAGACCCAAACTCAAGTCAGAAACTTGCAGAGCTCAGATCAGGGGAAGTTTGTCCTAGATCAAACCACTTTGGGAGAACTGAAAGCTTACAAGTCCTCAGCCTATCCCCAAAATCATGGAATAATGCAATACTCAATACCCTAAGAAAGCAGCAACAGGACCATCCCAGACCTTTTTTTCAGAAGTATGTAGAGCCCAGACTTAACATCAAATCTGAGGTCAGCAAGTAGGCTGTAAAAATGAGCAAACAAACAAACAAACAAACAAAAAATCCCACCATAAAAACTATGATGGTGGCAGAGAAGTTCAAGACATGAATTTAAAAGAAGAGAATGACTCCAAAACATCTACAAGCAAAGTCTCAGAGAAAAACACAGCTTGGGCACAAATTCAATTAGAATTTCTGGAGGAGATGGAGCAAGAGTTTAAAAAAGAGTTTTGGGGCAGCTAGGGTGGTGCAGTGAATAGAGCACCAGCCCTGGAGTCAGGAGGACCTGAGTTCAAATCTGGCCTCAGACACTTAACACAAAAACTAGTTGTGTGACCTTGGGCAAGTCACTTAACCCCAACTGCCCTCCAAAAAGCAAAAAAAAAAAAAAAAAAGAGTTTTAAAATGTTTTTACTTTTTTTTAATAAACAAAGTGAGGGAAATTGGGTGGGGGGGGGGAGAATTTTTTTTTAAGCCCTGGAAGAAAGAATTGGAAAGGGAACGAACAACTTGGAACAAGAGGTACAAAAGATTGCCCAAGCAACAAACTCCCTGAAAATTAGGATGGGTCAAATAGAAGAAATGACTCCATAAGATAAAAAAGCAAAGCCAAATTACTGAAAAAAAAAATAGAGGAAAATATGAGGTATCTCATAGAAAAAAAAAAAGCTGATCTCAGAAACAGATCTAGTGGAAGAAAATGTTAGGAATCATTAGACTATCTGATATTACAAGAAATCTCAAAACTGCCCAGATCTCTTAGGACCAAAGGGCAAAGTGGAAATAGAAAGAGTCTACTCACCACCTCCTCAAAGAAACCCCAGAATGAAAACTCTTAGGAACATCATAGCGAAAATCCAGAGCTTCTGAGACAAATAAAAAAATAGTGCAAGCAGACATACAGAAGGAATTCAAGCCCTGAGGAGCCACAGTCAGGATCATACACTATTTTAGCAGCTAACACTATGAAGGAGCAGAGAATTTAAAATATGAAGATCTAGAAGGCAAAGGATATAGACTTAGAACCAAGAATAGCTTACCAGCAAAAGTGAATCTAATGGGAAATGGACCTTTAATGAAATAGAGGACTTCTAAGCATTCCTCATGAAAATACCAGAACTTGTAGAAAATTCAATCAGAGAATTTAAGAGAAACACAAAAAGGTAAAAATCATCAATTAGTCATAAGAGACAAAACAAAACAAAGATAAACTGCCTACATTTAATTATGAGGAGACAATATATGTGTCCTCTCTGAACTTTATCGTTATCAGGGGTCATAGAAAGAGTCTAATAAGACAGAGGGTCTGGAAATGATTCTGTTTTGGCTTAATGATCTTAAGAGAATAATGGAAATGGGGAGGGGAAAGAATGCACAGAGTGACAGGGAAAGTAAAAGAAAGTTTTGGGGAAATTCTCACATAATCAAGGTTTCAAAGGAAGTCATCTACATAAAAAGGGGAAAGAAATGAGAGGAGCAGCTGATACTTCCACCTTACTTTCATGTGAACTTATCAAAGGAGAGAAAAACAGACACACACACACAGACAAATACATTTATTCAACAGGGAGAGAAGAGGAAGAAGAGGAAGGAGGAATTAGAGGAAGGTTAAATTAAAGGAGAGATTAGTTCTAAGTAAAACAAACTTTAAGGATGTACAAAAAATATTGCACAACTCTTTTTGAGGTGGCAATAGGAATCTGAGGAGGTGCCTGTCAACAAGGGAATAGCTGAACCAGTTATGGTATATAAATATGATGCAATACGATTGTTATAAGAAATGACAAAGGGATGGTTTCAGAGAAACATAAGACTTGTACAAACTAGTGCAGAATAAAGTAAACAGAAATTGTAAAATAATATAATTGTAACAATATTGTATAGACAATTTTGAAAGACTTAGGAACTCTGATAAGCATAATGACCAACCATGATTTAAAGGACTAATGATGTTCCCCAGCTCCTGATAGAAAGGCAAAGGATTTGGGATGCAGGAGATATATCGTTTTGAACTTGACTGAGCAAGTCATACTCAGTGCCCCCAGGCAACTCCCTAAGTCTACCAGTTGCAAACCCAATGCTGAGCTACATTAGGTGAAGTTTCCTATGGCAGGTCTACTCCAAAAAAGAAGGAATAGAAGGTGAAGGAAGAGGAAGAGGAAGAGGGAAAGATGGAGGAGGAGGATGAGAAGGGGAAGAGGAGGAGAATAAGAAGAGATGGAGGAGGAGAGAGGAGAGGAGAAAGAAGAGAAAGAGGAGGAAGAAGAAGAGAATGAAAAGAAAGAGTAGGAGAAGGAATAGAAAGAGGAAAAGGAAGAAAAGGAGGAGTTTCTATTAGTCCAAATATCAGCCACAATTGGCTTTTCTATTTCAATGTTAAAAAATAAACAAACCTGAGAGCAGTCTGATTTTTCCAATCAACAATAATTCACTAAATGTCAGACAACATGATAGATTCTAGAGATATAAAGAATGAAATTATCCCTATTCTCAAAGAATTTATATTTTGTCAAGTACATACACACATTTGTTAAGTATATATGTACATATATACTCACACATATGTGTATGTCTTTTCCAGGGGTGGGGAACCTGCACCCTTAAGGCCATCAAGTTCCTTTAATAAAAAGATTTGTTCTGTAATACTTGGACTCAGTCAAAAGGTCCCACTCACAAAGGCCACAGTTTCCCTGCTCTTGGTCTATTCTATTCCATATGTGATATATACATGTGTGTAAGTGTGTATGTATGCATGTATGCATATTTCTTCTCACTGAGATCTCACATTAGGTCAGCCTGTGCCTTGAAAGGTCAGCCTGCTTTAAGAGTGACCTGGTTAAAGAGGCAAAGTAAGGGGTTTGACTACAAGGATAGAAACAAGGCAGTTGTGGTATGAACCTCTGTTCATATCTGAGGAAGGGTCACTCTTGATGGGCTCTCATAGAGGTTTCTTCTATGAATTCAAGGACAGCATGTGTTTAGATGGTGAGTACTGAGAGGGGAAAAAAGCTTAAAAATCAATTATAATTAAGTGAAGGGCTTCAGATGAAAGACTTGTTCTATCACCCAGTTTGTGAGGGATCTTAGACGAACTATTCTCTTGAAAGCTCTAAGAACAGGCTAAGTACCCATCTGGGAGCCCTCACTTATGCCTCTGGAAAGACAGAAGGAGGTTTGGAATCAAAAGAATGACCTCTGGAGGATCCAGATTCTTTGGCTAGGCCCAAGGCCCATTCACCTCCTCCTATGGGCACTCTGTGAATGCCCTTTCAGTTTTACCCTGCCTCCAGTAAAAGCAGAGGCTCATACCATAGTTGGTTTTCATCTTTGCAGTCAGATTCTTGGATTCATCCTTGCTTTGTCTCTATAGCTGGGTCACTGTTATAGCAGTCGAATATCTCGAGGCTCAGGCTAACCAAGGCCCTGTAAGAGTCTTAGACCTCTTCCCAGTCTCCTCATCATGGTCACAACTATATTGGCGCCTCCTTTCCATTGTCTCAATTCTGATCCTGGCTGCATTCCCAGAGTAGTTCTTGACATCAAGAGCTAGGTCCTCAGCCTCCCAGGCAGAATCTTCTGAACCACGTGGAAAAGGGGGGTTGGAGGGCCAATAAACCCATCTCAGACCCCAAATAACGTAAGCCTTCCCAAGCTTCAGCTTTTTAGAAATTCACACCTCTCTAGACAATAAAGGAAATCATGAAGAGGGGGGAGGTTTTGAGGAAACTTTTAATTGCCCAAAGTGGAACGTCTGCAAAATTTATGGCAAATTTAAAAAGAGCTCCTCTGAGTTCCCCCAATGAAACTTTCATAGACAGTTCCAAGGCTGATCTTATCAGAAGGCTTTGTCAGCACAAATCCTCCTGGATTTACATGCTGAACTCAAAGGGGATAACCACATGATCTGAAAAAGAAGTTGGACTTTAGCCCCCTTTTTTGGTAAGCAGTTTGATACCTAATACCCTTTAGATCCTTGTTTTCCAGCTTAAACTGAATATTCCCTGAGTCCCCTACTGAATAAATAAATTCAATTAGAGGTGGGGGTGGGAGATGTTGGATCATGTTGGCTCAGCTATGTGTAATTCTATCCAGCTTTGTCTCAAACTCAGACCAGTTGTTCTTGTTGGGTAATAATGATCTGATTCTCACATTAAACTTAGAGTTTGATAAAGGGTCAAAAAAGGGCAGTCTTGAGAGAATTGGAAATGACCCATTTTCTTGAGCAAATGCCCCAGTCGGTTCAATCATTTCTCCATGAGATAGGAAAAGACCCTACATTTCTATTTTTCTGCTTTCCCCAAGGAACAAGTCTTTCTTTTATGTGCACTTTGATGTAGGAATAACAAGGCATTTGCATATCATTTGTACTTTCATAATGAACTCTTTATAGAGAATATCAGTCTAGCTCTTCCCATGCCTTTGGAACCCCTGGAAACAAAGCCCAAACTTGCACAACACAGATCAGACCATTTGCACAAATGGACGCCCAGGTCACCTAACCCTTCTACTTCTACCAACTTTTGTGGGGCAGGGTCTCTGTGGGTATCATGACCCAGAGTTTGTGGAAGAACCACCATTCAGCACATTGCATAAGCTTTGGAGTTGTGATGTTACACCAGAAGATAAATCTCCAAAGATCAAGGCATAGAACACCTTATTCTGAGAGACGTTTATGTGAAAAGGGACCAAAATAAAATTTTCTTGAGTGATGGGAAGTAGATGATCTTTGATGAGAAGTAGAGATCTGAGCTCTCTCTCATCCTTTTTTGTTAGTTCCTATGAATTGAGGAGAAAGGACAGCCAGAGGACCAGAAGCTGCACTAGGGAGAAAGTGCACCTATACTTGTAAGTATGGAGTAGAAGCCAGTAGGATAGAGTGGAAAGAGTGCTGGATCTATATTTGGAATCTGAGTTCAAATCCTCCCTCAGATAAGTCCTGTGTCATTCTTGACAATTTACTTCAGTCTCAGTTTCTTCATCTGTAAAATGGGGATAATAATAGCACCTATCTCATAGGGTTGTGGTGAGGATCAAATGAAATAAATGTCAAAAAAGCACTTTGGTCCTTGTACTCCAGATGTAGAGCCCTGATCTCAAGCCCAAAAAATCTTCTTGGAAGAACTCAAAAAGAATTTTAAAAATCAAATAAGAGAAGTGGAAGAAAAATTGGAAAAAGCAATGAGAATTATGCAGAAAAATTATTTTTTAAAAAGAGTCAATAGCTTGGAAAAAGAAGGACAAAAATTGACTCAAGAAAATTCCTTAAAAATAGAATTTATCAAATGGAGCGGGGTGGGGGGAGGGGAATCCTCTGAAGAAAACAACTCCTTTAAAAGTAGAATTGGCCAAATGGAAAAGAAGGTACAAAAATGTGTTTTCTAACTGAAGAAAATAATTCCTCAAAAGTTAGAATTGGGCAAGTAGAAGCTAATAACTCTATAAGACAGCAAGAATCAGTCAACCAAAATCAAAAGAATGAAAAAAAATAGAAGAAAATGTAAAATGCCTCATGGGAAAAACAAATAATCTAGAAAATAGATTCAAGAGAGATAATTAAAAATTAATAGACTACCCAAAAGCCATAATCAAAAAAAGAGCCTGGATAACATCTTTTAAGAAATTTTATCAAGGAAAACCACCCTGATATCCAAACCAGAGGGTAAAATAGTAATTGAAAGAATCCCCCAATCACCTCCTGAATGAGATCCCAAAATGGAAACTCCAAGGAATATTGTAACCAAATTCCAGAACTCTCAGATCAAGGAGAAAATACTACAAACAGCCAGAAAGAAACAATTCAAATATCAAGGAACAGCAGTCAGGATTACACAGGACTTAGCAGTGTCTATATTAAAAGATCAGAGGAATTAAAATATGATATTCCAGAAGCCAAAAGATGTTGGATTTTTTTTTTTTTGCTTTTTGGAGGGCAGTTGGGGTTAAGTGACTTGCCCAAGGTTACACGGCTAGTGTTTTTTTGTGTTTGTGTTAAGTGTCTGAGGCTGGATTTGAACTCGGGTACTCCTGACTCCAGGGCCGGTGCTCTATTCACTGCGCCACCTAGCCGCCCCTAAGATCTTGGATTTTAATCAAGAATTGACTACTCGGCAAAATCGAGCATAATCTTTCAGGTGAAAAGATGGATATTCAATGAAAGAAGAGACTGTCAAACTTTATTGATGAAAAGACCAGAGCTGAACAGAAAATGTGATCTTCAAAGACAAGACTCAAGAGAAGCCCAAAAAGTTAAACAGAAAAAACAAAACAAAATATGGTACTCAGTAAGGTTAAACTGTTTACATCCCTACATGGGAAGACAATACTTTTAACTCATAAGAACTGTATCTCGGTGGGGCAGAGCCAAGATGGCAGGGTAAAAACACAAACTTCATGTGGGCTCCAGCTCTAACCACTTCCAATACCTATAAAGCTACAGAACCCACAAAGAGACAGAAAGAAACAAATCTCCTGCTAAAGGCATCCTGGCAGGCCAACAAGAAAGGTCTATCACAGCTTGCTGGGAGCTGAGCGCAGTCCCTCATGAGCTGCATGTGGTTCAGGCCCCAGGGTGGCCCAGACCAGCAGTGGCCAGAACAGACTTCAGAAGAATCACCAGCAACTGTGACAGTTTCCAGACTTCTCAACCCATAAACCCCAAAGAGAAAATAAAAGGTCAGTAAGGAACTCTGTTGGAAGGGTAAAGAGCATGGTCTGGTCCCTGCCCCTGGAGACAAGAAGTGGAAGAAGTGTGGTGGCTGCAGCTACTGCCATGTGACTGCTTTCAGAACTCCTGGCCTGCAGATTGTAGAGGTACCAAGCAACCATTCAGTGGGTAATTGCTCTTGCTTTGACCTGCTTGGATCTGGATCAGGTCTTGGGTGGTGGTCCTGGGGTGTGTGGCCAGTGTGCCAGAGCTTGTGGAGCTATAGATAGGACACCCAACTAATAGCCCCAGCAGCCATGAAAATCCAGTGATTTGGGACAAAGTTCTCTCTGTTCTGCAAGCAGAGTTCTACCATGGCAAAGACCTCAAAAGTCAAGTAATTGGTAAGATGAGGAAGTGCAATTAGACCATACAATCCTTTTTGGGGGACAAAAAAGGATCAAAGCATGGAACTGGAGAAGGACAATGAAGTCAGAACTCCTGCATCAAAAGCTTCCAAGAAAAATATGAATTGGTCACAGGCCGTGGAGGAGCTCAAGAGGGATTTTGAAAATCAAGTAACAGAAGTGGAGGAAAAATTGGAGAGAAAAATGAGAATGATTCAAGAAAATAATGAAAAGAGAGTCAACAGCATGCTAAAGGAGATCCAAAAAAATTCTGAAGAAAATAACAACTTAAAAAGTAGACTAACTCAAATGGCAAAGGAGGCCCAAAAAGCCAATGAGAAGAATGCCTTAAAAAGCTGAATTTGTCAGATGGAAAAGGAATTTCAAAAACTCAATTGTTATGAGAACATGCTGTAGGAACAAATAGCGGCCAGTGAATGTCCTGGTCGGGATGATAAAGTTTGACGTGTGAGTAATGTATAACAAAATCTCAGATATACATCTAAGGTCAAGGCCCTTTGTATCTGGACTGTAGATGCCTTAGATATAATATAATGCTTCGGGAGAAAATATGGTCATTCAATGAAGTAGAGGATTTTCAAGAATTCTTGATGAAAAAAACAGAGCTGAACAGAAAATTTGACTTTCAAATACAAGAAGCAAGAGAAGTAAATGGGTAAAAGAAATCATAAGGAATTTATTAAAATCGAACTATTTACATTCCTACATGGAAAAATGATCATTGTAACTCATGAAACTTTTCTCAACATGAGAATAGTTGAAGGGAATATATATATGTGTGTGTGTATATATAAGATATAATATATATGTATATGTATGTATTCATACATATATGTATGTATATGATGTTTTATATGTGTATAAATATATATGTGAATGTATGCATATGTGTGTACACGTATACATAGACAGAGGGCCCAGGATGAGTTGAATATGAAGTGATGATATCTAAAAAATAAAATAAGAGGTGAGAGAGAAATATATTGGGAGAAGGAGAAAGGGAGAGATAGATCAGAGTAAATCATCTCATATAAAAGAGGCAAGATAAAAGTGTTACAATGGAGGGGAAGAGCAGGAAGGTGAAAGGGAATGGGTCAACCTTACTCTCATTGAATTTGGCTTAAGGAGGGAATAACATATACATTCAATTGGGTATCTTTCCCTACAGGAAAGCAGAGGGGAGGGGGATAAGAGGAGGAATGATAAAAGGGAGAGCAGATTAGGGAGGAGGGTAATTAAGCAAACACTTTAAAAAAGGGACAGAGTCAAAGTAGAAAATAGAATAAGATGGAGGGAAATATAGTTAGTTTTTCACAATATAACTAATATGGAAATGTTTTGCATAACTACACATGTAAAACCTATGTTGAATTGCTTGTCTTCCCACTGGGGGTGGGTGAGGAGGGAAGAAGGGAAAGACCCTGGAACTCAAAGTTTCAAAAACAAATGTTATTTTTACATACAACTGGGAAATAAGATATACAGGCACTGGGGTATAGAAATCCATCTGGCAATATTAGAAAGTTGGGTGTGTGTGTGGGAGGAAATAAGAGAGGAGAGATGGGGAAGGGGTGTTCAGTAAGCTTGCTATTTAAGGGTGGGGGTAGGGGAAAGACAGGGAGAAAAAAACTGTAACTCAAAATCTTGTGGAAATGAATTTTGAAAACTAAAAATAAACAAATAAATTGGAGGGGGAAAGAACTATATCTCTGTTAGGACAGTTAGAAGGAGTATGTGATGACAAAAAAATGAGGTTAAAAATACTACTGAAAGAAAAGGAAAGGGGGCGGCAGAATGGGGTAAGTTATATCACATGAAGAGGCATGAAAGACCTATAAAGTAGAGTAAAAGAAGGGAGGGAGGGAGCATTGTTTGAACCTTACTCTCATCAGATTTGGCTCAAAGAAGAAATAACATGCACACTCAATTGGGGGAAAAAAATCTATTTTATCCTATAGAAAAGTAGGAGGGAAAGGGGAAAAGAAACTGGGAGTTGATAGAAGGGAGCGCAGATTTAGGCAGCTGTTCGTCAGAAGCAAAACACTAGTGAGGAGGAACAGGGTGAAAGAAGAGATAAAAATATAAAGAGGGGAGAAATGGGATGGAGGAAAATACACAGTAATCATAACTGTGAATGTGAATGGGATGAAAGCTCCATTAAAATGGAAGTGGATAGCGAATGGATTAAAAAGCAGAATCCTACAATATATTATTTACTATAAATATATTTGAAACAGAAAGACATACACATATAGTAAAGGTAAAAAGGCTGGAGCAGATACACACACAAATCATCAGTTTTTCTATATATTAACAATAAAACTTAGCAGTAAAAGATAGAAAGAGAAATTCAATTTAAAATAACTTCAGACAACATAAAATATTTGGGAGTCTACTTGCCAAGACAAATCTAGGAACTATATGGGCACAATACAAAACATTTTTCACACAAATAAATTCAGTTCTAAATAATTGGAAAAATATCAATTTCTCATGGGCAGGGCAGGTAATAAAATAAAGATGACAATTCTACCTAAATAAACTTATTTATTCAATGCCATGCCAATCAACCTACCAAAAATTCTTTTTCTAAAGTTGGAGAAATAATAAAATTCATCTGGAAGAACAAAAGGTCAAGAATACCAAGGGAATTAATGAAACAAAATGCAAAGGAAGGTGGTCTAACAGATCTAAAACTACATTATAAAGGAGGGAATAATCAAAATTATTTGTTACTGGCTAAGAAATAGAGTGGTGGATCAGAGGAACTGATTAGGTACATAAGACATAGAAGCAAATGACCATAGTAATCTTGTTTGATAAATCCAAAGACTTTAGCTTCTGGGATAAGAATTCACTATTTGACAAAAACTTCTCGGAAAACTGGAAGACAGTATGAAAGAAAATAGCATAGACTAACATCTCATACCATATGCCAAGATAAGGTCAAAATGGGTACATGATCTAGACATAAAGGGTGATGACATAAGCAAATTAGGAGAACAAGGAATAGTTTACCTGTCAGATCTATGGAAAAGGGAAGAATTTATGACCAAGCAAGAAACAGACCATTACAAAATGCAAAATGGATATTTTCAATTACATTAAATTTAAAAAGTTTTGCACAAGTAAAACCAATGCAACCAAAATTAGAAGGAAAGCAGAAAGATAGGAAACAATTCTTATAGCAAATGCTTCTGATATAGGCCTCATTTCTGAAATATATAGAGAACCGCATCAAATTTATAAGGATACAAGCCATTCCCAGTTGACAAATAGTCAAAGGATATGAACAATTTTCAGATGAAGAGATTTAAGCTATCTATAGTCATGAAAAAATACACAAATTACTATTGATTAGAGAAATGAAAATTAAAACAACTCTGAGGTACCACCCTCAGAGAAGTGGGAAGAAGTGGGAGAAGTGGGAAAATTGGAAAACTAATGCATTGTTGGTAGAGTTATGAACTGATCCAACCATTCTGGAGAGCAATTTGGAACCATGCACAAAGGGCTATAAAACTGTGCATCCCCTTTGATCCAGCAATACCATTTCTAGGTCTGTATCCCAAAAATCATAAAAAAGGGAAAAGGACCTACATGTACAAAAATATTTATAGCAGCTCTTTTTGTGGTAACCAAGAATTGGAAATTGAGGGGATGCCCATCAGTTGGGGAATGGCTGAACAGTTGTGGTATATGAATGTAATGGAATACTATTGTACTATAAGAAATGACAAGCAAGAGAATTTCAGAAAAACCTAGTAACATTTACACAAACTGATGCTGAGTGAAGTGAGCAGAACCAGGAAAACATTGTACACAGTAACAGCCACATTATGTGATGGTTACCTAAGACAGACTTAGCTCTTTTCAGCAATACAATGATCTAGAACAATTCTCAAAGACTCATGATGAAAAATGCTGTCTACATCCAGAGAAAGAACTATGGAGTCTGAATGAAGATCGAAGCGTACTGTTTTCAGTTTGTGTGTGTGTGTGTGTGTGTGTGTGTTTCTTTTCCCTTTTGTTCTATTTCTTTTCTCACAAAATGACTAATGTGGAAATATGTTTACATGACTATACATGTATAACCTGTATCAGACCGCCACCTTGGGGGGGAAGGTGGCAGGGAAGGAGGGAGAACAAATTTGGAACTCCAAATCTTTATGAAAAATGAATGTTGAAAACTATCTTTACATATAATTGGAAAAAATAAAATACTATTTACCAAAAAAAGCACTTTGCAAACTGTAAAGGGCTAAATAAAATGTGAGCTGTTATTCTAGCTCCCATTTAGACTAAACTATACTCTAATATGACAATCTACTTTGATTGTATGTTGAGGTTTTTTTTTTATCTAAGCCCAAATATTTCCAGGTGAAATATATATCTAAGTAAAGAGCACAAAAGTATTATCTGTCAGGATCCAAGACCACCCCTCTCTTTTTACTATTAGGAAAAACCTTGTTTTCCGGAGGTAAAGTCCAGCAAGCAAACAGGGCCCTGAGCTTGGCATAACAACAATCCTTTGTACTCAACCTCCGCATGAATACTGCTACAACTAAATCCCAGAACTGATGGTCCCTAAGCTTGGGCAAGCACCAAGAGGCCCGGATATGAAGCCCTGCTATGAAAGGGTTTTTGTCACTAGACAACCTTGCCTTACTGTTACTGTTGTGCCCCCACTCCTGTTACTACACTATATTATTTGATTCTTTATCTAGCCACAAATACATAAATCAAGGTTTAACTCCACTGCCTTGGGTCCCCTACTGGAGAAGGCCCCAACACATGTGTCTAATTTCCCTCCCCCAATGGGATAAAGAGAACTTTTTGCTTATAAGGAATTTTTGGAGTTAACAGTGGTTACAAAACCTCTGTGACTCTTTGGTCATTTGTTACCAGAGTTGACATATTTTTTAAAAATAAAATAAAAGCTACTGAAACACTTGAGCTAAAAAAATCCACAATTGGAACTGATTTGGTGCCCTCCCAAAGGATATATGAAAAACATACCCAGGAGTCTTAAAAAAAAAAAAAAAAGAAAGAAAGGATTCCTAGGAAGCCCCAACAGAGCTGGTGCTTTTCCTGGGACCAAAGGGAATTGTTCTAGAGGGGAAAAAAAACAGAGGCAAAAGTCATGAGAATTAGAATAGAATAGAATTAGACCTGTGATTCCACTGGTATAGGGAACACCTGAGGAGGAAGCACCCTCTACAAGTGTAGAAACTGGATGCTGGTCTGCAATTTGTATTCTTAGAGAAGTGTCCTGGGGCACCCAGAAGTGACTTTCCCAGGATCTCAGAATCATTAGGAGGCAGAGGCTAGGCCTGAACTAATGTCTTTCTCCCTGCCTCTAGGGTCAGGTCTCCCTCCACTAGATCGGCAGCACTCACCCTGGGGTCTTATTTCTGCAATATATCAATAACTATATTTCAACTTAATGAGTTTCCTTTGTAGTCCAATGCATTTTATTTTTTGCATTTAAAAACATCATTCTAGCGTATGAATATATATCTGAGCATGAGTGTATATGTGTATATAGAAGGTATAGGATGAATTGAATACGAAGGGATGATACTTTAAAAGCTGAAATTCTGAGGTGGGAGAGGACTAGAACGAGAGGAGACAGGGAGAGACAAAATGGGGTTAATTATCCCATATAGAAGAGGCAAGGGATAAATGTTACGATCTAACTTTCAATTACTCTCATTGAATTTGGCTTAGGGAAGAAATGGCATTAACGCTAAACTGGGCATCATGCCACACAGGAGAGTAGGGGCCATGGGGATGAGAGGGGGTATGACAGAGAGGAGGGCAGGGTCTGGGGGAGGGATGCTGGAAGCATACACTTCAGGAAAGGGACAGGGAAAGGTTAGAGAACAGAACAAGGGATGGAAGGATAGGAAGGAGGGACATATGATCACTGTCACAATATGTCCACCATGAAGATATCCTATATAATCACACATCCACAGCCTGTATTGAATTGCTTGTTCTTCTAGTGGGGGTGGATGACAAGGGAGGAATCGAAAGAATCTAGAATTTAAAGCTCTGCAATACCTGCAACTAGGAATTGAGATATACAGGGGCTGGGGTAGGAAGACCCTCCCTGTCCTACCAGAAAGTTAGAGAGCAGACCAGGGGAGGAGCTCTACAGTGGGATTGCTGTTTTGGGGTTGGGGTAGGGGAAAGACGGGAAGAAAATTTGTAATTCAAAAATCTCATGAAAATGAATGATGTAAACAAGAAAGGAAATAAGGATTATGAAAAACACTTTCTGGTCTGCACAGAATAAAAAAAAATCATCAGAACCTAAAAAAAATAAAAATAATAAAAAATAAAAAATAAAAAATAAAAACATAATTCTAAGAAGGGATCCATAGACATCACCAGACTGCTGAAAGGGTCCATAATACACAAAAAGCATAAGAACTTTCACTGCAAGATGCTGCCTCTTGGTAATAACAGCTCACATTTATATAACAGTTTTCCCTTTGCTTTTATCACAACAACCTACAGGTTATCTTAGTCAGGAACGAACTGAAGTCTTGTAGAAGATAGTGTGAAAGCAAGAAAACATTTCAGAATGGCAAGGCAAGGTACTACAATGGATAGAGCTCTGGTCAGAAAGTCAGAAAAGTGTCAGAAAGATTAATTTTCCTGAGTTCAAATCTGGGCTCAGATACTTGCTATCTGTATGACCCTGAACAAGTCACTTAACCCTGTTTGCCTCAGTTTCCTCATCTGTAAAACGAGCTGAAGAAGAAAATGGTAAGCCGATCTAATATCTTTGCCAACAAAACCCCAAATAAGATCATGAAGAGTTGGACACAAATGAAAATGACTAAGGTGAACAGACAACAGAAATAATAAAGGGATTTCATTCGGAAGAAGCTTCCAAAACTGGAAACCAGATAGAGAACCCTCAGAATGGTTAAACAGAGAGCAACAACAGCTCACATGTCTATAGTACTTCAAATTCTACAAAACAGCTCTGGGAGGTAGACTGTGTTAGTATTATTCCCATTTTATAGATAAGGCAAATGAAGCACTGCAATGTAAAATGTGCAGTGCTGGAGATGGGATTAGGACCAGGATGAGAATTCAGATTAGATTAGGACTTCCTCCACTGGAAAATTCAGAGTTCTTTCCACCATCTACTAGACTGCCTCTCTTAAAGTGTAAGCTCCATGAGGGTAGGTGCTGAGTCATTTTTGTCTTCAAATGCCTAGCGTATATGGTATGTAGTAGGTATTTAATAAATGCTTGTTGGTTGGTTGATTGATTACTCTTAACCCTCAGGGTTTTTCTTGTTACTGTTGTTTTCTGGAACTTCATGGAGGGCAGGTAAACAGTGAGATGAACAGAATACTGGGCCTGGAGTCAGAAAGAGCTGAGTTCGGATCCAGCCTCAGACTTACTGGCTGTGTGACTCTTGGCAAGTTTCTTCATCTATAAAATGAGTAGGAGAAGAGAATGGTAAAGCACCCCAATATGTTTGCCAAGAAAGTCCCAAATGGGGTCACAAAGAGTTGGACATGATTGAAATGACCGAACAACAAACTTCATGGAAAGCTGAGTAAGTCATGAAACAGAAATGTCAATGAGACAACTTCTGAGAAGTCCCAGATTTGGCTATTGCTGAATGTTCCACTGGCCAGGCTGAAGAGAATCATCCACTCAAAAGAAGTAGAGCCGGACCCCTGCTTACACGTATGTGCCTGAACCGTGAACCCAGACTGACCCAGAGTCATGCGTGTTCCCTTGTCCCAACTGGGATTCTGTTCTCGGCATCTTCTTATTGCTTCTGTGGCAAAAGCAGAAACTACCCAGGCCTCAGATTCTGTCCAGGTGAAACTCTGATTAAGAAGAAAATCGGCAACTGACGGTGCAAGAGCTCTTCCCAGTCTCATGATTAATGGTAGCCATACAAGTAGGCAACCACCTAATATATAATACCCAAGGAGGCACAACAAGGTACATCTTGAAAATATTGACCAGGAGGTATGTGTTAAATGAACATGTTTGATGCTCCCCAATTCCACTCTTTTAAAATGCACATGAGTGTTTTTAAAATTCTGAACTTAATAAACACCAAATAGAATGGGCATTTTCTACATAACAGAACAGAAAAAGCGGATTGATTGTACGTGAAATTATTGAGCTCTATTGCATACAGCTTGCTTTTCTTTTTAAGTATAACTAAAATTACAAGTCAATATTTTCTCTTAAGAAAAAATACATTCAGGGGCGGCTAGGTGGCACAGTGAATAGAGCACTGGCCCTGGAGTCAGGAGGACCTGAGTTCAAATACGGCCTCAGACACTTAACACAAAAAACTAGTCGTGTGACCTTGGGCAAGTCACTTAACCCCAATTGCTCTGCCTTCCCCCTCCAAAAAAAAAATCTTTAAAAAAGTTCATTAGCTAATACATTAACAAAACACAAAAAAATTAAAATATTCAAGTATATAATAAACTCAACAGATATGGGGCAGCTAGGTGGCACAGCGGCCCTCCACAAAACTCAACAAATAGCTTTCAAAGCTATCTGCACTTCTTTTTGACCTCCTTTTCTCTTTATTTCAAAAAATGCCTCATTTATCCTCTTTTCTCTGTTCAACTTTTTTTTTTTTTGCTACCTTATCTCTATCTCCCAACACCCTTCTATTCACTCATCACTTGAGGAAAAAACAGAAAAGAAAAATGATTTTTCCAGATTTCCTGTAACAAATACGCATAATCTAATAAGACAAATTCTTCACACTGGCTATGTCTGAATACAAGTATCCTATTCTGCATCTTGAGTCTATCACTCCTGTCAAGATATAGGGAAATAGGAATCAGCATTGACCATTTGGAGTTGTGGTGGGACACTGCATTGAGCAGAGTTCCTGGCTCTGTCAAAGTTGTTTTTGTTCTTGTTTTCTTTGCTTTTTGGACCAGGCCTGGGCTGGGGGTTGGGGGGGGGAAGGAGGGGAGAGGAAGGCAGGGCGATTGAGATTAAGTGACTTGCCCAAGGCCACACGGCTAGTTTTTTGTGTTAAGTGTCTAAGGCCAGATTTGAACTCAGGTCCTCCTGACTGCAGGGCCAGTGCTCTATTCACTGTGCCACCTAGCCACCCCAAAGTTGTTTTTCTTTATAACATTGTTTTCATTTGGGTTCTGCTTACTTTACTCTGCATCACTTCATTAGAGGTCATCCCAGATTTCTCTGAAACCATCCATTTTTTATAACAACGATATCCTTTTATGTTCACATAAATTCATGTAATTTGTATGGTGGTGTTCACTTGTTTCCAACTCTTTGTGACCCCATTTGGGGTTTTCTTGGCAAAGATACTAGAGTAGTTTGTCATTTCTTTCTCACTCATTTTACAGATGAGGAAAGTGAGGCAAACATGGTTAAGTGACTTGCCCAGGGTCACACAGCTAGTACATGTCTGAGGCTAAATTTGAATTCAGGAAGATCAGTCTTCCTGACTCCAGGCCTGGCATTCTATCTACTGTGCCACCTAACTGCCTTCTACTTTGCCTAGTTATTCCTTAATAGATGGGCACTTCCTTAGTTTCCAGTTCTCTGATACCCCCAAAAGAGCCATAAATACTTGTGTGCGTGTGTATGTGTGTGTGTGTGTGTGTGTGTGTGTGTCTTTTTCATCCTTCCTTTATCTCTTTGGGGGCATAGCCCTAGTGGCATTATTATTGAGTCAAAGGGTATATATGTATATATACTTTAGTGACTTTTGGGGCATGGTTCCAAACTGATTTATCCAACTCTACTAACAACATGAGTGTGCCTGTCTTCCCCAAAGCACCTCTGACAATTGTCATTTTCCATTTTTGTTGTCTTTGCCAGTCTTACAGGTATGAGGTAGAACCTCAGAGAGGGCAATAAACCCTGTCACCAAAGACAACATGGAGTAATAAAAATAGGAGACCACTCTTGGAGTCAGGAAGACTCCAGGTTCTACTAAGTGCTAATTTTAAAATTTAAATTAAATTCATTCAAAAGTTCTACTAATTATGTGAACATAAACAAGTAACTTTACTTCTCAACACCCCTAGGTTAACTAAGATTCTACAATGGAAACCAGGCAGTTAGGTGATGCAGTGGACAGAGTGCCTGGCTTGGCATCAGGAAGACTCATCTTCCTGAGTTCAAATCTGGTCTCAGACACTTGTCAGCTGTGTTACCCTGGGCAAGTCACCTAACCTTGTTTGCCTGTTTCCTCACCTGTAAAATGAGCTAGAGAAGGCAATGGAAAACCACTCCAATATCTCTGCCAAGAAAACCCCAATACAGTCATGAAGAGACAGACAGGACTGAAAAGTGACTGAGCAGTAACAGTGAAATCAAGTAAACACCCGTAGTTCCCCACACTGATAAAATCATAGATCTGAACTATAAAAATAATTTTTAAAAAGCCAAATCACACACCTTCCAGGGAGGTTCAATCCTCCAGAGCACAATTTTCCAACATTACATATAGGACATATAAATGCCTTGTCCCAGGTATATCTTTTTTCACATCTAATAGGTAACCTCCTTAATCACAGATAGCCATTATAACCTCTGGACTTACTTTCCTGATCCCTAACTCTGCTCGTGCTCCCAGGTTTAGTTATATCATGCCCTCAAGATTCTAGGGGTACCCTGCAGAGATGACCAGATTCTACTAATGCTATTGGCTTGAGCCCCCCTTTCTAGTGTGTTTTCCCTAATATTAATTTCCCAGAGTCAAGTACTGTCTCCTCATTATCACTGATAGCAGTGATAGTGATGCTTATTTATCAATTTAACCAATTGATAGGTCCTCAATATTGATAACCAATTAATATCAATTAGATTTTTAAAGGGATATTTACTGAAAAAAACACAAAAAGTTCCCCCCAAATCATACTTTCTCCTCTACATTTTGATCCCCATGAGTCCCTAGTGTAGTGGCTACATTCTTCTCATCACCGAGTAACTGTCTAGGTCTGGCATAGCCAATGGACAGGTCACTCCCTTAATTGCAGGACAAATACAGTATCTCTACTGGTAGCTAGTCTGGGTCAAGCAATTAGCTCCAAAGAGCTTGCTTATCCTCAGGTCTTGGTTTGAACCTCCTGTGAGGTGACTCTTCCAATCTTTTTAAGATTTCACTGTATCCAAGGAAAGAAAATCTAAGGTAGCTACATTCCAAGCCCAGGATTGCCTAGGAGGCCACGCCCTCACAGGTCAACCCAGTGGAGGAAGATACCCTGATGAAAAACAGGAAGGATGGAGTCAGGAAACAAGTCATAGACTATCTGTACAAACTCTAAATGGGGGCTATCATCTTGCAAGTCCAGAAGCAGACTCCCCAAATCCCCTACATGGCTTGGAATCAGGCAGGACCTTTGCACATGCTCTCAAAACAGGGTTCTTGCCATCGGCCACTGGGAAGAATCTAGAAAACTTACATGGAGAGGCATACACATAGGAAAAACATATGGCTGGTATGGCCATGTGGAGTGGAGCCTATGTAGAGAGCATTCATGGCTACAGCACACTGTCCCCATTAGCCCTACTCCCTGCTGGTCTCAGTCTCCATAGCATACCGCTCCACCACATGCTGCTGGGCTAAACAGGTAGCTTTTGCCAGGCTTAGCACAGCTGGACCCTGCTTACCTAGACTCCGATGTCTGCTGATCTGCTCCAGGTTCTGTTGCTTCCAGTTTCTGGCTCAGCTAAAATCCTGGTCTACCTCTTCCTCAAAGAAAGAGGGAATGTTATTATACTCTACTTGTTTAAGGCCTATGAGCTTCCTACTGGCTCTTTTAGAAAAGACTGGAACCCAGCTAAGGAGCCAACAAACTGCTGTCCTCCCCCACCCTCTCCTTCCCTTGGGGTTTTGGCTCTGAAGCTGCTCATCTTTCCCAGCAGGAGATTCTCAGCCACAGGTGTGAGTCCTTTAGAACAAAGACCAGGGTTCTCCCAGCTACCTAACCTCCTCAGGCTTAGTCATTCCTTTCCATTCCTCTTTCTAGTCCAGCTGCAGTACTTCTATATACTTTCCCATATTCAATATCTGTAAAGTAGCCTATAAACCAGACAGTGTTTGTTTCCCCAATAACTATCAAACAGTTCTGAGGTTGCGGGTTCCTCGACTTTCAAACTTTAAATCTCTTTTGTTCTCTCACATTGACCAGTGGGTTGGGGACAGGGTATGGGAAGATAAATTAAACCAAGGATAAGGACATGGTCTCTTCTACCAATATTCCTGGCCTTTTCAGACCCAAAACTTGGAGCTGCATTGAAAGTCACCCTTACATCTGGAGGTGGATTAATGAGGAAACTGAATGAAGCCCAGAGAGATCAAAGCAGCCTGGTGTAGGAGAAAGAGCACTTGACCTGAGAGTCAGAAAATTTGAGTTTCTATTGCAGCCCTCTCCCCCTTTTACAATCTACATCACCTTGAGAAAATCACTTCATTTCTGCCATCCTCAATTTTCTCACCTGCAAAATGGATAATAATATGTACTCAACCTCCCTTCAAGGGCTGCTGAGAATATTCAGCAAGATAAAACATATAACGAGTTTCATACCTGAAAAGTATCCTAAGACTCTACATTGTCATTATTATCAATTCACTCATCCAAGGTCTGTTCATGAATAAGAGATTACTTGATACCATTGGCAAGTCGTATTTTGCAATTAAATTGTAGTCAGTAGACCTGAGTTCAAATTCTAGCTCCACTACTTACTACTTGTGTGACTTTGAACAAGTGACTTCACTTCTCTGGAGTTGTCTCTTCATTAGTGAAATATGAAGGTTGAACTACTTGGTCTCCAAGTCTGGTCCAGTTCTGTTGCTATTCAGTTGTGTTCAACATTTTGTGACCCCATTTGGGGTTTTCTTGGCAAAGACACTGGAGGAATTTGGTGTTTCTTTCTCTAGTTCATTTTACAGGTGAGGAAACTGAGGCAAACAAGGTTAAGTGACCTGCCCAAGGTCACACAGTTAGTAAGTGTCTGAGGCCAGATTTGAACTCAGGAAGTGTGAGTCTTCCTGACGTCAGGCCCAGCACTGTATCCACTTTGCACACCTACCTGTTCCAGCTCCAGGTATGTGAGATATCCCATATATGGGCCTCATCCCCTTTCTTCATTCTTCACCCTAACACTGAGTTCCTTTGTAGCTTTATACAGGTCAGTCTGTCACAGTGCCTCAGTTTCACCATCCATACAATAGATACACCAATTATTTGCATCCTATGACTGGTAAGAAAGTGACAACCCCTAGGGCTCCAATGATTAACAATAGGTCAAACAAATTGTACCACTGAAGTCACACGTGTAATTTAAATTAGTCTTCTTTCGTACCACAGTGGATTCAATAAGAAAACCAGACCATTCCGTCAGGGTGCTGCTGGGGGAAAGCAGAGCCCCATCAGGACTTTTCTAACCACCAGTATAAATTATTCTCCTGTGGGCCTGATTTAAACAGTTGTGTTGTTCCACTGGGCACAATTCCTGCCTGCTAGAAGCATGAGCAAACAAGCATGCAGTGTTCCATTAATGAACTCATATTTTACTAGGGGCTCTGCAAGTCCTTGGCATTAATGAGATTAATACCATACCAGGGGGAGGAGGGAGGGCAGTGCTCTGACTTTTCACCTCTGGAGAATCTGGATTCAAATCCCAGGCCCCCAACCCTTAAATTAAGAGGTGGCCCTTCACAACTCAAAATGAAGTTGGCAGCCTTACCCTAGGCCTGGTTTGTGTAGAGCAGGAAAACCACGGGCAAGTCAGTACAGTTGGCCTGAGCTGCTGGAAGGGGCCCAAGACCCAGATTGCAGGGGGTGTTATAGATTAGGCATGAGGCACTTTGGCAGGGGCCTGGTTGAGAATCTTTACTTGGAACCAGACTAGAAACCAGAACTTGCAATTCTTTCCAGCAGAACTCATTCCCCCCACATTTGTTTAGTTTTTTACCTTTAAAAAAAAATTTAAAAACAAAACAACAGCCAGGCATGTTCTTTTCAGTACCTGCATACCCATTCTTCTGTGCTCTGGTCATGGATCAGTAGCCTTCCCAAAGCAGCAATAACATCCTTCTTTGGGCTTCCATCCCCCTCTCACTTCGTCCAGCTTGTTAAGGAGAAATAAACCCTCTGTTGAACTACTCTAATACGGCCGGCAAGAGTAAGTTTGGAGTAAGAAGACTGTGTTCACATTCTTGCTTTCTTGTTTTCTTCCTGTGTGAACTTGAGCATGTCACCTGACTCTGGTGGCTTCGTTTTCACCATCTGTAAGATGAAGGGCCTGGGTTGATGGCCTTGAAGTCCCTTCAGCTCTAGAGTGATGATCCTATGAGCCTCTTCTGCTAGACTAAGAGGCTTTCTCACCATGGAGCTCCTGGGAACTCCCCTGAGATCTGTTTGGACATTTGGGTTGTAATCCTGTAAGCCTGTCACCATCACTGGTTACTTTCAGAGAGAGGAGACTTCAGATGTGAAACCCTATTGTCTCCTACGATTTAAGTCACCTCCAAACATATTCACTCCATCCCACTGGGAAATTGGAACTCCATGTGACCTCCTCAGGCCCATAACTAAGAATGGTGGCACAGCTTGGTCTATTTATTGTGCAAGGAAAAACTCCTCAAATGGATAAATAAACAAGGCCAAATTCCCATGCCAGGCTACTAGGCTGAGTTGTGGGGCAGTGGAAGGGGAGCTTTGGTGATAGAGCATCAGTCTCTATGGTTCCCTACTGCAAGCCCTTTCTGGAAAGTATAAAAGGTCCAACTCATCTTCCTGGCATTCAAGGCCCTCCATAGCCACCCTACCTTTTCAGCCTCATCTTATATTACTCCCCTCCAGCTTCTGCTAAAGCTGACTAGAGTTAGCTAGGTGGCTTGGTGGATAAAGCATTGGCCTGGAATCAAGAAGACCTGAGTCCAAATCCAGCCTCAGAGAGTCTAGATGAGTCATCTGACCTCCATCTGCCTTAGTTTCTTCAACTGTAAAATAAGAGTAATAAGAAGGCACCTGCCTTCTAATCTAGGGTTACTGTGAGGACCAAATGAGATAATATTTGTAAACCAGGTAGCACAGTCACCCGTACACAGCAGGCACTTAACAAATGCTTATTTCTCTCCTTCCTTCTGCCAGACTAAACAATTCTTCTCCCTTCCATCCTCCTAAATGCGCACTATTCTCTATGCCTAGAATGCACTCCTTCCCTCTCTTTGCCTCACCCTTTCAAATTCATTCACGCTGTTACACCTTCCAGGAAGATTCTTGGAATCTCTCAATTAGAAATTATCTTCTCCATTCAGGCCTTAATATAGTGCTCTGGTCTGCCCCAGTCTATTGTACTTATTATGCAGAGTTGTGTATTCTAGCTATGTTGGTGACCTATCCTCAGCTCTTTAAGGGCAGGGACCGCCATGTTTTCTACAAAGTCTGCGTCTCTCAATGCCTAATATAACACTCTGCACATTGTAGGTGATGGACATCTGCTGAGTTTTATTTGCTATATGCAAATGATACATCATCCTCTATTTAGAAGATCAAATGTGGTTCAAGGTTAAAGTTCTCATCTTTGGACCCAAGACCCAAAACAAAAATGTTCCTTGGATTATCTGCCATTTGGGGCTCTCTCTGAATAGGAAGTCAAATCAAATCAAACCACAACTGCAATTTGATCTGATGGAGACAGCTCAAGTCTTGAGCCCAAAAGCCTTGGGAATTAGCCAAACCACCAGACTTGCTTCCACCCCAGCCTCTCTTTAAGGAGAAAAATTGTGGAGAAGAAAGGACCTACCTTCTTCATCCACATCAGAAACAACTTCTAGCTGCCATCAACAGGCAAATAGATATAAGAATACTAGGAGTGGCACTTGCTCTCACCATCTCTGTTCTTGTTCCCAGCCCAGCCCTCAAGTCTTTATTTATACAGAGAAGCAACTCCTACAGAGAAGGGGCCAAGTATCCTCACTAACTACCAACCAGCTGCCACACACAGGGCAGAAAGCCAACCTGACTGAAGAAGAGAGGCACCTGGAGGGAGGGACGGGGGGGGGGG
>CM053594.1:127911600-127960696 GCA_028646575.1 Pseudocheirus occidentalis | reverse complement strand
AAAAAGTCAAATTTCCCAGATGGAAAAAGAATCTCAAAAGCATTCTGAAGAAAATAATTCCTTCAGAATTAGAGTGGAGCAAGTAGAAGCTAATGACTTTATGAGAAACCAAGATACTATTAAACAGTTACAAAGAAATGAAAAATATTTTAAGAAATTAAATGAATGAAATTTTCCACAGCATTTTATTTAATTAGTATAAATTTTAGCCACGACAATGTCATAAAGCTGTCATTAGCTATTGGGGACTCTTTTCTATATTAATGAGATTTAATTTAATCAATTAATGAGATTTCCTATATGTCTCCTATGTCTTCCTATGAAATCTTATTTATGTTAATCAAATAAAATGTTGTTGAAAATTTCATTCATTTCATTTCTTGAAAATATGCATAGTTAATGAGATTTCCTATGTGTCCAGACTTTAAGGACACTCTGTAGATATATTATGTATACTAGCTATATAGAGATACACACACACACACATATTAGCTGTAAGTCAACTAACCCTGTTTACCTCAGTTTCCTCATCTATAAAATTCGATGGAGAAGAAAATGGCAAACCACTCCCATATCTTTGCCAAAAAACACCCAAAAGGGGTCAACAAAAAGTCAGACACGATTGTACAACAACAACAACACTCAGCTAACAAAAGGCATCAGCTCCATCTGGAATTTTGTTTGAGAAATGTACATAGATTCATAGAACCTCAGAGTAAAGGGTAGCTAGATGGAGCAGTGGATAAAACAGTCAATCAGTCAATAAGCATTAACTAAGCCCCTACTATGTGCCAGGCACTGTGCTAAGCACTAGGGATACAAAAAGAAGTCAAAAGAAAGCCCCTGACCTTGAGTAGCTCACAGTTTGAAGGGAGGAGACAATAGGAACACAACTATGCTCAAACAGGCTATATATAGGATACATAGGAAATGATCAACAGAAGCACTGGAATTAAGAGGAATTGCAAAAGACTTCCTACAGAAGATGGGTTTTAGTCTGGACTTGAAGGAAGTCAGAAAAGGCAGGAGGAGAGAAGAGGAGGGAGAGAGTTCCATTCATGAGGCCAATGAGGAAATAGAATGTCTTGTTCAAAGAACAGGAAGGAGGTCAGTGTCGCTGGATTGAAGAGGACATGGGGGAAGAGGGTGATGTCAGATGTAAGGAGACTAAAAAGGATCGGGGAGCACAAGTTATGAGGGGCTCTGAATACCAAGTACAGGATTTTATATCTGATCCTGGAGGCGATAGGGAGCCAGCGATGTTTACAGAGTAAGCTCTGTACTTTAGGAAAATCACTTTGACATCTGAATGGAGGATGGAGGAGATGGAGAGAGACTTGTAGCAGCTGCAAGCAGTCGAAATAACCAGGCACGAGGAGGTGAGGGCCTGCATCACGGTAATGGCAGTATCAGAGAGGAAAAGTGGGAATATTCAAGCAATGTCATAAACATAAAATCAAAAGACCTTGGCAACAGATTGGCTATGAGAGGTGAGAGATACTGAGGAGCAGAAAATGTCAATTAGGTCACCAGCCTGGGGGACTGAGCACACGCTGGTACCTCCTAGAATAGCGGCTCAATTTGTAACAATGGAAATACATCCTGCATATCAGATATTTACATTACTATTCATAACAGCAGCAAAATTAGAGTTAAGGAGGAGCAACAAAAATAATTTTATGGTTGGGAGTCACCACAACATGAGGAACTGTATTAAAGGGTAGCGGCATTAGGAAGGTTGAGAACCACTGCTCTAGAATAACAGAGTTATTAATTATAATAATTATGAATAATATTTATATATTATATAATGTGTTATATAATATATAATTATATAATACAATACATATACAATAGTTATCATAAACAGAAGTTTGAAAGGGGGAAGGTTTCAGGGGAAATGTAATTAATTCAGTTTGGGACATGTTGACTTTACAATGTCTATTGGTCATCCCATTTAAGATGTCTAATAGACAGTCTAATATATGAGACTGAAGGTGAACAGAAAGGTTAGGGCAGGAGAGGTAGATTTGAGAATCATCAGCATAGAGAAGATAATTGAAATCATGGGAGTTGATCAAATCGCCAAGTGGGTCATGCAGCTAAGTTGGTGTCAGAAGGCAGATTTGAGTATAGAGGGAGAAGACATGGAAAGAGTCCTATAGAACACCCACAGTTAGCCGTCATTAGCTGCATGATGATCCTGCAAAGGAAACTGAGGAGTGGTCAGACAGATGGGAGGAGAACCAGTAGATAGCAGTGTCACAAAAGCCTAGAGAGAAGGGAGTATCAAGAAGAAGAGGGTGAACTACAACATTAAAGACTATAGAGAAGTCAAGAAGGATGGGGAGTGAGAAAGGGCCATTAGAGTTGGCAATTAAAAGATCATTAATAACTTGGGAGAGAGCTATTTCAGTTGCATGATGAGGTTGGAAGCCAGACTGTAGAGAGTTAAGAAGAGAGAGGGGAGAAAATAGAGATGCCTAATGTAGATGGTCTTCTCAAGAAGACAAAAGGAAGGAGAAATATGGGGTGATAGTTATGAGAGATGGATGGATCGAGTGAGGGTTTTTTTAGGATGGGGAGACAAGGGTATGTTTGTAGTCAGCAGACAGGAAAAGGGTTTAAGATATATGAAAGAGTGGGATGATAGAGGAGGCAGTCTCTTGGAGAAGATTGGTTGGAATGGCACCACTTGTGTATGCAGAGGGGTTAGCCTTGGCAAGGAGAAGGGCCAGCTCTTCATGTGAGACAGGGGTTAGGGAGGAGACAGTGGCAGAAGATATCTGAGTGATAAGAGATAAGGAAGAAAGAGAAAAGGCTCTTGATGAATGGCCTTGATTTTTCAATAAATTATTAGTCAAAGTTCTTAGCTAAAAAGGCTGGGAGAGGGGAAGCATTGAAGGAAGAAAGGGAAGAAACAAGCATTCATTGTAACAGGTTCTGTGCTTTACAAGTATTTCATTTGATCCTTGCAACAGTTCTGAGGCAGATGCTATTGTTATCATCCCCATTTTATAGTTGGGAAAACTGAGGCAGATAGAGGTTAAGTAACTTGTGGGTCATGCAGCTAGTTGGTGTCTAAAACCAAATTTCAACTCAGGTTTTCCTGTCTCTTAGTCCTGTGCTCTGCTGGGTCACCTAGATTCCTCTAGGCAAGAAAGATTTGAACAAAGATGAAAAAGGCTAGAAAAGTTGCTGTGGTGAGGGTGATAGTGAGTTAGTTAGAGAGGTGTCAGAGGATTGCCTTGCAGCAGTGAAAGCCCTGTTGGGGTTATTTAATATAAATCTGTAGTGTATCTAGTCAGCTGTGGTTTCACGATTTTCTCTACCTTAAGTCAGCAGCACATGAATAGGAATGAAGGTAGCAGATTTGGGGAGCGATCTAAGACTGAGGCTTAGCAAGGAATGATTAGTGGGGTACGATTAGGGGGCAAGGAACTTAAAAGGAGATGACAGTGTAGATCTGAACTTGTTCACCAACAATCAAGATGGCAAGAGAGATGGCCTGGAAGAGAACTGAGGGATTGAGGAACTGGAAATCACACAGGAAATGAAAAATAGGGTTTGGTATTGAAAGGCAGTGGAAGAAGTGGAAAGACTATAAATTGTGATCACATAAGAGAATTTCAAAATTCATGAATACAGAAATAGTGTATTTGTGGGTGATGGCAAGATCATAGGTATGATCATCTTTGTGTGTGGCTGAGATGGGGTGAAGGAATAAGACATGGGAAATGAGTTAAATTGAGGAACTGTGAAGATAGGGTGTTTCCGGAAATGTCAGAACGTATGCTGAAATCCCCTTAACATGAGGAAGGAGTTGGAAAAAAGAAAAAGATTGTGAGCCAGGTACTGAACTCATTGAGGAAAGAAGGGGAGCATCTGGGAGGTTTGGAGACAACATCTACCAGAATTTTGACTGGGCATTAGATATGGATTGAATGAACCTCAAAAGAAGAGAGTTTTCATGAGTGATAGTGGTAAAGGGATACCCCAGAAGTGGCAATGGGGATCATGGAGTATTCTAACACCCCTTCCTTGACCAATCACTTAGCGGGGAATGAGTAAAAAGTAACGTCAGTGCTGGTAAGCATGGCTAGGGAGGCAAGAGGGAATAATTGCCAGAAGATGGTAGAAGTAGGAAAAAGGAAATGTTCAAGTGAAAGCAAGTTTGTTGTCTATGGATTAGATATTCCAGAGGGCACAGTAGAAAGAGTGGATAGTTCTGGGGTAGGACTATGGAAGGGAGGGTTGAGAGAATGTGAATAAGGAATCTGGCAGTAGGGTACAGAATTGCATTTGAATGATAACTTACATGGGTTCAGAATCACTGGGATGGGCAGGGTATGACTGGGAAAAGGTTTTTAATCATTGAGAAGAAATTCAGAAAGTTTTCATTGTCAATAGGGTTTTGACCTCAGGGTGGAGTTCATTCAGGCCTTGGGCTCTTAGGATGTTGGAGGAAAAACTTTGGAACCTAAAAGAAACAGTGCTAGTTCTTTTCCTCAAGAAAGGCTGGAAATTTGGTGGAAATTTGACCTCAGTAGTGGGGGACTGGTATGATGGAATGATATTTCTCTTCTTCCTACAGGAGGCTGGAGGCCAGACAGGAGAGGCCAGAGGCTGCAATGGATTGATAGGAAAGGCACCCTCTTCTTTTCCTGACGGAGACTAAAAACCAGGAAGGAGAGTTGTGGAGTTCAGGGAAGAGATCCATGATATGGTGCCCTGGTCTCCTTTTACCAAGTGAAGCTGGAGATGTGATATCTCTTAATAGAGTTGGAGAAATGGAAGCCAGTGGATTTACAATCAGGAAGATCTGAGCTCATGCCCTGCCTCAGATATTAATTAGCTGTATGACTCCTTAGACAAGTCAGTTAACTTCATTTTCTTCATCTATAAGATGAGGAGCATGTGAGGACTTACTGGCCTCTAAGGTCCCTTTCAGCTATAACACTGGGATCCTATGCAAGGACCTTAGATGTTATCTAGTCAAACCTGTGTGTACCTGAGCAGAAATCTTATCTACAACATCCTTGACAAGCAGTGTTGGTATTGTGAGATGGGGGAGAGAGGGAAGTGAGCAGACTGAAAGGGAAGCAGTTAAATCTTACTTCCAAGACAATTTCCAAGACAATTTCCTTAGAGCCAGATCCAGAGGGTAAATGTACATTTACACTTACTGTCCATTTTACTGTCCATTTTCCACACTTCCCAAAGAGGGCCAGCAGTGTTGGGAGGCCCTGTGGCCTCTGCCCTGCCACTACTACTCTGCAACCCCTGGGACAGAAACTCAGCCTAATAGCCTGAAGTCATAGGGAATTTGGTCAAGTCTGTCTGTTTGAGGAGTTTCTCCCTGGGGCAGCAAGGTGGTACAGTGGATAGAGTACTGAACCTAGAGTCAGTTTGACTTGTCTTCCTGGGTTCAAATCTGGCCTCGGACACTTACTAGCTGTGTGACCCTGGGTAAATCTCTTAACCCTGTTTGCCTCAGTTTCTTCATCTGTAAAATGAACTGGAAAAGAAAATGGCAGACCCCTCTAGTGTCTTTGCCAAGAAAACCTCAAATAAGGTCACAAAGAGTCAGACGCAACTGAACAACAACAAATCCCTCCCTGTAACTCTAATCTCTAAAAGGGCAGAAAATTCCCTCTGGGGTAGCAGCAAAGCCTCTAGCAAAGTCATTCCTGTAACTTTATCGGTCCAGGAAACAGTGAGTCTCAAGAATCTGACTTGGCGCTCTTGGTCCTAGGACATAAAGGACCAACGGGGAGTGTTGATTGAGTGACTTGATTGAGTGACACACCTATCTGTCCCAATAAACCCTAATAAATAAGTGAAATAGAAATTAAGTGGCTGAAATGGCGGGGGAGGGAGGTTTTGATAGCTCAGAGAAGGGAGAGACATTATATCTATCTGAATCAATGCTGTATCCTTTCCACGATATTAAATAATTTTATTTTCATTAAGTGTCTGGATGGTCTATGAGCATCTCATTTCATTGTGATTCTCAGCCTGAACCACCCTACCAGTCTGAATCAGGTCTAGAGCACAACACCTTACCTGCAATGTTAAGTCTGAGCCTTAACTAGAGGTCCTCTAGGAAGAAACGGGAAGGTGGCAAGGTGAGCCTGGCAGGTCCTTTGTTCCTCTACAATACTGCCTTAAGTTGAAATTTTTTTTTTATCTTAAATTTTTTGGACCTGGACCTGTGTGCCATATAGTTTGTAAGCTAACCTCTTTATCAGCAAGACCTGTATTCACATCCCATCCCCAACATATATAGTACCTTGGTGATCCTGGGAAAGTCACTCAATCCTCCAAGCAACCTTCTAAAACCAATTGCAGCCCAGGAGCTGATTTGTCTTAGGAGAGCATTCTTTTCCATTAAAAGTTCCCTACGAAAATTCAATAAGATTATTTAACCTTTGTAAAATAATAATATTAACTATGTCACATGAAAATTATGACTAAAGTGCATCATAATGTTAAATAACAAAGATTAAATAGTAGATAATATTGAGACAGTTAAGAGACTCAGTGGATCTAGCCCCAGCCCTGGAGTCAGAGGACCTGAGCTCAAATCTGGCATCAGATGCTTACTGTATGACCCTGGGCAAGTCACTTAACCCCGATTGCCTCCGATAATAATTGATAATATAAAAACTACACCCGATGAAAGGGCACATTGATTTTCAATCTGTGCTGGTAGAGGGAGTATCCATGTTGATGAAAGTCAAAGATCCATGTAAATGATTAACAGTCAAACCTCTTTTTCAATGAGTCCTAAAATCTAGCTTCACCACCCAATTCAACATGTTGATAATTCGTAAAACTGTGAAAGAAGTTTCTTTCTGATTTGACAAAATGTCTTGGTTGAATACATGTGACCAAGTGCTTAAATTCTGTGACAATGGACAAAATGGAAACATAGCTAACTCAGCGATCTGACCAGAGCTGATTTTAGTAGTAGTCAGGTGTATTTCCAATAAAAACACTAAATAGAGCCTTGGTAAAGTTTCCAGATCCAATTGATCTATGGTTTCATTTTTAATTTGATCAGAAAATCTTTTTACTGCTTTTCATATTTAGTACAGGCTGGTAGGTAGTGCCATAGTGCACAGAGTGCCAGGCTTGCCTGGAGGCAGAAAGATCTATCTTCTAGAGTTCAAATCTGGGCTCAGATTCGTACTGCGGTGACCTTGGACAAGTCACTTCACCATGTTTACTTCATCTGTAAAATGAGTCGGTGAAGGAAATGGCAAACCATTCTAGTCTCTCTGCCAAGAAAACCCCACATGGGGTCACAGAGTCAGATATAACTGAACAACAGTACAAGGTATATACTAGAAAGTGATTAGTCCCACACGTATATGGTTTTCTCCAAATCTATTATGTTGTGCAGACTGAACAACAACAACATTCATTTATTCATTCAGGCATCAAAACAAAATGGCTTCGGGGATCTCTCTCCACCAAGTCACCCAGCCTAGCCTTTAAGTCAGGCAGGAAAAACTGGATTTGAGTCCTGCTCCTGACACATACTCGCTGTGTGACCCTGGCCATGCCACATAAAGTCTCTGTGCCCTTAGGAAATTCTCTAGGACTCTCATGATGCATATAAATTGGAGATCTGGATCTGTGAAGGGAGTTTCCTCCCTGATGAAATCATGGGTTCGTGACAAAAGAAAATAAAAAAGATTAGTTATAGTCTAACAATGTCATTATTTACGTAAGCCTGGGCTCTAGTGCCTCAGATATAATATATTCTATGATAATAAGCTGTCAAACTCTTGTTAACCTGAATTGGTAGAGGGAATTTCCTACGCCAAATGAAATCGCAGGTGGGAACCAAAACCATAATGATGATAATAATAAATCATTATCTCATTACAGGAGTCTTTAGTAGGTGGGGAGTGCTGTGATTGTGGCTGCTAGTGGGAATAGGGCAAAGATAGCTCCTTCAGTTCCACCTGGGACTTTTCAGGCCTGTTCCTGAACAGATCTGCAGAGCATCCAGGAGTATTATGGGAACGGATCTGCAGGGCGTCCAGGAGTATTATGGGAAGAGACTGAAAGGTATCTACTCACCCAGCTCCATCTAATTTTTTTTTCTTTTGCAATTTTCTAAGTGGACTTCCCAGGAATAACTTGGAAAGAAAACTGAATTGTATTCCTGGTTAATGACAGAAGTCAAATGGTCAAATTATAGACTATATCTCAAATAACAGCAGCAAAAGGAGGAAAGGAATTTTTAAAAATGGATGTCAAACTGCCTAAGGGCTTCTGTAGCTAGCTCATCCCTATCACATCACAAAAGAGTTACATTCAGTACCTGGGGCCAGGCAAAGGCACTGGCAGACCCCTCCCTCAGGGTAAGAGGCAGCAGAGAAGCCAGGAGACAGCAGGAGGGAGGCACGGATGCAGCAACTATGCCCAAAAGAGAAGAAAAAGATTATTGAGAAGGAAGATGTCCCGTCTGTGGGAAAGCAGCTAAGTGGAGACTCCCAGCAGGACAGCAACATGGTAGGGAGAAAGATGGAGTAAAGAACCCCAACACAGTATGGAAAAACCATTCACTGGATGATGTGCAGCATTGGTAGCATGACTTACACCTGCCATGACTGCCTCACACAGGGTCTCTATATATGTGCCTCTCCGTGCGTGTTACGTGTGTTCTGGTGCGTGTCCTCTCTCGGTGGTTAAGCAGTAACCTATAGGAGAGTATGGTTTTGGTTATGAGGTTGATTTTCTTGTCTTTTGCCTTGCTATGGTGGCACAGTAGATAAAATACTAGGCCTAGAGTCAAGAATACCTGACTTAAAATCTGGCCTCAGATATTTGTTAGTTGTGTGACCCTGGGCAAGTCACTTAACCTTTGCCTCAGTTTCCTCATCTGTAAAATGGGGATAATAATAGCACCAGGGGTGTGGTGAGAACCAAATGAGATAAAAATTATAAAGTAATTAGCACAGTGTTTTATCTACTGTGACACCATAGCAATTTCCTCATCTGCCTGGGCCATAGTAAGGGCTATATAAATGTTAGCTTTTATTATTAACAAATATTTTTTGCTTTGAATTAACCACGTTATTATTCAATGGAGTCACGTCTGACTCTTTGTGGCCCTATTTGGGGGTTTTCTTGGCAAAGATATTAGAGTGGTTTGCCATTTCCTTCTCCAGCTCAATTTACAGATGAGGAAATAAAGGCAGAGTTAAGTGACTTGCCCAGGGTCACACACCTAGGGTCTGAGGCCAGATTTGAACTCAGGAAAATAAGTCTTCCTGATTCCAGACCTGGCACTCTACCCACTGCTCCACCTGACCACCCAATTACCAAACCCTCTGACTGACTAGTAAAAGAAACAGATTGGTAGGGGAACGGAAACCATGGTTTTAGGTGTATGCTGACCCATGCCATCAATATGCCCCAAACCCACGGTGGTACTTAAAGAGGCTTATATGAAACAGAACTCCAGGGATACAAATAGTCAGCGCTAAAGTTGAGTCCTATAAATGTTCCCTTATAACACATATGGAATGATACTCCTAAAAATGTAGTCAAATAATTCACAAGTTCAGATTCAAAAATGTAGAATTGTCACATGCCCCTAACCAAGGAAAATACTACTCAACCTCACTGACACAAATGAACAAGCTTGTCTTTTATATAAATAGACATAGGATGAAGAATTGTAGTGAAATGATACGGAGGGTGGTAGCCCAGAGAGCCTGGAGATGTGAATTCTGCCTGAATGTCACTTCCATGACACTAACAGTCATACAATCTCTTTGTACAACTGTATGATGGAGGTTGAAATCCTTTCTCTTACCTAAATCCCAGGGAAGATAATCTGGATAAATAAAATAGAGTTGAGGGTACTTTGAATTCCTAGGTAGAAAAGTACTTAATTAGTAATAGTTGATGGGCAGGTAATATGTGCAAGGCATCCTCCTTCGCACCCGAGGATGTAGAGATAAAAATGGACAGCAGACTGTGCCCTCCAGGAGCTCTCCTGCTATTGAGGAACCCAAACAAGGGTGTAAATAATGAATGTGGAAGGAAAAACTGAAAAGAGAACTAACCAGGGGAGAGGAAAGGCTTCCGTGAGAAGGCAATGTTTGACTTACCTTGAAGAAAGCTAAGGATTAGAAAAGGTGGAGTTGAGAAAGACCCTCCAGGTTCTCCCAAGGCCTGGGGGAAAGTCTGCACAGAGGCAGAGATGGAAGGCAAACTAAATTCTGAGAAAAGCAAGCAGGTCAACTATTGTTACTGCTGTTATTTAATAAATCGGTGATAATTCATGGGCAAACACTGGCCCATCTGCAAATTCACAAATAGGCCCTACCCAAGGGAAAAGAAAAACTTTATTCAGGGCTTCACTGATGTTTAACTTCAAAAACACTACCTTGTTAAGTGTTGTAAAAAAATGTTAAAGTGTTAAAGTTTAAAAAAGTGTTAAAAATGAATAAAAAGAATAGTATGGATCTTGAAGGCAACTAATTACATTGATAGGTGTTTTAATCTGGTGATTTCATTTTATTAGAAATGTTTTAAATCAGATATTCTTTAAGCACTGAACTAATCTTTCTCATTGAACTTGATAAAGTCCTACCAATTTGAAGATAGTTCTATTTCTCCAACTGGGCTTGGCATAGAGGGTAGAAGACAGGACTTAGACTCAAAAAGACCTAGGTTCAAATACTCCCTTAAACATTCTAGCTTCATGGCCTTCACCCTCTCAAAAAAAAAAATTGTTCTGAGCCTCAGTTTCCCCATTTGTAAAAATGATAACAAGCAGCTTCACAGTGGTGAGAGAATCCAATGAGATAATGTAGGTAAAGCCCTTTACAAAACTTTAAGGTTTATATAAATGTAGTCTGTTATTACTAATATACATGTTAAAATTGGTATATTAATATGGATCTTGCTAAGCAAAGCAAATATGTAAATACACACAATGCACAGTAGTAACATTCCCAAAATTCCGTGTGAGCCAGTCTTAGTCATATGCATGCTCAAACAGCCTCCAAAGTTTTACTCAAACACATTTTGATGTTCCTCCTGCCATGCTTTGCATAGCAAAACTGGATACCTGTAAATGAACCTGTTGCCCCTAACCAAATTCAGAGAAATAGTTACGGCTGTTCAAAACCATTCAAAAGGTTGGTTCTGACGTTGAATAGGAAAAGCAAGTGTGTTTTCAAGTGGAAACTAGTTCTAATTTTTATTTTCTGGTCCTTTCTAATTTATCAAAACAAAGTCATCAAAGAATGAAACTTCTAATGGATTCAAAAATCACAGAAACTCAGAATCAGAAGAACCCTCAAAGGATACTGTGTCCAGCGTGATCGAGGATCCTTTACATTACCTGGAGATCTAGCCTCTACTCGAGTACCTGTGTCAGGCAGGTCATTCCACTTTGAGGTAACGCTAAAGAAGTTGCCCCTTACCCAGCCCTTGCATCTTCCACCCCTTGCTCCTAGATCTGTGTGCTAAGACCAGGAGGTAAAACAAGTCTAAGCCGACTTCCATAAGCCAGACCTTCAGACACATGAAGATTGTCCTTTTATCTCCCTTTCCCCAGTCGTCTCCTCTCCAGGCTGCTAACTAGGTTTCTTTGTTTGATGTCTTGCATAGATCTAATGGAAGAACTTCACATTTCTGTAGCCAGCTGAGGTCTTTCAAAATATAGCGACACTTAGGATGGTTCAGAATGCTTCTTTTCTGTATATTTTACTGGATCTAGGCAGAGCTGATCAGTCTATTTCCCATAGGTAGCTATGCCTAACTACAAAGGGTCAGTTTTCCCATATGGGATCATTACATGATTAAAAGCGTCTCGTTGCTTATTTTCTAAAGTTCAACGAAATGTGTTTATTTCATGTTTTAACTTGCTGCCGATTAACTTAAAAGGCATTGGACTGCCTCCTCCAATTCCACTCCAACCCCCCACCCCCAATGTAGTGATGGCTTTAAGCAATGGAAGTCTGAGTAAATCTTCAGAAAACAGCTATCCTACTCTCCCAGTGTGCACTGCAAAAATCATTGGAGGCCATTGAAAAAAAATTGCTGGAAATTTGGCCCTGAAAGGCAGCGCTGGACAGACCATCATGTCTGCGTCCCTACTCAGAACTTTGAGGCTAACCACAGTCGTAGCAACAGTGAAGAGAGAAGACGGTGGAAGCACAGAAAAATCACAAAACAAAACATAAAACAAAATCCACTAACCTCTACAGTGACCCCCTTCTTTTTCTCATCCTACTTTGTGTGAATGCATTTAGTGCACGCACCACCTACTTCTAAATTTAAGATCCTCGCAACGGAAAAGTGTAACAGGACAAAGAATACTTGGCACCGCCGGGCGTTATAGGAAGGCTGCCCCAAAGCCGAATTCCAGATCTTTATTTAACAAGCATAGACGCATCTATCTCGAGGCAGACGGGCTCAAGAAAATCACCAGCCCGATGTCTGCCTAGATCAAAAACTCCCACCGCAGGGAAATGAATTGTGTGACCGAAGCTACAAATAGGAAGATTCACAATGCTGCATTTGGGGGAGAGCTTTCCCCCCGGATCCCGCCGTGTTGATGGATTGTGGCAGTGATATATCGGCATGTCCAAGCCCGAAATTAAGGGCGCCTCAGGGGAGGATATCAACTGACCTGTAAACTGGAACATGTGGTTTTCTTTACAAGGCTTTCACCCCACCCTGCCCCACCCCCATCTGCAAGCTCCCCACTTAGCAGAAAGCGTCCTTGGTGCACAATACAAGAGAGACACACAGGGTGGGCTAATCCTACCACTTCCCCAAAACCCGAGTTTGTTTTTCACGTTCTCAGCGAGAATTGTAATTGAGCACCGCCTTTGGTAATACTTAAGAATTTAAGGGTTTTTTTTTTTCTTTCCAGTCTTCGTCCAGCCAGACTCCCTAAACAGATATTCACAGTCCTGGGGGGAGTGAGGAGGAGGTAAGGGGGTAAGGAAGAGGAAAAACACGTATGAGAATTTTGCAATCGCCTAATAACAACACCAAAGAGTCCTGATTATGCATGATCTTTAATGAAACTAGGTTTGTCAATAATATCAAGCTGGGATTAAAACTAAGCTATATTTTAGATGGGAGAGAGGGTATTCATTTTACTAATACCAGAAGCATGTTTTTGTTTTCCTTCCTAAGAACCCACACTTATTGAGAGTTGGAAAGAACCTAGGTTATATTGTGCTCTCACTTTTGTCTTTAAAATGCAGCATCTCACCGGTTAAGTCTGTGACAGCAGAGGGCGATGTTGCCACGCTTACATTAGGGACACGAAGCCACTTAGAGGAATGGTGGGGTAGGAAGGAGCTGAAGGTCTGCAGTCCCGGGCGGTGGCTACGTGTAGATGGCCGCTCCGGCGAAGGACTCGTCTGCCTCTAGATAGACCTTGTCAATCTGAGGCATTTTTATCCTAGCCTCTCACTACATGACAATAATCATAGCAAGTTCTCGGGGCAGGAAACGGGGTTGGATGACCTATTCCAAAAGGACCAGGGGAATTTCCTTCTACCAGGCCACAGGGTGGGACACAGGAGGGGAAATGACCACTTCTGCCTTATCAAATGTTAAAGCTGCTTTTTGAATAGATAAGAGAGAGAGAGAGAGAGAGAGAGAGAGAGAGAGAGAGAGAGAGAGAGAGAGAGAGAGAGAGTAGGGAGACTTTAAGGAGCTGGGGCTCAGTAGGTCATTCAGAGGTCTGAGTGCACAGGCAGGGTCAGTTAGACTTTGGAAACTGGAGGGGCAGAGAGCCCCCGGGACCACACCTCAAAACACCACCTTTTCCTCCCAGCGTAGATGCATTCTTTGGTTCCAGAAAGCTTTTGGATCTAGAGTCCCCTATTAAAATGCAAATCTCCCTGAAGATAACACCTCCAGCCCTTATCTGCTAATGCTTTAGTTATCAGCAAAAGTCCCAGTAAGGATTAGCAGGAATGGGGAAACAGGATAACCCTAGGCTAGGAGGGTAGGGGTGGGAAGGAAGAGAAGGGGGAGGAGGGAGGGGAGAGCAAAGTGCCCCTTAAAGGGGAAGCTCAGGGGAGAGGAAACCAAACATTTTCTCAAAGCAGGGTAAAGAAGGAGACATAAGGGAGATGCCCCATTTTAGAAAACAATCCACATCGGCTATTTGAGCCACGGGAAGTGGAATCACAAAATCCTCAGAAATCTGAGCTGGAAGAATACAGTGTAACTATGGAATAGTTAGTAAATAAACTAAGAAATTATGAACTCATTGATCTTAGAAAAACATGGAAAGACTTGCATGAAATAATGAAGAGTGAAATCAGCAGAACCAAGAAAACATTGTATACAGTAACAGTAATATTGTTTCAAGAACAGCTTTGAGTGAATATGTTATTTTGGCTATTATAAATACCTAAATTAACTATAAAGGACATATGAACAAAAATGCTCTCTGCATTCAGGGAAAGAACTGATAAATAGAAGAATGTATAGAATAATTTTACATATGTGTATGTCTATTTCTGTCTAATGGTAGCCATCTCTACCATGGGAAGAGGGTGTTTTAAAAGAAGAAGGAAAAAAGACATTTACATGATCATTTTGTTGTATATTTGAAAGGAGTAGTAATTGTGCTTAGTAGATTTGCAATGTCATGTACAATCACCTTTTTTATTGTACTATGTTATGGAAATACTTGTTTTATTCCATAAATACATATTGATGTAAAAAGGGGGGGGGTGTAAAAGAAGAAAAGATACAGTATAATTGTGTCATTTCCCAAATGAAAACAGTCCCAGAAAGACACTATAACTTGCCAAGAGTCACGTGATTAGTGAGAGAGGGATTCAAATTTAGGTTTCCAAAAGCACCGATGGACTCTCCAGACTTGAGTATCTGTCTGGGCTCCTTCCCCAGTGCCATACTGCTCACAAACTATAGGTCAGACACCAGGTGGCTGCTAAGTCACAGCTCTGGGTCACCACCTCAGGAAATGATGGGCAATCTGGCTGCAGGGTGGGGGCAGGGAGGTGATGAAGGCCCTCCTTTTCTAAAAAGTCTTTTACTGCTTCCCTGCTACAGACCTGCTCTACAGCTGCAGCTAATCCTGTTCCAATAACATTCATTAGAGCCCAACCAGCTATATACTCCCAATGTGCCCCTATCACATCCTTTTGGGGCTATATCCCATTGGGTGCACAATGTATGGTCTATAGTCTTAAGACACAAAGCTCATGCATGAACAAGACTTCTTGTCTCAATGGTCCATCATCAACCCACTATAGTAAACTGTGAGGCGAACAGAGAGGACAACCACTTTGCTTCTACATCTCATAGAGTAGGGAGAATCAGGAACATTGTGCTTTTGGAATTAATAAACCATTGTAAAATGTAAGTAATCTGCACTTTCTCATCCCAGAATCACAGAATTTGACATTTGAAAAGAATTTTAGCAGCCCTCTAGTTGAACCAAAATGCAAAAGGAATCCTCCCTGCAAAAAAAAAAAAAAAAATCACAGCCTCTGCTTTAAAGGTTTTCAAGAAGGGAAAACCCCTCTTGAGGAACCGTAATCCAACTTTAGACATTTCTAATTTTTTGAAAATTTTTCCTGAAGTCAAACTTAAATTTCTCCTTAGAACTTCCACTTAAAGATTCTGGTTCTGCCCTCTGGAGCCAAACAAAATATTTTTTAATCTCTATTCTACAGGTAACCCTGCAAATACTTAAAAGGAACTATCAAGTCCCTCAGAGTCTTCTCTTCTCCAAGGTAAACATGCACAGGTTCCATCATCTTTGAGCATTTCCTCCTCATCTAATTTTATGGAAGTTGTTTTTCCTGTGTGTCTCTCAAATTCACATTTGTACTGTTTTTATCTGTGTACATATCTATAACTATCCATAAGAGATTGCTAAGTCCTTGGAGGCAAGAATCAAATCCATTTCCATCTTTGCATCTTACCCTGGTCTAGCATAGTTCAGCACCCATACCAATTTCTTTTCCCCCTCCCCCCCATTTATTAAATTATTTATTTTTAGTTCTCAACATTCACTTATATAAGTTTTAAGTTCTTTCCACCTCCCTCTCCTCTCCTTTTCCCAAGACAACTTACAATCTGATATGGGCTCTACACATACATTCCTTTTAAACATATTTTCACATTAGTCATGTTGCATAGAAGAATTATAACAAATAGGAAAAACTATGAGAAAGAAAAAAAATAATAAAACAAGACAAAAAAGAAAATAGTGTGCACAGTGTACTGATTTTGATAGACTTAGCCTTTCTCAGCAATGCAAGGACCTAAAACAATTCCAAAACACATGATGGAAAACGCCAGTCACATTCAGAGAAAGAACTATGGAGTCAGGATGCAGAACAAAGCAGACTATTTTCTTTTAAATGTTACTCTGTGAAATAATGTCTTTTCAAAAAGTGTTTCTCTAGATTTTTAGCCTGTTTATCACATATTCTGAGAATATCAATCTTCTTCCTCTTTTTTGAGAAGGAAATGTCTTTCTCTAGTTGCCATAGGCTAATAGATTTGGTTTTTTGTAAATATTATATAGGTTTTTATATAAATACTTTCTGAATGCATGGTTGCCTACCTTACTGCAAAAGTATTCATTAAGACTGGCATTCCACAAATGTTATTGGCTCAAGATGTGTTCTTTGTATTAAGTTCTGACTAACTTTAGGATGCCATTCAGTCTTGTAACATGCACAGCCTCAGCTTTCTCCTTGAATGACTTATGCTCAGTATATCTTGCCAGAACACCACCAAAGTATTTGTACTATACCCTCCACCTATTGGTTCAATTTGACCTCTGGATTCAAGCTCAGAGTCTTTGGTCTCTATTTTTCCCAGGCATACATTAAGAATATTGTACTTGAGTCCAAATGACATTTTCATATCATTGAAGAAAAATTCTATGAACTGTTTAATGTCCTTTTTACTGGAACCATATAACTTGATATCATCCATGTTCTTGTGAAAAAAAACAAACAGTTCTTTGATATGACTCTATTTTTGACTTGGAACCAATACTTATTTCTATTTAAGACTGATGATATTGAATTTATGACTATAATTGATGTAAACAGTCTCCCTGGCAAATGCCATGTTTAAAACAATTGTTAAACGTACTATGCTGGTGTCATATATTTAAAATTTGCCATATTTAAAATAAGATGTTTCATATATCTGCAGTACATGAAAAAGATATGCCTATAGAAAGGAATCAAAGACCTTTGATAATCAATAAGGGTGCCTGATACATAATAGGTTCTTAATAAATGCTAGCTTACTGATTGGTATAAATGTTAAGATGTCTTTGGTTGGCTTATTCAATAATCACTGAATAGACAATGAGTTACCTTTTACTTCTCTAGGATTTTTTGGCACACTCTTTTTGTTCTTGAACCAATATATTGTTTTCTTGTAAATGATTACAGATTTTCTGAGTGAACTAAGCTAAGTATATGTTATATAAAGAACAAGAAAATACAAGTGATCTCTATTTAGAGGAGTCACTGGAATTATCATTTTTTTGTAGCAAATATGTGATGTTAAGAAAGATGGGATCAAGTTTGCATCAGTGAGGAAGCTGATAAAAAAATTGCTAGCAATTTATGCACCACTATGAAGAATTTGAGTTAATAATTATGGATCCTATCTGGATTCTCTGTTTTCCAGTTTTGAAGAGAAGCTTCAGTAAACTCCCTTAATGCTTATTATATTAATGTTTATTATATTAAAGTTGTGCAAGTTTTTTGTTTCATGTTAGAAAAAGAAAAAAAGAAAAGGCCTAATGTGGTATACATGTTTTTTCTTCTTTCATTACTGGTCTTATTTAACTACAATGTCTCACAGCTTTCTTGTTATCCACCTGACTATCAACATAATATGTTGTTTTACTTCTGCGATGATCTTTAATGATTAGATGACTCATTTCTTTCATTGTGAGTTTTTGCTCTTTTCTAATCAAATGACATTTACTATAATCAGGACTCTCCTGACTAAAGGGACAACATTTCCCATCATGGTGGGGCCAGGGTAAAGTAGGCTGATGGAAGTTCCCAGAAAATGTGCACCTACGAAAAGGGGATTTCATCATGGGAAGAAACATTGTCAGAGATTATCAGAGAAAGGGGGTGAGCACTGAAGAACAGTGTTCTGTCAGTATTGATGTGTTCCAAGTTGCCAAGGGCAGAGAAGCAAACTGGAGAATTGGTCTGCTAAGTAGGGATGAAGTGCTGCTTGCACTGGGTTCCTTGCTGCAAGGTCTGGAAAACCAGAGAATCCAAGAATCTTACTCCACATGGAGGGAGCAAGCATCACCCAGTATTGGGGTAAATCATCTCCCACCATGATTAAGTGTGTTGAAAGCAACAAACAAGTGCTGCAGGAATGGAGGTCTCTCTGAAGAACTTTAATATTGATTGTGACATACGGGAAACCTAGCACTGGACCACCCAGCATGGTGTGGCCACATCAAAGAAAGCCATGTACTCCATGAGCAAAGCAGAATCACAGTAGCACAAAGGAAACGTGAGCTGAGCAAATCTAAAGGCATCTCCACCCCAAATGTTCTAACAAACTACTTATGCCTGACTTATATAGAGCCTTCCAAGCTGATCAGCCAGTGCAAGACATTGTACCCTGCCTGACCACAACATTGTGATGTTATTGGTCCTCTTCAAAAACTATGAAATGCCTTCCATCCCTTTAATGAATGAATTTTTGAGAGATTTTTCCCACCTATTTTGGGTTGGGACCTTAATCCTTAGAGTGGTTTTAGGCATTGTTTCTCCACCTGTTTGCAAATTATTTGGGTGTTGATTAAATGTTTTTTATTATGAAAATTCATGTTCCTTGTACTGGTCTCCTACTAACTGCCTATGACTGAGTTTAGATGATCTTGGAGGTTTTCAGTCTATCTGTTATTGAGGCTCGAGCAAATTAACACACACTTATCATATGAATTATCTCTATATTGAATCCAGAACTATGGAGAATTCAGAGTGAGTGGAAAAAAGATTTCATTCTGTGAACCAGTGACTGAATTATCTAATAATATCAGTCTGAAAAATTATTGAATTCATTATTAACATTTCATAGAAAGAAGCTATGACATCTCCCAGGTCAGCCTATCCTTCATCCTACTGATAAGATCAGGGTAGTCTTAATTTTTCTATCTAATATAGTTTCCCTGATCAATAACCTTCTCTCAACTATTTACTGAATAAAGTGTAACTCTTTTAGCCTAACTTAAATTTAAAGAATCCTTCTACAATCTGGTTTGAAACTGTCTTTCTAAGCTCATATCATACTACTGTTCTTGTAGTTGATGCTCCATTTAAAGTGGAAAATGCATCAGCTTCCATTTAATTTCTGTCCTCTGCTATCTTCAGATAGCCATATAAGCATGTCATACCCCATGCCTGAAATGAACTCTTTCCATTACTTCATCTCCACCTGTCTTTAAGAAAGAACTCAGGGGCAGCTAGGTGGCTCAGTCAATAGAGCATTGACCCTGGAGTCAGGAGGACTTGAGTTCAAATCTAGCCTCAGATACTCAGCACACTTACTAGCTGTGTGACCTTGGGCAAGTCACTTATACCCAATTGCCCTGCCTTTCCCACCTCCAAAAATACTTTTTTTAATTAAAAAAAGAAAGAACTCAGTTCCCACTTCCTCCATGGAGCTCCTTTTTACTTGATTCCCCATCTGGAATTGATCTCTCCTGCTTCAAAACTCTTCTAGTACTTTTCATGGCTCTCTCAATTGCATTTGTTTTCTGATTCGTATCATTTATATGTGTTTATTCATTATTTCCCCTTAAAGAGTATTGAATTCAAGTTTGGAAGTTCTGAATTCAAATCTATGACACTTATGAGTTATATGACTCCGGGCTATTAAGTCACTTGTCTGAGTATCATCTTCTATAAAATGGGGATAATAACGTTTGCACCATCTAATCTACAAAGTTGTCATGAGAAAAGCACTCCAAAAACTTTAAGGCCCACTGTGTGGGCCTCACATTATTTTTATTATTATATTATATTACATTAGCCTCATTATTATATTATCAATAATAGGAGATTATAAGCTCCTCAGGGACAATTGTCTGTATAGTTTTTCATTTTCTGTACTCACAGGGCCTAACAGAATGCCTTAAACATGGTGGGTATCTAACAAATGTTTGTTTGACCGACCTGAATTATTTTTAATGCCGATATTTAGGCTCTTAGGTTCTGATCAAATTTGCTAGGAGACAAATTACAATTAGCCCAATCTATTAGCAATTTCTAAGTAACCACTGAATTAGCACTTGATGGAAGATGACACTCTGGAGTTTCTTTGTTAAGCTCTTCTGCGTTTATGAAAAACTGAACACACAAGGCTTATACTAAGGTACATGAAAGCTGCTTTCTGATGAGGCAGGAGGGGGCTTTTTAATACTTTATAAATGTTTTCCATTATCCTAAAGGGATTGCTTTGTCAGCTCTGCTTAGAATGATCCCCCTTCAGCAATCTACTGGCCTGTACCACTCCTCATGGCACAAACATGACATAGAACATTTATGGGCTCAGGTCTGGGCTTTTGCCGGGAAGCAGAGATTGCCAATTGTACTGCACCATACTTAATTAAGTAGTAGTTTTATGAGGTGGACGGCAATCCACTAGGGGCTGACACAAGGCTGGGAGATTTATTGAGCTCTAACTGCAAACAGACAGTCCAGCAGTGTGTGCACACACATACGTAGAAATGGCATTACAAAAAAGCTAAAGTTGTGAGAGTGTTCTGTAAAAGCAAAGCTGGGTAGCCAAGCCCTAATCCAACAGAGTTGAAGGAGGGATCCCCACATTTCACTCTAACAGGTCAGCTAAGAGACCCAGGTGGACAGCCTCTGAATGGCACAAAGCAGATGGCAGACAGCAGCAGAGAAGGGGGTATGGAACATGGCCTGCCCATCTAAGGAGGGGGAGGGCAGAAAGTGTTAAGCATTTAGAGAGCTCTTTATTGAAACTTTAACTTCCCTATGAATACTAATGGACTCCATATATTCCCTTTCACCAAAATAATAATTCATATTATATGACATATAATATATATTATATATACATGCATACATATACATAATAATATACATACATTATATTCATAAGATTGGACAGATTTCCATTAATCTTTTGAAGCACAATATTATCAGCTTTGCTGTCCACTGTCATTACCGTCAGTTCCCAGTTATCTAGGAGTCCTTCCCAGCACCCTCAGGTCTTGACTCTGCTACCTCATAGCTCTGTGACCACAAGTAGATCAATTCACTTCTTTGAGGCTGTTTACTCTATAAAATTGGGATAATAGTAACCTGACTACCTACCCCAAAGGGTCGTTTTGTGCAAAGTGCTTTATAAATTTCATAAAATGATATAAAAATGTAGTTACCATTATAGTTATAATAGAAAAACTAATCTTTTCATTCAAGGGAGTTAGTTCTGAGACAACTCACTATCAATATTATTATTACTATTGTGGTTTATTATTTTTATTCTCTAGAAGTCATATACATGATTAATTCAGAAAAGTGCTTAATCAAAAAACTATCCATGTTTGTATTGGGGTGCATTTTGTATGGTTATTTTAATATTAGCATGTCTGACTATGTGGAAAATTCACAATACTTTATACAAAAATAATAAAGCTAAATTGTGAAGACATAACTTAGGAAGAACTGGGAAGCTGTCCAATTTCCCCATCCTCTTTCCCGACTCAGGCTGTTCCCCCAGAGAAAAGACAAGATATCTGTGTACAAAGATCAAAAATTTCATGTCCCCTTGCCTGCCATGTTTGAAAGTTGAATCCATTTTGTGATACTATCCACCAGGGGCTTTTAAGCCTTTGGTGTAGCATAAGCAACTCAACTGGTTATAAAATTAAAAACTTTGTCCCATAAAAAAAATCTAATTTTTGACATAAAAAATATATACATCTTTAAATGCTTAAGAGTGTCCCTTATTATACTCTCCGCTACACTGATACATAGTGTATGCAAGTGTGGTCCTGCCCTGCCTACCCCTAGTTCTAGCTTTCTTCTTCCCCAAGCTGTGCAAGCTACACAAGACAGCTGCTCTCAGACTTACACAAAGCCTGACCAGAGTTGTGCTCTTTCAACTCCCTACCTATTCCATACTGTTCCTGGATGAATAGGAGACAATGAACAGAATGGCTTAGGTTTATTTGTTTTAAAAGACTTTTAAACAAAGTCTTTTTCTGATGTCTGAGTCAGGGGTGCAAGGAAAGAATGAATTCCCATTGTTGAACTGGCACATAATGGGTACTTTCTTCCACTTACAGCGAGGTGGATGGGGGATGCAGTGTAAAGAGTGGAGTCAGGAAGACCTGAGTTCAAATATGGCCTCAGACATTTAATAGCTATGTGACCTTGGGCAAGTCACTTAACCCTCTTTGCCTCAATTCCCAATGGTCTGGGGAAGGAAATGGCAAACCACTTCAATAACCTTGCCAAGAAAACCCCAAAAGGGGCCACAAAGGGTCAGACACCACTAAACAACAATGATCACTTACTGGCAATAGGAGATGGATGATCACACTCAGATAACTATGTAAAGATTGATCTTGTGGTATTTGAAGATGGCCAATATGCAATAAATATTTGTTAATTGGTTGTCAGCTATACCTCCTGCTTTCCCTTTCAGCTCCTGCTGTTGTCTATGGATAAGTCAACAAATGAGATAAGAAAAGAAACAGAAATTAGCACAGTTACCTAGCCCAGCATTCCTTGGATGATGAAGAATGGAGTGTATGTCACTGATTGGCTCTCATTTCTACTCTAAAAGTCCTTACGTTCAAACAGCCAGCACTATTCTGTCTGAGGGTGAATGCGATGTTGGTTGTGGAGTTGGTTTCATTTTAAGTTTCCAGATGACTGGAACCAAGCAACGTTTCATGACATCAGTCATCCCTCTCTACTTACTTCCCTTTCAGCTGGAGAGTGACCCCTGGAAGGAGTAGCAGGAAGGGTTAAAGGATGAGGAGTCCATTCTCTTTTTCTGTTATATTGGCCCCATCCCACACTGTAGTGGTGACACAGTCAGCAACTTCCAACCTATCCTGTATCCTCATTCTCCCTTCAAAGCCTCTCCTACCTCCAGGGCATTCTAATTACCCAGCACTGATGGCTATGTCAGAACAACCTAGGGGTGTTTAAAGATAACTTGTATTTATCACAGCAGTGAAGTTCACTCCTACCCTTAAGTAGAAGATAAAATTTGGAGACTCTTCTATCCTGTTTCTGTTTTATGCTGATGACAGGAGAATTTCTGTTTCCTCCCTTGACAAAACATTCCAGCCTAGAAGCCAAGGACCAAAAGTTCAGTTGCTCAGAGGACATCATTTTTACAGGGTCTTTATCTCTTGATGCACTTTTGTTTGGGTGGAATTCAGTAGGTGGGGGAGTTGAAAAAAAAAAGGGGGGATTAGCTAGGTGGAGCAGTGAATAAGGCACTGTCCCAGAGGACCTGAGTTTGAATCTAGACTCAGACACTTAATACTTACTAGCTGTGACCATGGGCAAGTCACTTAACCAGAAATGCCCTGACTTCCCCCCTCCAAAAAGATGAGGGGAAAAAAAAGGAGGAAACATTCTAAACTTCACAAATGGACAATTAGCTGCCTGTGATTTCTTGACCAGTCCAGTAGCTTTCTTTTGCTCCATATGCAGCTCAAGCTAAATCTGCTTTAGTCATTCACACAAATGGTTGATCTGTGGAGATTAAAGCTTATTAGTAAGTGGTTATAAAAAGAAATAATAAACTTATGGGGTGGATCTCTTTTTGTGGCTATGTGTAAAAAGTATTTTTCTATGGCAGACCTATGGTAACAGGATATAGGAACACTAATCTTCCCCTCATCTTCCTCCACCCAACCCATACCTCAGTCATCAGAGAGAAATTGGGCCAGTGGACAGAGCTCATAGTCAGTAGGCTCCTGTAAGGGGGTCATTTCAGCTCAGCAAAGAGGAGTTAGAGTATCCCTCAGACCAGAAATGAGAACTTACTGGAAGCTTGGGTTTTGAAAAAGAAGATGTAGACAAATTTTGGTTATTGATGGGATTAATATGACACGGACAAGCTCCAAGCGTGATGACCACTAAGAGGGCACAGTCCAGAGAGTCAAATTATAGGCAAAGATCGTGTTGTTTACCAGTATTGTTTGCCAATTGCCTAATGAACATGTTTTAGGTAAATGGATCCAAACAGAAAGAAATAGCGTGTGGATAAAGGAAAAATTTCCAGAGGCCCAGAGTCATAGAGGTCTCCAAGAAAGACAAAGGTCAGTCCAAGGGGAAAATGAGAGGGAGGTATGTTGGCCAATGGGAACTTTCTTTCTTAAACAGAAATTCTTTAGATAAGGATGAGGTCATTTTCATAATGCCTGTCCTAGGAGGGAGTTCTTTTATATAACACCAGGTCTGACTTAGAACTTGAGGGTTCATTGAAACATATGCTTTACCAAGCAGAAGTGATCATAGCTTTCTTCAATCTTCCACAAAGACTGGCTCAGGGACTTCCCACCCCATATGCTCCAGAAAGAAGTAACTCCAAGGAAAGTTCCAGGGGGAGGGGGGTGTCTGAGAGCTCCAGATCCAATATGGAGGTTGGTGTTTATGAACACTTCACTCCAAACCACTCTGAGTTCAAGTGAATGGGAAGGATAAGTAATTTAAGATGGCTGGGCTGTGTTATAGCATCCTGAACCCCAAGAGTGCCCCATGAGCCTTATGGGCTATGCCTCTAAGCCAGTCTGTGTCTACTCTTACCTTAGGATGAGAACTCTATGCTCTGTAAACTTGTTCATTTAATTATAGTTATACTACACAATGTCCTGTAATGTAAATGGGATTTAAGATCTTCACCACCCATTAATAGGCCTCACCCCAGGGGCCCATTAATGGAAACTTGCTTAGGGGAGGCTTGCTTGTAGGAAGGCTTTCACACCTTTTGCTAACTTCTAATTAGACACTGAGTCAAGAGGTTTGGGATGCCTTCTGGCTCCGAGAAGCATACATACAGATATGTATACTCTGAGTTGGTATTTTACTTTGAGGGCTCACTTATGAGAAGGATGGTGTGATTCCCTGGCCAAGATTCTGAGTGGCCTATGTTCAGAGCTCCCCAACTGCTCAGATGTAAAGGCTCTCTTGATCCAGGGATATATGGAAAGTGTATAATTGATTCAGGCAGTCAGAGCCCAGTGTTTGTCTTTATTTGTCTGCTTGTATATTCTCTGTATTTTCTCTGAAGTTCTGGATGCTGACTTCCCCTGAACTAGTGAAAGCAATTTTAGAAAAGATCACTGACCCCTTAAACAGCTATCTTTCCTAGTAAAGCAGATCTAAGAACTTGTGCTAGCAGCCATCCTGGGTATGCCAGGATGGCTGCCATTAACATCCACAACCATGTAAATAGAAATAATAACCATCACAAAACAACTGACACTTACTATAGCAAAATTATGAAGAATAAGCTTGGCCTAGAAGCAGAAATACAAGAAGATACTTTTCCCCTTATCCTTTGCAAAAGTGAGAAACAGTGTATATAACATAAGATTTATTTTGATGTGTTGATTAGTTGCTGGATGTTTTTTCTTTTCTTCCTCTTTTTTCTTAAAAAAATATTCTTCATTATAAAAGAGGTTTGCCTGAGAATGAAGACGGGAAATGATACAAGAGCAAATCTAGAAAATGTGAAAAAAACAAAACATATCAATGTTTTTGTTTAAAAAATTTGTTAAAATTTTTTAAAATTGTTAAAAAATAATAGTTCACATATAAAGTGCCTTTGTATAGTGCCATACATTTATATCTGCACCCTAACCAGCTTACCTACCCTAAATCCAGCTTTGCTTTCTCCTGCTTTGTGGACAGATAGACAATATCACTATTTAGTCATATACAAAACCACTCTCAACTCCTTATCTGGCCCACACTTTACCTGCATTGCTGGCAGGTAGTAAACATTGAGAGTACCTAGGTTTCTTTGTTAAAAGCCTTTTTCTGGTGGTTGAGTCAGTGTGCAAACAGAAAAGGCTGTTTCAGCTACTAAATTAGGACATTATAGGTATTTACTACCACTTAGTACATAATGCATCATACCACTCAGACAACTGTTGGAAAAACACTTTTCTCACAGCATTGTTATAAGGTGGATGGTATTTCATTCATTCATTCGTTCGTTCATTCAACAAGCACATAATAAGCCCTATACTATGTGCTAGAGAAATAGTACAAAAATTTTTAAGTTCCACCCTCAAGGAGTTAATTGGGTTAACTTGTTATTGGGGAAAAAAACATTAAAATAGATAAGCAAATTCAAATATATAAAAAGTATATATGTGTGTTCAAGTGTCTATGTATGAGGTCATAATGAGATATAAAGATGGAAGAGGCCTTAGGGGCCTTCTAGCTGAACCTTCTAATTGCATGGAGGAAGAAACTAGTCCCAAGAAGCCAATCAATTACTCAATGTGATTGAGTCAGGAAATAGTCAAGATCTGAATCAAAGCTCACCATCTCCCAATCCAGACCCTCTCTATTACATCATTATGGAGTATTATGCAATATTATGTACTACTCCAATTCACAAAGATTGTAATGTCATTGATCCTCTTCAAGAATGAAGGACAAACAACAACATCCTTTCTTTACCATGATCATATTAACGTAAAACGTTCTACTTAGTGGGCAGATGTGGGTTGCTAGAGTGTGTTGGCCTCTTGTGCGTTTTCCTCTCCACCTTCCTTACTCTTTCCCCTTAACTCCCAGACCAGCCTGGGAGAGATGAGCAAATGTTAGCTGGATCTTCAAATGCTCCCATTAAGGGGTGGTTGTAGGGGAGGGGTGGGGACACCCAAACGCTGATTCAGCACATAGCCCTCCTCAGAGGAGAATAATCCCCTTTTATATCCCTCAGTTCAATTGTTCATATTCCCCACTTGTGACCTCCACTACAGCAAAAACTTTGTCTTTGAAAGAACTTGGTAGCACAGTGAACAGAGTACTGGAACTGGAGTCCCAAAGACTTGAGTTCATAACCTGCCTCAGAGATAAACTAGCTGTTAGGGGCGGCTAGGTGGTGCAGTGAATAGAGCACTGGCCCTGGAGTCAGGAGGACCTGAGTTCAAATCCGGCCTCAGTCACTTAACACAAAACTAGCCGTGTGACCTTGGGCAAGTCACTTAACCCCAACTACCCTGCAAAATAAATAAGTAAATAAATAAAAATTAAAAGAGATGAACTAGCTGTGTGTCTAGAACATATTTGGTGCTTAATAAATGTTTATTTCTTTCCTCCCTTCCTCCCACCCTCTTTCCTTTTCTTCCTTCTTTCCTTCCTTGGTTCCTTCCTTTCGAATTTTCTGATTGGCAACCAGTTCACCCTCGCTTTTCAGGACCTTGGATCCAAGTTGTCCCTAGTAACTGACTAATTACAGTTTTCCTGTATTCTATTTTTCCTGATTTTACTTGTTTTCCTTCAATTCAGGTTCCATCTCCTCTATCCTGATAAGGGTTTACCCTCCAACCCTCCTCCCATCTTTCCCTCCTCCAAACATGCCTGAGGTTTTCTTCCTAATTACTGGCATATGTCAGTCCTTGATTTTCTTCCCTTCCCTTCAGTCACCCTCCCTCCCCTTGGGCATTTCAAGAGAGCATCTCCCTGGGAGGATGGTGTGTGTGTGTGTGTGTGAAGAGACACTAAACATAAAATTCCAGACCTGTTTTGAAGAGGAGCACCCTCTCTTGTATTCCAGCACAAACAGTGTCTGTGGTCTTCATGGTTTGTTGCTCATTTAGCATGGTCATCTATTTACAGCCTAAAAGAATTAGAAGGCTCATTAGAGAAGGAAAAAGAATATTGCTCCATTTTCCCACTGAGTCCTTTCTCTCCTTCGCTTACCCACGCTACACTCACCAAACTGCCTGCTTTCCTACAGAAGGACTTGAGTGCTATCTATGTGCTTCAGCCAAAGAATGAAGTTCATTAGGCAGGGTTGGTGATGAAAGGGGAACTTTGATGCCCCAGCTAGTGTTATCCTGAATTCTTGCTTTCAAGGCAAAGAATGGCGATTTCCTGGTCAATGCCAGCTCTAGAAGTTACCTCCTGAATAATCCCAGGTTCCAGTCTTCACAACTTTATGGGGATTCCTGAGAAGCAAGGCCTCTCAGAGAAAGAAAAACAACCATAGAGTGCCTGAGTAGTATCTTTTTTTTTTTTTTAAAGCAAAGCCACAGCAATAGTGGAGGGCCAGGTAAGAGACCCTGACTTTGCCACCACTATCACTTCCCCTGATTATTATAATGCAGGTCCAATGGTGAAGGGATTTCTTTCTTCAACCCGACTCAAAATACATGCTTTCTTTCCAGGTAATTATGTGGAAGGGGGTAGGAATCTAGGTAGGACAATATGGTAAAGAGAGACTCTTCACAACGGCAGCCCCTGAGTTCAGTTCCTTTCCAAGAGAGGTTATGGGGCATATGCATTTTCCATATCTGCTTATGAGCTTCCTTTAGTCCCTCAAGAATTATACAGTTATTGTGGGGTGAAATGAAGGCTATTTTTGTTACCTTGAGTGTTTGTACAAAAGCTTGAAACCCCTTTATCCAAATTTGGGAAAACGTAGACATGAGATATGCCTACGCTTTATTTTGGAGAGCTCCCTGGAGTAAAATCTGGGGTCAAAGCACAATGGGGAAAAAATGAATGTCAGCTCTCCAGATAAGACCTACTCTATGTGAGCCTAGAGTTTGGGGAATGAAGGAGAAGGGTTGTGTGGCTGAGTGGGTTAAATTTATATTAGAAAAAAAAAATTAATGAAGAACTTATTTGAGGTATTCATGTATTGAAATTTTTATGTTTATTTATGTATTTATTTTTGCTTTTTGGAGGGAAATTGGGGTTAAAATATAATCAATTCCATTCTTGTTTGTTTGTTTTTCCTTTTGGAGGGGGAATGCAGGGCAATTGGGCCAAGTGACTTGCCCAAGATCACACAGCTAGTAAAGTGTTAAATGTCTGAGGTCACATTTGAACTCAGGCCCCCGACTCCAGGGTCAGTGCTCTATTCACTTTGACAACTAGCCACCCCCAAACTTTTTAAAACAAGCAGTTATTAAGTGACTACTGTATTCTAGGAGCAGTGCTAAGTTCTTGACATAATTGTCTCATTAGATACTTTCAACAATTCGGGGAGGTAAGTACTGTTATTATACTCATTTCACACTTGAGGAAACTGAGGTAGACAGCAGTTAAGTGAACTCAATATATGACTTCTCTTAGTATCAAATGTACAACATATGGGCAATTAATGCTGGGAAATCAGTTATCACATATTAGAACAGCTTTCATGCCACAAGGAGTGGAGTCTAAAATGTTCCTACATCCCAGATTCCATGCTAACTAAATAAGACAATGAGTGCTCGACAATTCCACGGCCAGAAAAAGACTCCCCTAAGATAGGACCCTGCCACAGAAGTTCAGAAACAGGGCTCCCCCACCCAGGTGAGATGCCTGGATTCCCATGACCAGCCACAGCCTCCCAGCCGGCCATCAGTCGTCAGCCTCAACCTTCCTCTGCATTGCCCGCAAGCTCCCAGCAGGTACAGCAGCAGGTAGGTTTTCCCAGCCTTGGGTCTGGGGGTGGGGGAGTTTGGAGATGACAGAGACTCCTTAGTTCCCAGCCCCGAAGAATTCCTTTGTTAATTGGTAACAGCTCTCAGCCCGTCTCTTTGGATGGGGGATCCGGCAGAACAGGAAAGGGAAGAATGCTCTTTAAACTTTCACTCTTGCTTTGCTTTGGCTTCAGCAATGATACGCTGATCATCCCAGATTCTCCTCAGTGCTCTCCTTTCTCACCAGGATCCCATAGCCTTTTAGGTAATAAATTGGGCCATTTCAAACATCTTACCAAAAAACCCTGGGAATCCCTCCCTTTACAAAGGCCAGGGGACTCATATCTGCCATGCCTCGTGGAATATGAGGGACCGACCCCAGCATATTTGACCCTTAACCGATTTCCCTGTATATCTGAATGATAAACCCAGAGTTTTTTTTCCTTTTGTTGTCATTAGGAAGACCTCCTGGCTTTCTGAAAGTGCTTTTCTGTGGCAGGCCAGGGCTGTGTCTAGTTGTGCCAGACCCTCCTCAACTCCAATATTGTGTAGAAGCTGCCACCCACCATGCCAAGTATCCCTCTAACTCCATAGTTCTGCCTGGGAAGCATTTCTTTTTCTAATTACTTTCACATTCTCTCTTCACTGAAGTGTTTTGAGTGGGAAAATCTTCTCCCAGGATGAAAGTGGTCCTTTATTCAGGTTGTGCCCCCTCCTGCCTAGCATGCTTTCCCCCCTCACCTTGGTCTCTTGGGTCCCTGAGCTGCCTTCAGGGCTCCGCTTAAGTACCTCCCAGAAGCCCTTCCTGATTCCCTCAGTTCCTACTCCCACCCTTTCACTTTAGAATTCTTAGGATCATAGGTTTACAATTACATGGGCCCTTAAAGGTCATTGAGTCCAATCTCCTCATTTTATTGATGAGGAAACAGGCATCAAGAGATTTGTCTAGGGTCACATAGCTAGCAAGTGTCTAAGGTGGAATATGAGCCCAAGTCCCTGTCCAGTATCCAATCCACTCCACCATGTTACCTCTCATTTATGTCATATATTCTTCACTATTTACCTGTTTGTCTATAGGATTTAGATTCTTTAGGGATAACAACTCTGTCATTTCTGTCTTTAAATCCCTAGTACCTGGCTCCTGGTACTTAGTAAACTTATTAAATGGATGATTTTATTTATTATTTATATTATTTATTTATTAAATGAATACTTTTCAGTAGTTTTCACACATGCGTGCATTCCTACAATAAGGACAGGAAGGTGGCACAGTGGATAGAGTACTGGACTTGGAGTTGGGAAGTTCTGAGTTCAAATCTACCCTCAGATACTTATTAGTTCTGTGACCCTGGGCAAGTCACTTACCCCTGTTTGTCTCTGTTTCCTCATCTGCAAAATGAGCTGGAGGAGGAAATGGCAAACCACTCCAGTATCTTTGCAAAGAAAATCCCAAATGGGGTCATGGAGAGTCAGACATGACCAAAAGGACTGAACGACCACAAGAACCAGTCCTTATCAACATTCTGACTGCCCTCCGCTGGACTTCATTTTAAGGATCTAGCACAGTAGAGACCCCTTTTACAGTCATAGGATTTTAGAGTCAGAAAGGACCTTAGTGGTTATCCAGTCTAACCTTTACAATTTATAGGTAGGAAAAATAACCCCAGAAAAATGAAGTGCCTTGACCAAGGCCGCACAAGGCTAAAACATGACTGAACATCAACAGTTAGTTATAAGCTATTAATTTCCTAATGAATGATACAGACAAGTACTAGACAAGTTTAGAAGTAAGGAAGCCCCTAGGGGATTAGCACATGCAGGGAGGCTTTGTTTCAAGAAGACAGGACTTTGAACCGGACCAACTCTTGTCAGTTCTCACTTCCCCATTCAACTCACATTCACCGCTTTCTTTCTACTCACACGGACACCAGCCTAGTTCAGGCCCTTGTCACCTCTGCCATGGGCTCTTGCTTTTGCTTTTGTTCAGGGTTGCTGATGATGTTAGTAGTGAGGTTTTCAACAGGTGTAGCTTTGGAGGGCAACTATTCCAGGCACGGGAGATGGTGTGCATGAGCCTGAACAAAATGAAGGTGGAGAAAGAGATTCATTAAGCAGTTCATAAACAAATAAATATCTGAGTCCCTCCTCTGTACTAGTAGTTATGTACTAGCAGCTCTAGGAAATGCAAAGCAGAATCTTTGATGGACCCTACCCTCAAAGAGTTTGTAGTCTAGCTAGGGAAAAGACATAGTAGAGGATTTAAGAAGATAACTCATGTCCTCCAAATCATGTCCTTGAAACTCTGCTACTGTTCCCATAGTTTTGTTGTTCAGACTTTGTTTTTCTTAGAATCTGGGTATTTCCACTGATCTTTGAAGCATCCCTTAGGGATGCATGATGTAACACATCTCACACATACATTTCAGCGTAGGTGCAAAGTTCATCTGAGTTCTTCTTATTCACCATGATGACTCCTTCAATTGGCTGGTGGGCTAGAACTCTGGGAAAATAGTAAAGGGGCTAATTCCTGCACTCCGAGTCTCTTTTTCTTGTCAGTCTGGAACTATTACACTTGGTTCAAAGGGCTGATTGCATAGGACTCTCCATTGGTGGAGATTGATTACTCAATACTCTATGCCTGTGTGAAGGACAAGTAGAGTTGGTGAGAGCCAGAGAGAAGAGAAATCTATTCTTTCAGGCCTTCTAGTTCCTCTAGAGAGAAGACATAGAGTTTAAACTTCTCTTTAGGTTCCTGAAAGGAGAAAAAGACTCATGAAAGAAGCTGGAAAGTAGAGAAACTGGCAATCTCTGTCAGGTACCAATCTCTCATTTACTACACTAGAAACTTTGGGGAATTTTCCCTTGAGGGAAATCTGAGACTTGATTGATAGAGCTATCTCACCCCCAAAAGGCTGTATATTGTCACTTTATTTATTTAACTTATATGCAGAGTACATCCTGTGAAATGCCATGCTGGAAGAATCAAAAGCCAGAATTAAGATTTCAGGGGAAAAATATCAACAATATCCCATATGCAGATGATATCACTCTGATGACAGAAAGTGAAGAAGTAAGAAGCAGAGGCTTCTTCATGAAAATGAAAGAGGAGCATGTAAAAGCTGGCTTGAAGCTTAACATCAAAAAAGCTATGATCTTGGCAGCTGGTTCCATGACTTCCTGGCAAACAGAGGGAGAAGAAATGAAAGTAGGGTCACATTTCATATTCTTGGGCTCAAAGATCATGGTAGACAGCAAATGCAGCCATGAAATTAAAAGACGCTTGTTCCTTGGAAGGAAAGCTATGGTAAATCTAGACAGCATACTAAAAAGCAGAGACATCACCTTGCCAATATTGGCAAAGTTACAGTTTTTCCAGTAGCAATGTATGGCTGTGAGAGATGAACTACATGGAAAAGTTGAGCATGACAAAATTGATGCTTTCCAATTGTAGTTCTGCAGAAGACTTTTGAGAGTCCCTTGAACAGTAAAAAGATCAAATAAGTCAATACTTAAAAGAAATTAATTCAGGTTATTCACTGTAAAGTCAGATACTGAAGTTGGAGCTTAAATACTTTGGCCACATAACAAGAAGATGGGACACATTGGAAAAGACCCTGGTGCTGGGAAAAACTGAAAACAAAAGGAAAAGGGAATGGCAGAGGATGAGATGGATAGATAGTAACATGAACTTGGACAGACTTTGAGAGATAGTGGATAGAAAGACATGGTCCATGGAGGTCACAAAGAGTCAGACACAACTAAACAAGTGAACAACAACAATAACTAATTTCTTATTTTATTTAAGACAATTAGTAGTAACACTTAACATTTTTGCTTACTCTTGTAAAATTACACTTTCTCAATATTATACTCACTGGCAAAAGTATACTACATTTTACCTCTGATCTCATTGTTGTGGGTCCTCCTGCTAACAGAGTAAGTAGGCTACAGCCCCTACCAAATTTTTTCATCCTGTTCAATCTTGTCCAACTTTTCCTATGAATCTTCCGCTGGGATTCTGCCCAACATATTGGGTGATCTCTAGACATTGCATTGGCCCTAATGGAGCATATGGACTGGCCATCCCTCACTCTTAGTACATTTTCTAGTTATCCTTTTCCTTATAAATATCTTGTTCATTGCTTCTCCGATGCAATTTGTCATTGCTAATACACTGTAGCTGTCTCACACCCACCATACGTCTTTCCATTGCCTTTTAGGTGACCTGTAAGTGTGATTCTTTGGAGACTGTGGTTTTCCATGCTCTGCAGCTATATAACATCACCAAAAGAATATTAGTGTTAAAAAGAGAGGTCTTTGTTTCAGGGAGAAACTTGGAGTTATTAAAGCCCTGTATGATTGCCCAAATAAAATCCAGCTTTTTTCCCTCTTATTTATTCATTTCTGAACCCAGTTTATCGTCCAAGTCTGTCCAAGATATATGTACTGATGGGTCAGTTCTATGGACTGTCCATCCAATTCTTTTGAGTGATTATGTGTCTTATTTGGGGGACTTTACAATGTTCCTAATCTTGGTACACAGAATTATATTTCTATGGAAAAGCATAATTGAGTAGGAAAACATGCTACTCTTTCTGTTAACTGTCCCTAAAGGAAGCCTGCCCATGACTCTGAAAAGAGCTCTCTAAAATTCTACAATTTTATGATTTTATGATTCATCTACTGGCAGTGTATTCCAATTGCAGGCAGACCACTGATAAAGAAATACATAGTCTTTTGAGGGCTAGTCCTACAAACCCAAACCTGGAAAATGATGATGAATATCACACCTACTTTTAAAGATCTCTTTGCAGGTAAATTAGTTTCTCTTGGGAGCCTGTTCCAATGGTATACCTTTATTCCATTTACAAATAATTGTGCCATAATGATCCTTCCACTACTTACTAAAGAAGGAACATTATACAGGCAGTAATGTTTTTTAAGGATCAGCTTAAGGTCAGGCATATTAGAAAATATTTTTCTAAAATACTGAATCTTACCTTATGAAAACCAAGGGAAAAAATAAAAACTACACTTGATTATAAATCTCAGAAAAGAATGTAAAAATCCCTAACCTCAGTAGTTCTTTCCTTTCACCCGTACAGGGCCCAAAGACTCCTTCCTGAATGAATAAATTGAAAGAGAAACCACAAAATAATCTATTTCTGTGCTAACCTAAGGGCAAAAACACAGTCAAGACCAGTTCAGGAAGCCATGAACCTGATCTCAGCAAACTGATGCTTCTCATTCTAGGACCACAAGAGGGAGCCAGGATAAAGCAATTACTCTTCATCAACTTGGGGGCACCAGTTGGAAGCAGAGAAGGATCCCCTTCCAACTACTTTGAAAGCAAATTAAGCAGTGATTAAATTTTCATTTTTTAGCTTTTTTTTTTCAGTTTCAGCTAAATCATGAACACCAGTAAAGTATTCGGATTTTCTAAACCTTTTTGTCCTTTCTGCCCTTGAAGGACAGCCCATCATCCCCACCAGACACCTCCAGTGTCTTCATGGAACCTCATCATCTCTGCCTGACTGATGAGTTGTTTCCCTGGGGTTCTTCAAGAGTAAACCTATGCTGGGGACCCTGTGAACAGTCATTCAAAAGACCAGATAGATGGTAAAATGGGGAAGTTGTGGTGGTATCTGTTTCCTGAATAAAATCTTACAGAATCCTTTTTTTTTTTTAATCTTCAATTTAATTATTTTTTAAATCTTTTTAAAAAATTTTAAAATCTTTAAATACAATAAAAACATTATATGTTCTTGGTCTTGAACATTGAGAGTTCTACAGAGCTTTTTTTCTCTCCTCAAATTATTATTCTAAATACCTTTGGGAGGGGCAGCTAGGTGGCACAGGGAACAGAGTGCCGGCTCTGGAGTCAGGAGGACCAGAGTTCAAATGTGACTTCAGACACTTGACACACTTATTAGCTGTGGGATCTTTGGCAAGTCACTTAACCCCAATTGCCTTATCTTACCTCCTCAAAAAAAAATAGCTTTGGGAAGTAATCTGGAAAAATAACCACTCTTGAGTAAATATGAAAATGGAAAAGAAGGGTGAAATAGCTTGAAAAGTGAGATATGGAAGAGAAAATTAGCATTAAAAAATAAATAAGTAAACAAACGACAGCAACAACAATAACACAATTAGCATCTCACATGAGTATTTTGCCACTTACAAAGTACCTTCCACACAATTCGATGTGTAGGTTGTACCAGCAGTATTATTCCCATTTTATAGATGAGTGAACTGAAGCCAAATGCAGTTAAGTATCTTGCTCAAGGTGACAAGGTAGTAAGCAGAAAGGCCAAAATTCAAACCCACATGCTTGAATCCAAATCCAGTGCTCTTTCCCTTGTCCAGCACTGCCTAAGGACTTTGCGACTTTCTCTTACTTTTTTTTGAAAAGCATGGATTTGAAGGCACTGGCTACCAAAGGCCTGCAATTATACGCTAGACAGGAAAAACCCAAGGTATGATTACGCACATTTATTCCTCTTGCTCCTTTGGGGCTCCTGAGCCTGACCTAGAGAGAATATGACAAGTCCCACTCTGGGCTAAATTAATACACCTTTTCTGCTAATGAGAGTCTGACTTCAAGGGGGTTTGCTTTGTAATTGGAGTGAACAAGAGTCAATCTATCTGTCTTCATTGTTGTTCACTAATTTTTCTGTCAATTTTCTGTATAACTCATTTTTGGGGTTTTCTTGGCAAAGATATTGGGGTGATTTCCCATTTCCTTTTCCAGCTCATTTGACAGAAGAGGAAACTGAGGCAAACATGGTAAAATGACTTGCTCAGGATCACACAGCTAGTAAGTGTCTGAGGTCATATTTGAACTCAGGTCTTCTTAATTCCAGGCCCAGGGTTCTACCCACTGCCCCACTTATCTATCCTACAGGTCCTACAAGTCTCTGAAATCATTGTTAGAGTTGGCAGATCTGATCTGTACTACAAAAAACAAAGAAACTTGGATCAAAATTCTAACCCTGGTTTGAATCCCTGCTACTAAAGACCTAATACAATTTTCTGAACCTCAGTGTCTTCATCTGTAAAATAAAGAGGCTGGACTAGATGGCCTCTGGCAAAGTAGTTAGAGCACCAGGCCTGGAGTCAAGAAGACCTGAGTTCAAATCCAGCCTCAGACACTTACTAGCTATGTGACCTTGTGCAAGTCACTTAACATCTGTTTGCCTCAGTTTCCTGCTCTGTAAAAGGGGGATAGTAACAGCACCTACTTCCCAGGGTTGATATAAGACTCAAAAGTGATGCTAATTGTAAAGTTCTTAGCACAGTGTCTGGCCAGTGTAAGTAAGCTGGATGTAAATGTGAGCTGCCATAATTAAATTTGTGCTCCTGTGATCTCCCCCAGCCAAAACGCAGAACCATTTGACAATCCAACTCACACTTGCTTTTCTTCTGGGTTCCTAACTCCCTCTGGAATATTCAAGCGTCAGTGGAAATTTTATTTTCTCCCTCTCTTTGTAAAAGCAGGTTCAAGAGCCACCTGATGACCTTGGCATTGACTTCCTGCCTCCACTCTGACCCGAAGGGCCCAGCAGCAGGTTTATGTGCCCCACTTCAGGCCTGGCCAGGACAGGACAGAGCTGAGCCTGCCATGGGTACTGTACTGCACTTAATTAAGTAGTAGTTTTATGAGGTGGATGGCAATCCTCCAGGGGCTGACGAGAGACCACCGGATTTATGAAGCTTTCACTGCAAACTGACAGTCTAGCCTCCCTGTTTCCCTCCTGAGCCATGTGCACCAGGGCCTTTCCCAGGGCTATGTCCTTACCTGGCCATCCCCAGTTTCCAAAGCTCTGAAGTACAAGACAGTTCCAAGCAACAGAAGATTAACAGCTGAGGCAGGAAGAAGGAGAGGCTGTATGAAAGGACTAGAGAAATCAGCTCTAAGCTCCCCACTTTTGTGTGAAACCCCCAGGGTTCTAATTTGTCATGTCATTTTATTCAAGGTGAAATGTGCTCTCCTATCCCCACTCCCCACCCCCTAAGTCGGGACCTCAGCAGCAAAAGTCATTCTGCTTTAAAGCTCTAATGACCAAACTTAGCTTAGCTCTGTTTCTAAAATAACAATGGCAGTGTTCATTCTCTTAGGGGATCACAAAGGTAATTAATTTTCTCAGAAACTGCCTGCCACGGTCCTACTCAGAACCAACCCAAGCAGCCACTCCAGCGGCAGAAAATTATTTGTCTGTTCCCTTTGACTACCTGGGCTGGGCACTACCCATTCAACACAGATTTATTAAGCACTTAATATGTGTCAAGCACCCTGTTAGGTGCTGGGCATGCAGAGGCAGAAACGAAAAAACCCTACCCTCAAGGGTGTTCTATTGGGGAAGGGGCGGAGGGGGGGAACAATATGTACACAAGTGAAGGAAAATAAGTTCAAAATATATACAAGGTAATTTGGGACCAAGGGGAGGGCACTAAAACCTGAGGGCATCAGGAAAGGCCTTCCCTAAGCGTTGGCCAATAATCTGAGGGATAGAGTTGAGAAGAGAGCATGTTATGGAAAGGGGGAGGGGGAAGACAGCCTATGCAAAGGCCTGTCAGAGGTGGGAGATGGAATGACTAGCACCGGGAATATAGTAAGTTGGTCAGTTTAGCTATAACACAGTTTGTAGCTTGGCAATGGCATATATATATATATATATATATGGCATTCACACTATTTACAAACACCTTCCTCTCAACACATATCCACACACAACAGATGTGTCGATATTACACATCTTAATGTGTATGTTATCACACATGCATGTAAATATACATTATATATACATGATGTCCATATTGGGGCTATAGATCTATATATTATGCCCCGAATTAAGTTGTGAACATAATAGGCCTGCATATTATTTGTAGAAGTGTAACATCTATGTATACACACATAAATACATACATAATCATGTCTACATCCATATGTACATTTTCTCTTTACGAATGTACTATAGTTTAGAACAGAGCTGGCTCTCCTTACTTGGGGGATGGAAAAACGATCACATTTATTATCTGCACTTGTGCTGTATTTAAAATACAGCTTTGAATCTGTGCAGATTTTTTAACATTATTGGACCACTTGGGTTTTTAAAACCTGACTGACTCTCAGCCAGATTGCATCTGTTTGCATTGAAAGGGACTATTCTTTCACCCCTTCCCCACACACCCCTCCTTCAAGTGAAACTGGAGCTTTTCCCTTCCTGTAACTCTGGGTCTGCCAAGCCTTTCGGAGGTGCCTGAGCTCTTGGCTCCAAGGCCAAGCCCCGGGGCTATGGTGGGACCACGTGATGCTGGAGCAGCCACAGGACCCAGGTCCCAAGGTGGGAAACCGTTTGTCAACAGCTTCAATATTTATGACCACAAGGTTGGGTTGGTCTCACAGTGTAAAGCTATTGTTCAGACTACTAATCGTTTCAAGGAGTTACTTGTTTCCCTCCCCAAAGACTTCTCTTTTTTCTCTTAGAGAAGAGATTTTTTTTTCCTGCACGAATCAACCAGTCTGATGGCCATTCTGATTGGGATCTCAGGGGAGAATGACTTGAAACAGGTGTGTGTGTGTGTGTGTGTGTGTGTGTGTGTGTGTGTGTGTGTGTGTGTGTGTGTGTGTGCGCGTGTGTTTTTCCTAAAAGACCATTCCCCACCCCATTCCTTTTAAGGAAGGAACACTGGATTTGGAACTGGGGGTCTGACTTCAGATTCTGACTCTCTCACTTACTTCCATACAGGTAGATCCTGGACAAGTCACTTAATCTGTGTGAATCAAAGTTTCCTGAACTGCAAAATGAATTGGTTGGACCAGAAGGCTTCTATGAACCTCTATGATCCTATGTCCTAGACTCGTCTCCTTAATAAATTTCTACTTCCTCCCCTTCTGCATTTCTGTGTTGCTGAACATCATATACTGTGTGTTTTTTCTTTAATCTAAGGTAATCTCTATTCTGTCTTCTTAAGGCTGCTGCTTTAAAGCAAAATGTGTTCGAGCTTTCTGTGGCCCTCAGCAGGCAAGTGATAAATCTGAGATCCTTGCTGTTGACTGACAGATTTGCTTTTTGGTAAATACAAAGATCAGGGCAGCTAGGTACATGGTAAATAGAGCCCGGTCCCAGTAGCATCTAAGTTCAAATTTGGCCCCAAGACATCTACTAATTGTGTGATCCTGGGCAAGTCACTTCACCCTGTTTAACTCAATTTCCTCATCTGTAAAATGAGCTGGAGAAAGAAATGGCAAACCCCTCCAATATCTTTGCCACGAAGACCCCAAATGGCGTCACAAAGAGTTAGACAGGACTGAACACCAGCAACCAGCCTTGTCAACATTCTGGCTGCCCTTCTCTGGACTTCATTTTGAGGATCTAACACAGTAGAGTCCCTTTTTACAATCATAGGATTTTAGATTCTGAAAGAACCTGAGAGATTATCTAGTCTAACCTATACAATTTATAGATGGGAAAAATATGACCCAGAGAAATGAAGTGTCTTGACCAAGGCTGCACTAATAGGAAATGGTAGAAAAGGGATTCAAACACAAATCTATATTTGAAATCTAGTGCTTAAAAAAAAACAACACCATATCATGCTGTCATGATATTAATGCTAGAAACAAAATTAAAACCCAACTTTTCGTTGTTGTTTCAGTCGTGTCTGGTTCTTTGTGACCCTATTTGGAGTTTTCTTGGAGAGGTTTCCCATTTCCTTTTGCAGTTCATTTTACAAATGAGGAAACTGAGGCAAAAAGGTTCAGTGACTTGCCCAAGGTAACACAGTTAGTATCTAAGGTCGAATTTGAATTCAGGTCTTCCTGACTGCAGGCCCAGCACTCTATCCACTGCACCACCTACCTGCTCCATAAACCTAACTTTCAGGCTAAACCTATCATGTAGCTATCTGTCTGTCTGTCTGTTCATATGCATGCCTGCATGCAGCTAGGTGATATACAACAATGAAATTGGAATCAAGAAGTCCTGAGTTCAAACTGCGTCTTAGATATTTACTAGGTGTGTGACCCTAAGTATACCCATTAACCTCTCCAAGACTCGGTTCCCTCATTTGTAAAATGAGAGAACTGGATGTAATGATCTCCAACATAAATCTATGACCTAGGATCCTATGTATTAATTTAATTGCTTTTCCAGGAACAAGATCTTGGTCTGGGGGAGCTTGGAGACACTGATGACTATGTGACTACACTGCATTTTTGCACCAGGTAGTTCAGGACCAGGTCAGCTAGCACTGTTTACTGGGGTCCAATCTTCTTATTGATGTCTCCTTGCTATTTTGCTATAGATTTGTCTGGCAAAGTTTTGTTTTTGAATCGGCTTTACCCGCTTCCTGATACAGCAATGGAGACCTTAGACCTTTGACTGGTAACCTCTGACCTGCCATTTTAAAAATGTGGTCATCCATAGATATTTCACCCTAGCAGGGGTGGGGAACCTGCAGCCTCAAGGCTTCATGTAGCCCTCTAGGTCTTCAAATGTGGTGCTTTGACTTCATTTGGGTCCCATTTGAGGACCTAGAGGGCCACATGTGGCTTTGAGGTCACAGGTTCCACTACCCTACAGAGAACACAAATCATTGGTGTGGGGATGTCTCTAATTCTCCCTGCCCCTTTCCCTTTTCCTATCTGTAACCCAAAGCTCTCTCCTCTCTCAAATCTCAGGTCTCAGGCCTCTGCTTCCCATCCCATCTATCATCCGGCCATTTGCTTTGCCACTGACTGATTCTCTTCTGGACTAGCATCTTTTGAGTCAGTCCTCTAGAAGTCAAGCTTCTTATCCCTGAGACAGTTCATTCAATCAGCTCTGGAATTCCTGCCCTCTGGCTGAGCTGCCCTGATGGATGAGAAAGGGAGGGAGTCAGTGATAACCCATCTAACCACTATATTCAGCCATTCCCAGATCAGACATAATCAGCTGTCCATGTGAGGTCTTCCCCCATCTCCTGTTCTGGGCACAGAAATCAAAACAATGCAACCTTGAATATATCAACCACCTTACTAGCCCTTTTCAGCTGAATCTGCTACATCTGATATTGCTGACCACTCTCCTCTTCTGGTCATTCTCTCTCCTCTACTGTAATATTACTCTTGTCTGATTACCCTATTACTTATTTTAACTATTTCTTCTCCATTTCTTCTGGGTTATCGATACCACATCCCCTGATGAGGTGCAGGCTCTGGGAGCCCCCTTGAGCTCTCCTTGAATCTTTGAGGTGCAGGCTCTGGGAAACCCCTTGAAGTCTGATTGAATCTTCCCACTGGATGAGGCATTTGCAGAGGCTGTAAGTTTTTGATTGTGGCTAGGCCCAAACTTCTGTTACTAGCCTAGCCCTCCATTCCATCTGCTTTCCACCTTGAGCCTATCAAAATATCAATCCATGCTTGCATTGACCTCATTAACTCCTCCTGATGACTCTCCCCAAACTCATTACTGGAGTCTGACATTGACTCCTCCTGAAGGCCCTCCCCAAACTCCTCCTCTAGACCACTCTTAGATTCCTCTGTACATAAGACCCCATCTTCCCTCCATGTGGTGTGAGAGTGCCATAGACTTGACCTAGCACAGACTTAATCTGTGTCAGACTTGCTCTGTCCCACTTGCCCAATGCAAGCATCACAGATACCTAGGCTCCTTAAGATACTTTGCAATATGGTGAACTTTAATGAACTTTTCATAAACTTTACTTTTCTTTGGCTGAGAGAAGATATATGAGTCGAATTCTTTCGGCAGGACCCAGTGTATTGGTATTTTGGGGTCTCCAGAGCACCCTAACCGTCTTTATGGGTGACCTCTTCACCCTACTTGTGTTTTACCCAGGGTTCTATCCTAGGTCCTTTCCAACAGGGGTTCTTACTCTTTTTTTTGTGTTGTTTTGTATTCTCAGTCTGATTAGATTTATGGAATCCTTCTCAGAATAATGTTTCTATATGTATAAAATAAGGCATACAGGATTATTAAGGAAACCAATTGAAAGAGAGTTATCAAAATGTTTAAAAACCGTTTTCATGGACTCCAGATGAAGAATCCTATACTCTCTCTCTCTGTCTCTCTCTCTCTTTCTGTCTCTCTCTCTCTGTCTCTGTCTCTGTCTCTCTCTCTCTGTCTCTGTCTCTCTCTCTCTGTCTCTGTCTCTCTCTGTCTCTCTCTCTCTGTCTCTCTGTCTCTGTCTCTGTCTCTGTCTCTCTCTGTCTCTCTTTCTCTCTCTCTCTCTCTCTCTCTCTCTCTCTCTCTCTCTCTCTCTCTCTCTCTCTCTCTCTGTGTCTCTCTCAATAACCTCATCAGCTTCCATGGGTTTAACTATCATTTCTATACAGATGACTCTCAGATCTCTATATCCTAGCTGCAATCTCTCCCCGGAGCATTAGTCCACCAACACTATTTCCAACTGGATGTTTCAGAAACATTGCCAAGTCTGCATGTTGAAAATGGAACTGCTTATCTTCCCCTTCAAATCTTCCCATCTCCCAAACTTCCTTATTTATATAAAAGGCACTACCATTCTTCTGGTCTTACAGATTCATAATCCCAATGTTTTCCCAGTCTCCTCACTCTGCCTCATCCCTCACATCTGATCAGTTGCCAAATCTTGCCATTTTTTCCCTCCAAAATACCTCTCAGTCTGACCCTTGTCTCTACTCACACAGCCACCATCTTAGTCCAGGCCCTCACCACCTCTCACCTTGATTATTGCAACAGTCCCCTAATTGGTCTCCCTACTTCAAATTTCTCAGCACTCTTGTTCTTCCTATAGGCTACTGCCAAAGTAATTTTCCTTAAGTGCTGACCTGACTGTGTGATTCTCTTATTCACTCAATTCCAGCGGCTTCCTTTTGCCTCTAGGACAGTGGTTCTCAACCTGTGGGTCGAGACCCCTTTAGGGGTCAAATGACCCTTTCACAGGGGTCACAGGGGTCATCTAAGACCATCGAAAATACATATTTCCAGTGGTCTTAGGACCAAGACACTGCTCCTCTATCTGTCTCCAGGCAGGTCTGCCCACATGCAGATATGCCCACATACCAGGTCATGGAATTAGGAAGGCTGAGAACCACTGATGCAGGATGAAGGATAAACTCTGTTTAGTTTTTAAAGCCCTTCACAACCTGGCCCCAAGCTACTTTCCCTGCCCTGTTGGAGAATATTACCTCTATCTTGCACTCTGAATTTCAGTCAAGCTGATCTTCTCTCCTTTCTTCATCTCTCATCTCTGTTCCTTTGCCAAGGCTGACCCTCCTCCATCCATATATGTGTGTGTGTATATGTGTGTATACACACACATATACATGCACATATATGCACATGTGTGTATGTACTTGTCTTCCCCATTAGAATATGATCTCCTTTAGCAAGTAGGCATTTTTTTTCATTCTTTGTACTTACACCCCCAGCACCTAGCACAATTCCTGGTATATGATAAGCAGTTAATAAATGCTCCTTAATTGATTGAATGATTGATTCCTGTGACACTCCAGACCAAATTCTCCCCTTCTCCTCCCACCCCCTATTCATTTTCTGTTACTACTTATATATTGGTATCTATAGTCTGGTCCCTAAAAATTGATCTCTTTCATTATGCTTTGTCTTCTCTATTCTGGCTGGTTTTCCTGAAACAAATTCTATTAGTCACATCTTCTTGGCTGGCTCAGACTTTGACAGTGAAATAACTCTTTCAGTTCTACCTTCCGTAGGCCTGAGATTCCTAAAATACTCAAAGACTACTAGTCTTTCAGGGTTCTGAGTCTCTGTATTTCTCATATTGTCACTTCTTCCCAGACTAAACTTTTTCATTTAGACCTTCCTCTTACCCTTCATTAATTGACCAGACAAAGATAACAGACTCACCTTAGATCTAATGACCCCACCACACACTTCCATGTCTTAAACTATTGACTCCAATGACTTCTTTATCTAGGATGATGAATCAGTATATATCTTTTCTCCCTCTCTCTCTCTTTTTTTTTTTAACAAAGAGTAGATTCTACAAACTGTGTATTTTAATTATAATTACAAAAAAGAATGCTTGTAACAAAAAAAAGTCAACATATTCTCACTTTCCTCCCAATCTCCCACTTCCTCCTGGTTAGTCAGGGTTATGGAACCATGAGTATTTCTACTAGCCCATAGGCTCCATCAAGACAGAAAGAGTAGTACCTATTTAAAACACACATACACACACAAATACATACATACATACATATATATACACACACATGTATATACACTACACATATGTACTTACATAATATGTATTTAAATTTATATAATATTTATATTTATTTATATTCATATTCATATATATATTTCTCCTATCAGCATAGGTCCTGCACATAGTAGGCACATAATTAGTTTTCATCAGGAATGTTATCAAGAAATTGTATTGGTTTATGGATAGTAATTGATTCTATTAATTGCCCAGATGACTAGTGCTTTCTTTTTTACCCTTCTATAGTCTCTTGTCCTTCGGTCTCATTAAGAAGAGAACGTTACTTTTCACCTTGTTCTAAAGCTTGACCCTCTAACGGCTGAATAATAAAGCTCATTTGAAAGACTAGTTTACAACCCGGAATTTGTCACAAGGGACAAAAATTCCCCTCTGATTCAGCTCATATGGGAGTTTTCTCTTTGTTGTTCAAAACTACCTGTGACTCAGTTTCATTTTTGACCACAAGTACTCCCACACTGGTGGAGTCTAGATGCATGTGCTCCTCTCCTGGTGCCTTTTTTTTTTAAGGTTGTTAAATAGGTGGGTACTAGATCTGAAATTTATGGCATTTAACATTCCTCTCCTTCTCCCATGCACATAAATAACTGACAAATTAGCACACCCAAACTGGAGTCCTGGTTTTCAGAAGAATCAGTCTCCTTCCCCTCAAAACACAGCATGTGTGAGCCATAAGGCTCTGCTCAGAGCCATATTTCCTGCATCTGCTTTTATTACACAGCTATAGACCATGGTCCCCAAAGACACCTCAAATCAGTTCTATGGTGTGTTGTTATGGGAGAAAGTCCTGGGATCATACTTCTGCCTTGAAGAGCTCCAACCTTCAACACAGGGGAAAAGTAACCTGTTTGAAGCCTACTCATTTCCTTAAATATAAACCAACCAATGCACGACAAATAGTGCCAAATAATTTTCTTTCCTCCTTTCTTTCTTTCTGGACAGGACCTGTGATTTCATCAGTGGTAGGTGCTCCCGGGTGAGGGAACACCTTCTACTAATGCCGACTGGCAGCTGTTCTGTAACTTGAGTCTTAGAAAGCTGCCTAGGGTACTGAGAAGTTACATAAGAATGAAAAAAAGATCTAGTATTTCTATAGGGCTTTAAGGTTTACAAATATCATCTCATTTTATCCTCACCACAACCCTGGGAGGTAGGTGCTATAAAATACTCATTTTATAGATGAGGAAACGGGGGGGGGGGGGGGGGGGGTATACAGTACTTAAGTGATTAGCCCAGAGTTGTTAGGAGAGTAAAAAGAGGTATTTTCAAAGCACTTTGTAAATGTTAAAGCACTATAGAAATGGTGTTGTTGTTGTTGTTGTTGATGATGATGATGATGATAATGACAATGGTGATGTTACTTTCAATTCAGGTCTTCTTCACTCTAAATCCAAGACTCAATCCTTTGAAATGACTTGTCCAGGGTCATACAGCTAATATGTGTCAAAGGCAAGACTTGAGCTAACATTTTCTTGACTTTAAAAACAATTTTCTCCTTATCCACTTTACCATGCTGCCAAATAAATAGCCCTACTAAACTACCTATTGAACAGCTTGCCTAAAATAGAAATAAATTTAACAACATAGCTATATCAACTGCTGCGGTCTCAAAATTGTCATAAGTTAATTTCATAGGGCCTCAAAAACAAACTATAAAAAGCCAAGTGGTCAGTTTTACACCAAACTATAGCAATTAAAACTAAAAGAAGTTATAGGACGGAGTCTCTGCACAAACCAATAGAATATCACTGGAAATTAAAAGGTGACAATAGGTTGCAATGAAATCAGTTGTTTCAGTCTCCTCATGACTCCATTTGGGGTTTTCTTGACAGAAATACTAGAATAGCTTGCCAAGTTCTCTAGTTTATTTTATAGATGAGGAAATTGAGTCAAACAGGATTTAATGGCTTGTCTGGGGTCACACAGCCAGTAAGTGACTAAGGCTAGATTTGAACTCAGGAAGATGAGCCTTCCCAATTTCAAGACGAATGCTCTATCCACAGTACCACCTAGATGCCCCAATCAATTTATCATGGGTGGCAGTAAGAGTAAGGAAATCCATTGAGAGTTGGTAGGAAATGAATGAGGCATCTTCAAGATGCCACAGTACCCTGCTTGTCCACCCTCATCTACCTTGCTATTCCCCCCACCTTCCCAAGTCTCATCTTGGACACTAAGGATACTTAAGAGTCCTCCAGTTCTTCCTTTCAAAAGCTCAGTCACATTGCTTTTGGATCAAATAGAAAAGGCCCTTCAAAACCAAATGGAAAGTATTGATGTGTCAATCAGTCAGGCTCTAGATTTTAAAACCTCTATTTCTTTTTTTTTTTTTTTTTTTTTTGCTTTTTGGAGGGCAGTTGGGGTTAAGTAACTTGCCCAAGGTCACACGGCTAGTTTTTTGTGTTAAGTGTCTGAGGCCGGATTTAAACTCAGGTACTCCTGACTCCAGGGCCGGTGCTCTATTCACTGCTCCACCTAGCCGCCCCAAAACCTCTATTTCTTAAAAAAAAAATCAGCCACATTCACCTTAAAAACAGCTACATTATTTATTGAATAATATACAAACCACATGACCATACTCATTCAGTATGAAGGCTAGGTGGCACAGTGAAGAGAGCGCTTGCCCTGGAGTCAGGAGGACCTGAGTTCAAATTTGATCTAAGACACTTAACACTTACCAGCCGTGTGACCTTGGGCAAGTCCCTTAACCCCAATTGCCCTGCTTTCTCCCCTCTAAACAAAAAAAAAAGGGGAAACAAGATGAAGACTGTGCTCTTTGTTCCACCTCATTACTATCCACTGGGTACCTCTTGGCCTAAGTAAAATGCACAGAGATCACTAAGAAGGTTGGCTCTATTCAATCCAAAGTAGCCTGATCACAGAATGGTCTGCATATCTTGGGAGCTATGTAGTTGTATAAACTAAGTTAGCCAAAGTAGGTTGGGTCAGGGAGCCTTGGCTTATTACAAATGGACCAATCTAGGGTAAATAGGGAGGGTGAAATATAGGGGCTGCAGTGAAGAAAAATTCCTTTAGAGTCAAGGGCTGCATTTAGAGATATTCCTGTCACTGTCAATTCTCTCTAGCTACACATCTACCCTCTCCCACCTCCTCATCACAAAGAATGGTCCTGATATAACTGAGCCCACATAAGTTATTAACAACAGGTCTTAGGGGGCAGAGCCAAGATGGGGGTGGCATAGAAGCAGCAAGGTTTCACAGCTCCCATATAGCCACTTCAAATACCCATAAATATGACTCTAAACAAATTCTAGGGCTCCAAAACTCACAAAAATACAGAAAACACATCTCTTGCTGAAGGCAGCTCAGCAGGTGGGGCTCATCACAGCAGGCTGGAAGCCAAAACCAGCCCAGCCAGAAACCGTGGCCTGGCCCCAGGATGGTTAGGAGGAGCTGCAGCTGGAGTCTTCAGGAGAGCGAATCAGCAGCAGCTGTGGCAGTTTCCAGATTTATCAAGCCAGGAGAAATAAGGACTAAGAGAAAGGTTAGTGGAATTCAGGTAAATTTGGGGGAGAAAAGCAGTCCAGCTGAAGTGCCTCCAGGGCAAGGAAACAATGGAAGCAGCAGCTGCCTCCACCCTGTTACTTCAGAGCTCTCGGCCTGCAGACTGCAGGAGGGTCAAGCAATTGTTCAGAGGCCAAGTGCTCTTGCATTGAGTGGCCTAGAAGTGGATCATGGTTTTGGGTAGTGGTCCTGGGGTGCATTTTCAAAGAGGCAAAGCTGGTGAGGGTGGCAACAGCCCCCAATAGCTCCAGCAGCTGTGAAAACCCCAGCAATTTGGGACAGGGCTTTCCCCTCTGGAAGCAGAGTTCCACAGAGCCAAAAATACAAATAATTTACTGGCATCATGAGTAGGAAAAGGAAGCAAAGTAAGAACAATAACTGAACTCTAGAATCCTTTTTTGGAGACAAAGAGGATCAAAGCATGGAATAGGAGGAAGACAACACAGTCAGAACTCCCACACCAAATGCTTCCAAGAAACATGAAGATTGCCTACAAGCAATAGATCAACTTAAAAAGGACGTTGAAAACCAAATAAGAGAAGTGGAGGAAAAATTGGAAGGAGAAATGAGAATAATGCAAGAAAGAGTCAACAACCTGACTGAAGAGAATAACACCTTAAAAAACAGATT
>CM053594.1:127878591-127911100 GCA_028646575.1 Pseudocheirus occidentalis | reverse complement strand
GAGGTGGGAGAGGATTAGAATGAGAGGAGACAGGGAGAGACAGAATGGTGTTAATCATCCCATATAGAAGAGGCAAGCGGTAACTGTTACAATGGAGGGGAAGAACAGGAAGGCAAAAGGGAAAGAGTCAACCTTACTCTCATTGAATTTGGCTTAGGGAAGGAATGACATCAACTCTAAACTGGGTATCTTGCTACACAGGAGAATGGGGGGATGGGGATGAAAGGTGGAATGATGGAGGGGAGGGAAGGGTAGGGGTGAGGGTTGCTGGAAGCACATACTTCTGTAAAGGGACAGGGACAGGGTAGAGAACAGAACAAGGGGGGGAAACAGGATAGGAAGGAGGGACATATAATCAGTCTCTCACAATATGTCTGCTATGGAGATGTTCTGTATAATTACGCATGGAATTGTATGTATGGAATTGCTTGTCCTTCCAGTGGGGGTGGGTGATGAGGGAGAACTGAAAGAATCTAGAATTTAAAGTTCTACAATCAAATGTTAAAAATATATTATTATTATCATTATTATTATTATTATTATTAACTACATGCAACTGGGAATTAAGATATACAGGCACTGGGACAGGGAGACCCATCCTGTCCTACCAGAAAGTTAGAGGGGCGATGGAGGAGGGCATAGGAGAGAGCAGATTGGGGGAGGGGCTTTACAGTGGGATTGCTGTTTTGGGGTTGTGGGTAAAGGAAAGAAGGGGAGAAAATTTGTACCTCACAATCTTGTGGAAATGAATAATGTAAACAAGAAAATAAATAAAATAATTCATTTTTAAAACCCAGGTCTTATATGTAACAGAAGGAATGTTAGACACCTTTGTGAGTGCAGCTTCCTTTTCTGTAAAATGGGAACAATAAGATTTGCACTATCTGCTGATAAAGGGGTTGATGAAAGGAAAATGCTTTGTAAACCATAAAGTGCCCTATTATCTTTTGTTTGCTCTTATTCCATTTTAATTTCTATTGTTTCAAAAGACCAAGGTTCTAAATTCTTCTCCAGATCAGTCATTTGTGGCCCAGTAAAAAAGCTCCAGGCTGCCCTCCAATCTTACTTTTCCCTCTCTGCACTTAGCCCTTTCTCCGCCAAAGATTCTTTTCGTTTAAACAACCTTCATTTCTCACCAGGCTGCTCTTCCCAGGCTTCTCCAGGATGCCCCAGAAACCTCTTTGGCCTGGAAGGTTACCTCAGTCCTGGAATGCATTCCTCTGCCTTTTGGACCTTTCTCTCTGATTGGATGCCTTCTCCCAGAACCTCCTTTTAAGAAGAGCACTCAGGCCAGTCTTCTCTTCATTTTTCACCAGGCTGCACCCAGATTTCTCCATTTACACCCCCCCCACACCTTCCTCTTCCCCCATCCCATTTCAGTTTCCTTTTATGTGTTGTCTTCCCTCATTAGACTATAACCTTCCTAAGGGCAGGGACTGTCTTTCTCTTTACTTGCTTCTATATTCCCATGTATAACCTGGGACAGTCAGCATTTAGTAAATCCTCACTGACTGACTGACCTAAGTAAATTATACTGAGTCAATCAGAAGGCAGGAGGGAGAGCCTAATTCAATTTGTTTCAAACTTTAAAAAAATGACAGAATTGAATTTAAAAGGATTGTAAAAGTCTAGAGGGAGGCTTGAGAATAGTCCAGGTAGAGTTGTGGGAATGTCTGAGTTCATATACTTATGACCCTGATATGAATTGTCTCATATCCCTAGATACCGACCTCAGAGAATATTTGAGTAGAGATCCTCATCACAGAATGAAAGAACTAGAAGGGTCCCTGTTATTTTCCTACAAAGCCACATGCTCTGTTGTCCCTAGGCCAATCAGCGGGCCAAGAAATCTTTTCTTAGGTGTGATATATGGAGTCCCAAGCAGCCCATCTAATGTCTCCACTCCCTGGCTGGTGTCAGGAGAAACCAGAAAGAATGTCAGAGTTAAGAACTTGGCCTGGTCAATAGAGAAAGCAGGTCTGCTTTTGTTTCAGTCATTCCCCAATGCTGAAACCATATGGCCTCCAAAGAGAAATGCAGGTTTGAAGTTCTTCCAGCCATTTCAATAAAGCACTGTTTCCTCCTTACAGCATATGCACACGTACAAATACAGCAAGGTTCTCCTGATGCGCATCAACCTAATACGTGGCCACAGCTGCGGCAAAAGGAAAAGTAATATTGTCTCTGTTTCTATGATCTTGTAGTAAGAAGCAGGAGCTGAAAAGCTGCTGTGTCTGGGTTCTATTCAGTGCTGTCTTTATTACTGTGTGACCCAGGGAAAACCCACTTAACCTCTCTGTGGCTGGATTTATACAATATCAAAACACTCCAGTGTTTCCAAATATAGGTTATGTCTACACAATGCCAAACAGTGGGACGCTTGCAACATGTAGATGTTTTTTGGCATCCTATGGATACAACCTCTCTCTCATGTCCTTTAAGAAATGAACTATAAATGTAGCTATTATGAAGTGAATGAAATGGGATTTTCCTACCTTCTAGCCATTCACCATTCCTATAATTAGTGGGCTCGGTCATTCCACTGGGAATTGGAATGTATTTACTCTTTCATCACATCAACTGTTTCCTGCCAATATTTAGCAAAGTAAACCTTCCCAAAGGGGCCTTCATGAGGGCAGAGTTAGAAATGCCGTATATAATGACCATAATTGGTATGTGGGTTTGGGGAACTAAGAAAGATGGGCTGGGAGCATAGGCTTTCCAGCTCATGACATATCAGGAGTCAGTTTCTCTACTCCCCTCTGGGTCATATTTCACCCCATTCTTCTCATTCACTGACCAAGTGGCCAATTCTTCCCAATTTGGGTTTAACTGGTCATTAAAAAGAAGATTGGCTACCAAAGTTTTCTAAATAACACAGCAGCATATATCAGATCAAGCGTTATCCATTTTCTGAATTAGGGAACTGAGAGTTAAAGGGATCTAACTCTGTCAAGGTCATGCATCTATGAAGAAGCAGAGCTACCACTCAAACTTAGGTCATAGGACCATAGATTCATGGATTTAGAATGGAAGGGAGCTTAAAGGTCATCCAATGCAAACTCTTCGTTTGACATACTCCTAAATCCAAACTGCCTCCAGGATGAAATAGGAACTCCTCAGCTTGGCATGTAAAGCCTTTCACAGTCTGGCTCCTGCCCACCTTTGTAGACTTATTTTACTTTGCTCCCTGTCACGTACTCTCTGTCCAAGCCAAGCTGGACTGCTTGTCCTTCCCCAAGTTCAGCATTTCACCCTCTGTCTCTGTGCCTCAGAACAAGCTGTCCATGGAGCCTAGAATGCGTTCCACTTTCCCCAGCTCTTCTTGGAATCCTCCCAGAAAGGTGAGAGGGTGATTGAATCAATCACTCTGTCTCGTTTATATCTAATCCAAAATCCAATAAACATTTATTAAATGTCTACTATGTGCCAGACATTGTGCTAAGCTCTGTGGATACAAGCAAAAAAAAAAAGAGACAATCTCTGCCCTCGGGAAGATTACAGTCTAATGCTGGTTGTTGTTTAGTTGCTGTTTTAACCATGTCCACTCTTAATGATACCATTTCGGGTTTTCTTGGCAAAGATTCAGGAAGGGTTTGCCATTTCCTTCTCCAGTTCATTTTACAGGTGAGGAAACTAAAGCAAACGGGGTGAAGTGACTTGTGCAGGGTCACATAGCCAATGATCGTCTATAGCTGGATTTGAACTCAGGAAAATAAGTGTTTCTGACTCTAGACCCAGTACTCTATTCACTTCAACACTTGGGTGCCCAGTCTTATGGGGGAAGACAAAAGGAAGCAGAAGAAAGGGGGAAGGGACACCAAGGAGTACCTGGCATGGGGGCATCTGGTTACATTGAACTGAAACCTGGTAGAGCAGCAGGTACATAGTGGAGTGACCTGAGTCCAATTTCTACTCTCTATAAAGGAAGGCCTTGGAAAGAGCTTGGTCCTCTGCCTTCTAGCTCTCTAATCAGAGGGGAGAAGAGGCTGAGGAGGTTGTGTAAGGTTTGAATTAACACCATGGCAATGAGTTTAGAAGTGATGAGCTTATGCTGGAAGAGGCATCTTGTTCTGTGGACTTGAAACCAAGCAGAGCACCAAATGCAAAGTAGAAAAAAGTCTCTAACAAAATGCTGTAACCCTAGTATCTTTATCAGGTGAGACTTCCCCTAATGAATGAATCAGTCAAAGGCAGTAAACTAAGTAGGGAAATCCTTAATCAACTTGGAAGGAATCAAGGGCCCCAGATGAAGTGAAATGATGCTACACAGAAGTATTTGAAATTGATTGCAAAGATTTCATCACACCCTATGGACATGGATTAAAGAGCAGGCTAGTTTAGAATCTGATATTTGAATATCAGGCCTTGGAAGGGAAATTGTTTGGGTCCAGGGTAGAGGGAGAGGAGAAAGGGAGTACAAGAGAGACACTATCTCCTTCCCTCTGGCCTCTGGAGCAGAGGATGACCTTGTGAAATTCAAAAGGTCACAAGATTTTGGACTTTCCCTAGGCATTTCTGCAGACCATGAGTAGCTGACAGCAGTGTCTACTCAGGGAATCGAGGATTAGTTAGACACATTGAGGAAAGGGGACTACAGGAGTCTATAAGGCACCCAGGAGAAAACTATACTTTACTGAAGGGGAATTTCATAAAGACCCCACAAAGTGGAGAAGAGGACTGCCAGTGACCAGCAGCCATGAGTGACACCTTGCCATGTGGGCTTTCTAAACTTGAGCATCCTTCACCTTGGCTCAATTATGCACTTGTGGGACAGTGAGACACTTCCTCTACGCAATGTAAACATCAAGTGGGGTTTAGATTGCTGCAGTCCAGAACAAGGTTTTGCTTTTTCCTTTTTCTTTATGTAACAGTATCATTTATTAATGCATTAGTGTTATCTGGATACTGCTCTTTTCTTTTTTGACAAAACATAACCTGCAGCGACTACCCCAAAACACAAGATGACAAATATTTTTGAAGGTGATGACATCATTTTTTCTAGTTTCATTTTTCAAAAAAAAAAGTTAACAGACCACAAGAAGGGAAACCTAAAAGACAATATTTTAATAGCCCTTTCATCCTAGCAGTGGGTCCTTTTCGTGAAGTTTAAGATTCACTGATGGCAACTATTTAGCAAAAAATAAAATAAAATCATGAAAGGTTTCATATTTTCCCCTTTATAAAAAACCAGACAATCATAGCATCATAGTATTGAAGAATTAAATAATGAAAGTAGTAATACAAGTGTGTTTTATCTACTTTTAGTATTTTAATTAAAATACTTGATTGTACACAATCATTTCACTGAGACTGATGGGCCAATTGAGAAGTCTGAAATCTGTCTGATTAGGGACAGCAGTAGCTGCCACTGACATAGGCACTTCCATTGCTAGAGACAGCCTTAGTGGGAGGCAAATACACAGAGGTCCCTCTGTATAAGAACTTCATTGTCCATAATACTTGTTTACACATAAGCAGCATGTCTTAGTTTACAAATCCCTTCTTCAAAACAACCATATGAGGGATGCAGTCCAAATATGATTCCCATTTGTCGATGAGCAAATTTAGGTTCATAAAGTGACTTGTGTTTGTATAGTCACATAGCTTATAGTTTGTTGTTAGAGATAGGATATGAAGTCAGGATTTCCAGGTTTGAAATCTTGGCATTACTCTGGATTCCTCACTCTCCCTCAACACAAGATCCAGGTGCTAAATTTTGCCTTTTCTAGCTTCCTTCCACCTGTCAAAAGGGATTCCTTCTCCCTATTTACACAAATGGCACCATAAATCAGGGAGCTAGCTGGTGCAGTGAATAGGGCACTGCACTTGGAATCAGGAAGGCTCATCTTTATGAGTTCAAATCTGACCTCAAACACTCACTGGGGATGTAATCCTGGGCAAGTTAACCCTGCTTGCCTTAGTTTCTTCATCTGTAAAGACAAGAAAATGGCAAACCACTCTAGAATCTCTGCCAAGAAAACCCCAAAATGGTGTCATGGGCACAATGAAATGACTGAATACCACCATAAATCAGGAGTTCATCACCTATCACCTAGATCTTTGCAATAGCCTCCTAATTGATATCCCTGCCTCAGATCTTTCACCACTCTAGTATATTCAACATATTACTGCCAGAGTAGTTTTCCTCAAGCAAAATCTGATCATAGAACTCCCTTCTTCAACCAACTCCAGTGGCTCCCTATTGCTTCTAGACTAAATTGTGAAGTCCTTGGTTTAGCCTTTAAAGGCTTTTACAATCTGTCCCCAATCTATCTTTCCAGATTCATTGGACCTTGCCTTCCCTCTTACACTCTCCTTTTCATCCAATAGGACCTTTTCTCTGCTCCTTGCTCCATCTTCCATCTCAGTGACCTTGAAACGGCCCTAATTCCATGTCTACAATACACTCCTTCCTTACCTTTGCCTCATAGTTAGTCCCTCTTTTTTGCTTCAAGATGCAGCTCAAGCACCATTCTCTGAATGAAGCTTTTCCTGATCTCTCCTCCCTCCCAAACTACTTTGTATTTTACTACTTGTATCACCAAGGCAATATTCATAGCACTGACAGTGCCTATGAATATGCTAGCATAGTTCCAAATCACAAAATGCTCTCCATATAGAAGACAGAAGCAAAACATTTATTCAGACACCAGAAAGTTAAATCCCAGTACCAGAAAACTGAATCCATAATAGCAACAAAGAAATCTATATGCAATAATATTGCAGAGGGCAACACCATCCCAAAGCCTTCCCCTGTTTGGGTCTTTCTACAAACACTCACAATCCTAACTGTCTTCTTGCCTTTTCTCCCTGTCCCTTCACTCTAACTGCTCTGACATTTCCTGCTCTATCCATTCAGCAAACTCCTCCCACCACAGGCTCCATGTGATTACATTTGGCCTATTAAGGGGCAGGGAGGATCTTCAAATTACCATTACCATTACACTGCTTTGCATAAATGTGTATTTATTCACTTTGTATTTATCCCATGTATATTTTTGTTATTTCCTCTATTAGAATGTAAGTCCTTTGTGAGCAGGGGGTGTTTTCTTGTTTCTTCTTGTATTCCAGTGCCTAACACAGTGTCTGGCATAGTACCTGGCACATGTAAGGGGCTCAATAAGTATTTATTGATTGATTTATTCAAGCTATGAATCTAATACTCTATACCAGGAGCAGGGAATCTACAGCTTCTGAGGCCACATGTAGGCCTTCATGTCCTCAAGTGTGACCCTTTGACTGAACCCAAGCTTCACAGAACAAATCCGCTTGATAAAAAGATTTGTTCTGTAAAACTTGTACCCAGTCAAAAGGCTACACCCAAGGACCTAAATGGTCACAAGTGGTCTCAAGGCTGCAGTTCCCCACTCTTGCATGTCATACTGCTTCATTAACAGTCTGTCTATTTCAATTTTAATCTCAGGATATTATGGGAATAAAAATTATGTCCTCCTCACAAAATAGTTGGGATCACTTGATTTATTTTATATATAGTCAGGAAGAGAGGATAGTACAGAAGAATGAATGTTGAATCGGGAGCTGATGGACCTGAGCTCAAACCCTGGCTCTTGTCATTTTACAAGCCATGTGGTTCTGGGAAAGTCCCTTCAGTTCTCTGGTCCTCAGCTGACTCACTTATCAAATGAAGGAGTTTAGCTAAAATGACCTTTAAGTTCCTTTGTAACTCTAGACCCATGATTCTATAACATCCATACCACATTGTACTAACCTACCATAACATACCTACTACATTCTATCTCAAGAGTTCTTGTGAAAAAATGAATAATGAAATACATTTTTTAAAAATATTTTTTAAAAGAATTCTGGTATCACAGACCTCTTTATTATCTGGAAAACCTATGGATGCCTTCTCACAGTGATGTTTTTAAATATATCAAATAAAATACATAGGATTACAAAGGAAACCAATTCTATTAAAGTAATCAAATTTAAAAAAAATATGTTCACAAACCACTGGTTAAAAACTCCTGCACCAATATATAGCCTAGTAGACTCTTTGCACATGGACTCTATTGAAAGCTACCCCAATTTCATGGTACACTTTGAGTCAGTATCCACTCAAAGCCATAGCACACAGGCTTCTATTCACATTTCTTTTCTTAGATCAAGCAGAAGACACACTAATTCAAAGGAAAATACATTCAATTAAGCAGCATGGGAAAATATCACCAAAAAAATCTCCCATACACACAGGGGTACATTCTCTCACAGGTTATCACACCACCAATGGGGGAGAAAACTTACAGGAAGAGAACATATATATTCAAGGAGCATGCACATAAACGGCATATACGTGAAGAATCTACATGGCCTGAGTACCATAAATAGGAAAGGACTCACGCATAATGAACACACATTCCTAGAGTGATTCACACTACCAAGACAACATCCCTGTTGCAACCATTTTCTTCTTCCAGTGCTGCTGCTCACTGTTTCCCACAGAGCTGTTCTTATTTGGTTCATCTGGTAATGTCATTGAACTTGGTATACCTTGCACTGGGTTTCTGGGCTGCACTTCTGGGTAATTCTCTCCACTGGGCGACCAAGAGAGCGTTCTTCATGGCTGAGATGTTCTCTGCAGATCCTCCACTGATCTCTGATGCCAAAATGCCACTGTTATGCTATTGTTTTTCCCCGTTTCCTTAAGAGATGCATTTTCTTCTTTGTTATCCCATAGCCCCAAGCTTTATCTTTCTCTCTTGTGATTTAAGCCCCAAAGCCACAGCCAGGTGGTCAGTCATCAGAACTCTTGCTTAGGTCAAAGCTACCTTTTGAACTCTTTATACATTGAGATGCTATTTGAGTGCTTAATTTTTCTAGAGTGAGAGAATTTCTTTCAATTCCTTTTTTCTCCCATGATGTCTGTAAGTCGAAACCCTGGCTCCTACACTTAACAAGACTGGAGGGAAGAATTAGCAACTTTTGTCCCCTTATTCCTAGTGTAACCCACTGTAGCATCATTCAGGGTCACTCATTTATCACATGTATAGCATTGTTCACATAGAAATAAATACATCTCTCCAACACTGTTTTCACTCATACCATGCTTCTTCAAAACTGCTTAACCAGGCCATTGAAACTGTTTGATTTCATAACAATGTGATACTGAGCACAACCATGTCAACATTTCTATCTAAGCACTGATAAGACAATGTGCCTTATTTTACAAATTCAGTGTTTAAGCAACTAATTCAGTACACCATGAGTGTTTCACTAATTTAATGAACGTTTACTGAGCATTAACTGTTGCCCAACACCATTGGAAGTATTAGAGAGGATGCAAAGAATTGATAAATATCATCATTGGTCTCAAGAAGCTTACAGCCATGTTGTTTCAATGAACATTAGTTGGCAATGGTTATAACACTAATGAGAAATTCTCCTTACTTTCCTAGTGTTCTATACTCAATAGTTGCCATTGACTATTACAAACAAAAGACTACTTGAGCAAATTCATTGCTTTCTCTATTGCAGAAGACTAGCCAACTTTCCAATAAACCCCTGCCCTCCCTACCTTCAGCCATCTCAAATGGAGCATAATCTATTACCTGACTACCAAATACAAACTTCCACTTTATTGAGGGAACTCTTCCTCCCTCCTCACTCCCCAAGAACTTTAGCCTGTGGACCTTCATACTCCCTATAGAATAGGATTTATGTTTTCCTTACCACAGTCCCAATGTAGTCATACACCAAGAACTCTCCCTGCTCTTTGCTTCTTACAGTATCCATTTCCCATGGTAAGCTCATTCCCACTTACTTATGTGGGGCCCTTTTCTGGATGGGGCTTTTCACCCCAAGGTTGCCATGTCATTCGGTTATGATATTTTTCCCAGGTTCCATTCCATTCTTCTCCATCTGGCAGGAATTGAGTTTCCAGTAAGAGGAAGTTTCTTTTTGATTCAGTAAATTGATGTAAGAAGATTTAACAGCCTCAGGAGCAAAACTATTTTGATTAGAATATTTCTGCTCAGATTCCTTTTCCAGCTGTCTGACCCTCAATTCAAGATCTCCTTATTTAATTCTCTTCATTTACAAATCCAAAAAGAAGCATAGCTCTTCTCAAACACATAAGGTTTCCTCTTACAAACACACTGTTTTACTACCACGTAAGACCTACAGTGTGGAGAAAGCATTCTCTTCAGAGACTAAAACCTTAAGTTAATTTTAAAATGTACTATTTCACTCAATCTTTTTTTTTGCTTTGGTTGTACTTAAAACTTTTAATTTCTGTTCTTTTCTCTTTTTTTTTTTAGATAAACCTATTAGAATCATTAAATTTGAGAACTGTGGAAGGGAGCTTTCAGATCATATAGCTTTTAATTTTACAGATGACAAAATTGAAGACCAGAAAAGACAAGTGACCTGTCATAATGGCTAGTAAATGAAAGAGTCAAGACTAGAAGCCAAGGCTTTTGGCCTCAGACCAGCCCACAGTGCCTTCCAGTTCAACACTAGTAAAGATGGAAAAGTTAAATGTTGGTAGGGCTATTGGAAAAGAGACACCCAGACATAACTAGGGTAACTATGGCCACCACCATAACTTGATTCAGAAGTTTGGGAAACAATTGGGAATTACTCAAGAAAAGTTACAAAACTGTTCCTACCCTCTTACTCAAGAACTCTTCTATTGATGTTATACTGCAAAAGGGTTTGTGTGGAATGAGTGAAAACTTCTCAATCTGGGGTTGTTAACCTTCCTTTCCCTCCCCCCCTTCCATGGCTGTTGTCAATCACTTTTACCTTCCTTTGTCTGTTTTCCTCCCTTGGTGGGACCCTCCCCCTCTCTCTTCTCTTGCTGTCCCAGTTAGGAAGAATTTGGTGAGGTGTGCCTCTCCACCAATGAGAGACAAAACAGTTGGGAAAGGGGGCTTGACTAAGTTAAGGTATAAATTCTGGTTCTACCCTTTGAAACACACCCTCTCTCCCATGCCCAGGCATGGGGGCAGATTGCCCTCTTCTCCCGGGGAAGAGAATAAACTCCTGTTCTTATCCTAAGACATCTCTGTGTTTACTTTTTTTTTTTTTTTTACTAAATTAAGGATGAAGGGTATTTTTCAACCCAAACAGGTTGTTGATGATGTGAAAAAAAATTACTTATACAAAAATATTCATTGCTGCATAATCTGTATCAACATAATATTGGAAACAAGTTGTACCCAATGATTGGGGAATGACAAAAACACATTGTGGTACATGACTGTATTGTGGCATTTTATTGGTGCTATAAGAACAAACATTAAGAAATGTGGGGATAATTGTATGAAGGGTGAAGAAAGAAGAACCACACACACACATACACACACACACACACACACAGAGAGTTGTACTCAGCAGCATGTTAGTGCAGCTTTTTAAATCTAAAAAACCCTTGTGTATGTAAATAACTATGTATAGATAGATAATATATGATGACTACTACTGTATGAATGAAGACAACTTTCATTAGGAACCGAACACATCAACTCATTTAAATTGGAGTACATACTACCCTTTTCTTTCGACAAATAAACTATTAATAGGTGTGTTTTCATTTACTATTTGTCTCAGTTGTTCTTTTAACTTGTGTTATTTAAGGTTTTCATATATTATGATTCTATTGTAGGAGACTTAACTGTGAGTCTGTTGGGGTTACATGATGGACCAAAACAAAATTTATTCATCAGAGATCTAGAGCTCTATGGGGCCTCTCAGTATATCTAGCCTAAATCTCTCAATTTATAGATGAAGGAACTGAGGCAGAGAGAATTTAAGTGATTGACTGAAGGACATACAGGCAGTAAGAATCAGAGGTAGATTTAATAATCTTGCTTGTGTGACTACCGAACCCGTCACCATAACATGCTATCTCTATTAATCAATCCATTTTTAAAAAAATGTTGGGGGTTTTTGGTTTTGCTTTTTGGAAGGGCAATTGGGGTTAAGTGACTTGCCCAAGGTCACACTGCTAGTAAATGTTAAGTGTCTGAGACCAGATATGAAGTCAGGTCCTCCTGACTCCAGGGCTGGTGCTCTATTCACTGTGCCACCTAGCCACCCCAGGGTTGTTGGGTTATCTTAGAGGAATGGGTGATACTGGATGGGTGATCAAAGCTTTCTTCCCTCTCCTGAAATTCTTGGTCCATATAGGAGCAACTCAGTCGATCAGTTAATTCAGCTAAAAACATTTTATTGTATTATATCATTTATACTCCTCCATTTCTGTTAGCCTGACACCTGCCAGCTCTATCTCCCACTTCTGCCCCATGAGCCAAGACAAGAAAGGGTCTTCACACAAATCTGTGCTCTAGGTGAGAGGCCCAATACTCAAACTAAAATAGAAAACACTTTTCTTGATCTCAAACAACTTTATCTCTTTTTTTCCCCATCTCAGTTTTCTCATTTATAAAAGCCTTATCAGGAAGGCAATGATAAAGCTAGGAATACCTACCATGACTTTTTGATGGCAACATACCCCACCCAACAGAGTACTGTATACAAGGGATATAACACCCAGGAGGCTATTGCCAAGTCCATACATCCTGTGGATCTCACTGAGCTCCCTCTTCACTTGGACCACAAGCTCCACATGCCTTGGTCATCATTTGCTAGGTCTCTTGCTACAGATTTTTTCCACCAGTTTCCCCTCTTCCAATCTATCCTACCCACAAGAATGACCTTTCTCAACCAATTATTCAATTTTCTTGTTCCCCTTCTCAGAACTCACAATACCTCAGGACTATCTTCTTCATGGTCCTAACTCTTAAATACGAGAAAGAAAGACCTTTGCTTCCCTCACCATCACTCTCCAACCGTCTTTCCCCCCCCCCCCGCCTTTTTAAGCAGGTAGTGAGTAACTGTGAAGCTGTGGTTCCGTTGGGATAGGGAACTTCAGTTGAAGAAACACCTCCCTCATAATACATATTAACAATTATTATGCAATTTACAGCCTTAAAGAGCAGTGTGGGTCACTGGGAGGTTAAGTAATTTGCTCAAGATAGCTCAACCAATATGTGGCAAAAGCCCTTCTACTGAACAGCTTTCCCTCCATCCATTACAAACATCGTAACATCGTCCATTAAAACCATGAAAATGTACATACTATCCCTTCATATAACTGCCTTTTTTTACCTCTAAGTTACCACACATGGCTCCTGGAATGGCCTCCCCATTCTCTTCTGCCAAACCACATCCTTCCCCTCTTTCTAAACCCAATTCAAGACTCATACTCTATGAAGCCATTTTCAGACTGACTCTAAAAGACCCATTCTAGACCACCACTGCCACCACCTCCCCCTCTTCCACTTTATCCCATACACTCCCACACACATTTTAAAAATCCGATTTGGAACAGAACCCATGACTGTCAGCGGATGTTCCACTGGGACTCTAAGAACATCAATCCATTTCATAGCTGGAGGCAGAGTGCTTTCTCTGGGAAACATTTTTCACATAAAGCAGAAAGTGTTTTGTCCTCACCAGGGCAGATAAATTACAGGTTGATGTTGGGGGTGGGGATTAGGATGAAGTATGTTAGCTCTCATTCATCTAACCTTCCTTATCTGCTTCTTCCTCCCTGCCCTATTTCATAAGACCACAAGAGCAGTTGACAATGACTATGGCCACTAATAGTTGTAGCCAAGTAGAAGACTTGGCCTTGCCATAGCAATCTGGCAATTTTGACTCCAGTGGAGCTAGAGTAGTTGTCTGTCTGATTCCTCTGTCCTAAACCAAAAGTGTTCAAATTCTGAACTTAAAACTTAAAAAAAAATACTTTGAAATAATAACTTCACAGAATCACTGGATAACAGAATCTGAGAGATGAAAGGGATGTCATAAGCCAATGGTTCTCAACCTTCCTAATGCTGAGACCCTTTAATACTTGTATGTGGGCATATCTACATGTGGGCGGAGCCACCTGGAAACAGAGGAGCGGTGTCTCCCTAAGACCATCAGAAATATGTGTTTTCCGATGGCCTTAGGCGACCCCTGTGAAAGGGTCGTTCGACCCCCAAAGGAGTAGAGACCCACAGGTTGAGAACCACTGTACATAAGCCATCTAGACCAAATTGTACACCAAAAGAATGCCCATTATTGTATCCCCAATAAATGATCATCCAGCCTTTCCTTAAAGACATGCATTGAAAGGGAATGTCAACACCTCTTAAGGAAGGTCATTTCACTTTTGGAGAGCTTAATTGCTAGCAAGTTGTTGTTTTTTACTCCTAACATCAAGCCTAATTTTTTTTTCTTTTCAATTTCTATGCATTGCTCCTGGCTCAGGTCTCTAAAACCAAACAGAACCCCCATTCCCTGTGAGAACCCCTCAGACACTTGAAGGCAACTGTAATGGTGGAAAAATGAAAAGGGGGTGGGGCCATGGTAGAAAATTCAAAGAAATCCAGAGTCCAGCTGGATGGGAAATGAGGATCTGTCTGAAGAGAGATTTCCCTCCTCAAATGGAGAACTCTGTGGCTCTACCCTCCACCCTGAGAGGCAGAGGGTACAATAAGGTGTGAGTAATAGGGCCAACTTGATCTTTTAAACATTTTTAAATAGTATTTTATTTTTCTTCTCAATTACAAGTCAAAACGATTTTTAGCATTCATTTTTACAAGATTTTTGAGTTCCAAATTTTTCTCCCTCCCTCCCTTCCCCTCTTCCAAAAATGGTAGACAATTTGATATAGGTTATACATGTGCTATCATGTAAAACATATTTTCATATTAGTCACATCTGTGGAAGGAGAAATAAATCAAAAGTATAAAAGCCATGAAAAAGAACAAAGTAAGCGAAAAACATGCTTCGATCTGTGTTCAGAGTCTATCAGTTCTTTATCTGGATGTGAACAGCATTTTTTTTCATGAGTCCTTTGTACTCATTTTAGATCATTGTGTTGCTGAGAAGAGCTGAGTCATTCATAATTGATCATCACACAATGTGGCTGTTACTGTTTACAATGTTTTCCTGGTTCTATTTATTTTACTCAGTATCAGTTCATGTAAGTCTTTTTCAGGTTTTTCTGAAATCTGCCTGTTCATCATTTCTTATCACACAACAACATTACACTACGTTCATGTACCAGTTTGTCTAGCCATTCCCCAATTAATGGACATCCCCTCAGTTTCTGATATTTAGACCAACTGGATATTGCAAGATGTTGAGATTTTCTCAATGTTGAATTTACTGGGAGCATGGTGGAAAAGGAGAAAAAGTATACAATGGGTGTAGCCAGGTGGGAAACGAAGAGATGCTTGAGGATGGTGTTGCAGTAGGTAGAGTGCTCGGCCTGGAATCAGGAAGACCTGAGTTCAAATCTGAACTCAGATACTTACTAACTACATGACCCTGGGCAAGTCACTTAACCTCTATTTATCTCAGTTTCCGTGACTGTAAAATGAAGACAATAATAGCACCTATCTCAAAGAGTTACTGTGAGGATCACATGAGATATTCGTAAGTTAGCACAGTGCCTGGCACAAGAGTAGGCAATATGCAAATATTTGTTCCCCTCCCTCCTTTTTATTGCCATGGCTGTAGACAAGTAACTCCAAGTCCCCTTCCACTACCTAATCTGGTCTTTGCCATGCTCTTGTCCTTGAAAGCTTCATTTTAGGTACCAAGTTTCTCCTTGTGTGAGTTAATATGTGCCTGTAATATTGTGCATTACTTGTCTTTCTGATTCTTTTTATGAAACCCTTTCTAAATCCCATAACTGAGACCAGGCCAAAGATTTGTACACTATTCTAAAGCCTAGAGAGTCAGCAGGAGTCAGAGGAGTCAGAGGAGAGCTGAAGGTCTGAAGGCATCTGTTAGAACATTATTTGTCTCCCAAGGAAATATTCTACAACTATACCCCTTGGTTACTGTGATGTATTGTGGTTCTAGATAAGCAGTTCTCAACTTGTGGGTTATGTTCAATGTGTAACAATGAAAATACATCCTGCATATCAGATATTTACATTACGATTCCTAATAGTAGCAAAATTACAGTTATGAAGTAGCAACAAAAATAATTTTATGATTGGGAGTCACCATAACATGAGGAACTCTGTATTAAAGGGTCACAGCATTAGGAAGGTTGAGAACTGCTGTTCTCACTTGTGAGTCCACAGAAGTCTCTTTAGGCAGCCAGCCCTATTTTTTCTTCATTAAAATCAATTGTATCTATCCCTCAGGGCAGCTAGATGGCAAAATGGATAGAGTGCTGAGTCTGGATTTAGGAAGACTCATCTTCTTGAGATTTACATATGAGAAAAATAAATGCGGCCTCACATACTTACTAGCTGTGTAATTCTGGGCAAGTCACTTAACACCCTTTGCCTTAGTTTATCATCTGTAAAATGAGCTGGAGAAGAAAAAAGCAAACCACTCCAGTATCTTTGCCATCAAAACTCCAAATGAGTTCATGAAGAGTTGGTCATGACTGAAACAATTGAACAGCTAAAATGTATATCCTCTCACCTTTGCTCTTAAGAGTAACCTGTCCCTTTAAGCCAACACCACAGTAGAATTTTTGGCCTTGGAGTCCTACTTAACCTATCTCTGAATTCTTATCTCCTGCCATCTAGGGTATGGGTCAGACTATGCCAGGCTTTCCCCCTTTTGAGCCATCAAAAACGCTTTAAATGGTTTGGCATCTTATTCACAAGGATTTCCTACTTTTACTTCAGAAGCTAGGCTCTCATTATTTAGAATAATTACTTAAAAGTAATTCCCAGTTTCATTTCTTCTGCTCTTTGAAGAACACAATTATTACCAAATCAAGTCAGCAGCTTACTAGTCACTCTGCATTTGGGGGGATGAACGCCTACAGATATCCAGGTACTGGACATCCCCCGTGAATACTGTATTGTGCTTAGACACCAGGCTTGGAAATTGCTTCTGGAACTCATCATCTAAATCAAGGTGGGGAATCTGTGGCCTCAAGGCCACACATGGCCCTCTAGGTCCTCAAATGTTGCTCTTTCACTGAATTCAAACTTCCCAGAACAAACCCCCTTAATCAAAGGATTTCTTCTGTAAAAGTTAGACTCAGTCCAAAGACCACACCTAAGGACATAGAAGACCACACATGGCCTCAAGGCCACAGGTTCCCCACACCTGGTATAATTCTTCCTTCTGGTTGTGGAGTCTGCAATATACTACCATTGCAGTATGACTTTTTTCTGTCGTTACTCAAACTGATCCTCAACCCAATGTTTCCTACCATTCACACTCTGGTTTAACAATCTCCTCATGGGAGTATGTGTTCATAATTTACTGAACTAATCCACCACAACTTTCATCTACTACGTTCATTTTGAATAAGGTACACTCTTACTAGCATATTCCAGGCCTGAGTCACATGCCACAAAGTTTCAATTATAGCTATGAAATTGAATTTATTTTATTTTATTTCAAGAGACACTTATGAAGCATCTAGAATGTACAGGGCACCATGTTAAGTAATTGTGGTAGATCTCCAAGTCACTTTTTTATTGCCAGAATTGTTCATTTATGAAGAGGCACTGTAGGAAAAAAAAAGAACCATTTATTGATTGTTTACCAGGTGCCAGGCTAGGTGCTTTATATATACTATCTCTTTTGATTCTCATAAAAACCCTGGGAGGTAGGTATGGTAATAAGTCCCATTTTACAGATAAATGTAGAGGCAGGTAGAGATTAAATGACATACCAAAGGTCATGTATCCAGTAAATGCCTAAAACTGGGCTTGAACTCACACCTTCCTGACTTCAAGTCTAATGCTCTGTCCCCTTGGCCACCTCCAGCAGATCCTAAGGATTTCCTCAAGGCCCTTGGTGTTTTTACCTTCTTTCTTTGTGGATATCTTCTTTGGAAATTACCTAGTCGTTCCAATAACATTCTTCTTCCTATGCTAAATCTTTTTCTCTGTGGTGTTCAGTTTAGTGGATATCTGAAGGAAGTTTATTGGGTTTTTTTTTTCACTTGTCTCCACTATTTTTTTGCATATCTCTTTGATTCACAAATCTTCAGGTAATACGTATTTTTTTTTTCTCCCAACCCTCATTATGAGCACTCCATTCCTGACCTACAGCTGGCTTCCTCTACATCCACGGTTCTCAACCCATGGGTTATGTTCAATTTGTAACCATGAAAATACAACCTGCATATCAGATAGATTCATAACAGTAGCAAAATTACAGTTATCAAGTAGGAGTGAAAATAACTTTATGATTGGGGGTCACCACAACGTGAGGAACTGTATTAAAGGGTCGCAGCATTAGGAAGGTTGAGAACCACTGCTCTACATCTTACTCTGTGGTCCATAGAGCCAAACCCCCAAACCTGAGGCACCTATCAGCCCTGTGATACAGTTCAGCACTCTCCCATCCTTTCTCCTCTACCTTCAACTGTCAAATTTTAAATCAACACTCCACCTTCACCATGAATCTCATCATCTGGATCATTTCAATCATCCTGGATATGGTCAATGTTGCACATTATCCAAAAGTTCAAGAAAGGGCTAGATTCAGAATTGGACCTTAAAGTCAAATGCTCACCAGGTTCAATATTGGGCATCTTTGGTTGCCCCAGCCTCTTTACAAATGAAGGAACCAAGGCCCTTTACAGATGTTATAGTGGCTTTCTCAAGTTTTCATGGGACTATAAAACTCACAGTCTCTGGATTCCCAGGTTGTTGTTAAGCCAGGCCACCTCACTGCCTAATGTAGCACACACCCTATAATCCCATGGGTAATTTTTAAAAGCTTGAGTCTGGGTTTTTTTTGTAAACATGAGAAACTGACAGTTCCTTTAGAGTTTAACTCAGTAAGCAACAGAGAGAAGAGGGAAAGCTTAGAAAGAAAAAATATCAAGGACATTCTCAGAAGAAATGTTATTTCTACCTGAGAAACATGGAAAATATATTGACATAATGATTTTGTTCTATCAGATCCTAAAGTGTCTGTCTCTAAATTCCTACCTTGCCAGAAAGTCTTATTTTGGAAAGTCAGTATCTTGGCTTCCCAAGTGGTGGGTCATGTGGGAAGTCAGACTTGACATCACTCCTGGATCCTGTGCTCTGCACAAAAATGGCTGTGTCAGCACCTTTCATCAATTCAAATCATGTTATTAAGTACTTACTATGTGCAAAGCACCATTCTACATAAAAAGACATAAATGAAACAGTCCCTGCCCTCAAGGGGCTAACATTATACCCAACAATTTGTCTACACAGTCGGCCTCATTTTGCAAATGGTGGATCATTCAGATTCTCTGATTTTATCCCCTGACCTCTTGTTTCCAACTATCCCTGTCTGACTCCTATGTTCTTACTCTTGGCTTCCTATTCCCACCTATTTGGCTCATTTTGAGTCATTCATTCTGTCTGCTCCTATAGGTTTGGTGTTCTCCACTAATTCATCTAAGCTTCCCCACGGAAGTGTTTAGCATCAGAACTCCCAAGTGGTACTAGCCTTGACAAGGGCTGCTAGCTATTACACCCTCAGGTCCCACTAAACCCTGTCAGGACTCCAACTTGGACTGCTCCAAAGGCATCCAGATTCTGCAAACTCAGTGTTTTAGTCTCCATCTGCTCTCATTTTAGTGAAGTAGTATTCCTGGTTTTAGTGAAGTTGTATTCCTTGAATGTAAAAAAAAAAAATTAATCCAAAATTAATCCAAAAAAGATCAGTCCAGATGTTCTATTTCAAAACAATTCTTTAGGCCTTTAGGATTTAGCCAATGGACTTGGAGAATCCTAGAAAGTCAAGTAAAAAAACTTCTTGAGACAATAAATAAATTTAGCAAAGTTGCAGGATATAAAATAAACCCACATAAATGCTCAGCATTCCTATATATTTCCAATGAAGTCCAACAGCAAGAGATAGTAAGAGAAACCCCATTTAAAGTTACTGTAGACACTATAAAATATTTGGGAATCTACCTGCCAAAACAAACCCAGTATCTTTATGAACACAACTACAAAACACTTTTCACACAAATAAAATCAGATCTCACTAATTGGAAAAACATCAATTGCTCATGTCTGGGTAGAGCTAATATAATAAAAATGACAATTTTACCTAAATCAAATTGCATATTTAGTGCCATACCGATCAATCTACCAAAAAATTACTTTATAGGATTTAGCCAATGAAGAAAACAACAGAAGTGTCAACCATAAAGTTCTCAACTGGGAAAGAATGAGTTGCTATATCTTATCTGGAAATCTCCCAGGGCCCTATCTTGTGAATTTGTAAAGCATAGTGCTGAATCAATCAAGCAACAAAGCATTTATTAAGTACCTACTATATACCAGATACTGGGCTAGGTGCTGGAAATTTTTTTTTAACCCACAAAAAAAGGAAAGGGGTAAGAACCACTAGAGGTACTAAATCAAGTCATATATTTTCAAATATAACCAATATATTGATATGGTTGCTCTTCTGTACATAGTTATTTAAAAGGAGGACTTTTACTTGGGGAAGGGAGGGTTGTATGTGGATTAGTAAGTAAAGATCATAAAAAATGATCATTGCTAAAAACATTTTTAAATGCAGAAAAGAGACTATCTTAAAAAAAAAAAGAAAAATGAGAAAACATAGACATTGAAAGTAAAATAAACTACATTGAACCAGAGCATAAATGCCGATAGAAATGGATCCCCACTGGCTTCATATTAATTTAGAAAACCTCATGTTAACATTATTTATATTGTATTATATTTTGTCAAACATTCCCCAATCTCATTTTCATCTGATTCAGGCCCACACGGGAAGTTGGCTTGCTGGGATTTTGATATGTCTGGACTAGATGACTTTCAAAGTTCTGTATAGTTGAAACATCCTGAGCCTCTGATTCTGAAATATGTGATGCTGAGTCAGACAGAGGTCTATCTAGCCCAATAGTCTGTCTCTGGCAGTGGCTCCAGGGACTCTGCATGGGAAGACTTAGTTATGCTCCATGATATAAACCTAAGAAAATTTAGGATATTGTCTAAATATCTCTAACTCCCCCTTAAATGGTATGAATCTAATATTCATTAATTTACCAAAACTTATTAAAAACTATGTTTTTAACTTGTGCCACTCTTAGGGGGTGTGAAGGAGAGGTCTTGAGTTCCACAGATCAATCATCTATTGGGTTAAATTATGTCCTCATCTTCATCCTAGAATAAACCTCTCTCAGGTATCATGGGATATCACCTTAGTCTACTGTTCATTTAGATGTGTAAATCAATGCTCACCTTGTCCATATACCAATTTTATAGGTTTTGATAATTTTCCCCACACTACTTGGGTCATCAATTGTGTTTCAGTCATGTCTGACTCTTCATGACCCTATTTGGAGTTTTCTTGGAGTGGTTTGTCATTTCTTTCTTCAGTTCATTTTACAGATGAGAAAAATAAGACAACGGGGTTAAGTAACATGCCCAGGGTCACACAGCTGGTAAATGTCTGAGGCCAGATTTGAACTCAGGAACATGCATCTTCCTGATTCTTTCCACTGTGCCTCTTAAGTCATAGGTAAGGTTATTGTGAGAATCAAAAGAAATCGTGTATGTGAAAGCATTTCAAAAAGTGAACCGTTCCACAAATATAAGTGTGTTCTTCTAGCAGCAAACCCAGGGCCATTGATTTTGGAGTTCAGTAGACTTGCAATAAGAAGAGGCAGCTATGACAAATGAATGAACTAAAAAGAAATGGGAGCTTCCACATAAACTTTAAAAACAAAACCCAGGGGTTCTCAGGGAAGTTAAGTGATGTATAAATGTTTACTCAGCCAGTAAATGGTAGAATCAGGACCAGGTCTTCCAATTCTAATGCCAGGCCTCCCTTAGAGTAGGCTAACTCCCTGGACAACCTTCTCCTCCATTAGATTCCTCTCAAGGTATAGTAGCCAGACTTGCACTTGTTATTTTTATACAATATTAAGAAAAGATTTTCTGTTTGCTTCTAGTACTCATGTCAGCAATTCCAAGAACAGGCACTGCCTTTTGGGCACAACAAAGCACTAAGATAAAATTGTCTTTAGGAGATACTCTACAAGGGTACTTGCCTCCTTTTCCTATGCTCTCATAGTCTTTGGAACCCACTGTATCATATATATCATGCATTTCCCTACGACTATTTTTTTCCTTCACAGAGTTACCTCTCAATTGCCCAAGCTGAAGCCCATTCACAATCATATAAGACCCTTAGCCAGCCTCTTTTAATATTTTAGAACTTTACTATACAGAAGCAGTAGTCTGAGGCAGCCTGAAAAAGTGGAACCGACCCTGGGTTGTGAATCAGGAGACCTAAACTCAAGTCCTGACTTTTCTACTGGGCAGTGTTAGGCATGCGGTTTAGCCTCTCTGGGTCTCAGCTTTCTCATCTACAGCATGATGTTTTCTCTTAAATGTTTTCGGAAGTCCCTTCCAACGTTGGCTTAGGATGTTATCAGTCTATAAAATCAGAGGTTACCCAAGAAGATCAATGACAGAAACAAAGGTCCTATAGATACCAAAATGTTTGTAGCAGCGCTCTTTGTGTGGGAAAAGATTTGGAAACAAAATGTGCGTTGCAAGCATTTTGGTATCTATAGGACTTAGTATGGACCAGACACTGAGTTAAGCACTTAGCGTACAGAGAAAGGTCAAAAAAGTCCACTGAGGAGCTTACATTCTAAGGGGAGGAAAAGTGTGTAAATAAATAAGAAGGAATATACAAGGCATGTGCAGTGTAGATGGAATCTGGATGAGCTGGCCAGACCTCCTGCAGAAAGGGGGATTTGAGTTGAGTCATGAAAGAAGTGAGGAAATCTAAGAAGCAGAGGAGGCATGGGGTGCAGACAATTTAGTAATGTGGAGATGGGAGGTGGAGTATCAGGTCTGAGGACTGGTGGAAGGAAAAAAACAGTGGTGGGTGAGTATAATGGAATATTCTTAGGTGGTAAAAAATAATGTACGTGAGGAATTCAGAGAAGCATGAACACATGTATGAAATGGTGCAGAGAGAAGTAAATGGAAACAAGAGAATCACTAAAAGAGGTCAGTCATTGAGTAATTGAAAACTGCTAATGGCCCTGGGGAACAGTTGATGAAATTTGTCTCTTCTCTTAAGAGAATGTATCGTACACACAGATTTATTCTATCAGTCATTTTTTCTTAACTGTTTTGTTACAAAAGTAGGTTTATTTCTAGGGTTGGGGGGGGCAGTATGATTTAAAGGCAAAAAACATAAATAAAGATTATTCAGGGGGAAAAAACACAAAACAGCAGAGGATTCGACTAGTTTTTCAGTTGCTTTAGTCATGTCTGACACTTTATGAACCTTTTGGGGGGGTTCTTCTTGGCAAATATACAGGAGTAGTTTGCCATTTTCTTCTTCAGTTCATTTTATAGATGAGGAAACTGAGGCAAATGGGGCTAAGTGAGTTGCCCAGGGTCACACAGCTAGTGTGTGTCTGAGGCCGGCTTTGAATCCGGGAAGAGTCTTCATGCTTCCAGGCCCATGCTCTATCCACTTTACCACTTAGCAGCCCCACAGGACTTAGATTAGATAATCTCTAATGCAGAACCATAACTAGGACAAAGAATTTTCTTCTGGATACAGAATCTAAAGTGTATCAGATTTAGAAAGTTCATATCAAAAGCCAATGCCTTGGAAGAGCAACTATGGGTCCACATAAAGAAGAGCAGCAGTGGCAAAGGGTAAGACACCCAACACAGCCTCCCCACGCAGATGTGGCCATAGAAATTTTCCCATACCCTGTGTGAACACTCCTGGTATAACTGGTTCAGCTGATCCAGTAAACCCAGTTTGCCCACTAAAGATCTGACACTGCTACAGGCCCCCACTGCCCTTCTATCAGAGTTGGGAAGTAAGTGCCAGGCAACTCCTCTTCCCACAGGCCTGCTGTAGCACCAATACTCTGGATACCTCCTACATAAGTCAAGAAAATTGCAGAAGGGGTATGAGTTTGCAGGGGGGATGGGATGAATTGGCTACCCCAAAAAATCTTTAAATTTTTGTGCTAGGATGTTATTACTACATGGACACAGGAGCATGTAGTGCTACCACTGAGTGGGTATCTTGAGGGCAAAACTTTGGTCATATAACCACGAATGGCACAATCCTGGCCTAGGTCAGTACTTCTTCCCTAAGTTAAAGGGTAGCTTAGACCATATAGGATGGGGACAGATAAGCTAAGGTAAGACATGGCCTCCACTCTCACTTGCCACAAGGTATTATGGGGGGGGCATCCAATAAGCATCCAGATATACTGTTGTCATAAATGCCCATCTCTTAATGCCTCCCAAGAACTGTCCTTTTCTTTCTGTGGTCAGACTTCCACCCAAATCAGGAAGACACTAGGGCTGGGTAAGAAAGTACAAGAGGCATGTGTCTATCCCTCACTATAGAAACCATAAGTGACCCATCAACAACTGGAGTCTTTCTGTCACCCCCCTCTCTGTACAAATTGTGAGGACAAGATCATGCAGTTGTGTGTTCATTCACCTAGAGTTAAGGACATCACAGTAAACTTAACCTTCACATGCTGGCAGAATGTTTTGGCCTTTACCTTCCTCTGCTTGGACCTGAGTCTCATCCACCATAGCTTTAAGAAGAGGCAATGAGGGGATGCCCCATCAATTGAGGAATGATGTGCTATATGAAGGTAATAGAATACTATTATGTTATGAGAAATGGTGAGCAGGTGGATTTCAGGGAAACCTGGAAAGACACACATGAGCTGGTGCTGAGTAAAGTGAGCAGAACCAAGAAAACATTGTACACAGCAATAACAACATGGTGTGATGATTAACTTTGACAGAAGCGGCTCTTCTCAGCAATACAATGAACTAAGGCAGTTCCAAAAGACTCATGATGGAAAATGTTATCCACATGCAGAGAAAGAACTATAGAGTCTGAATACGGATTGAAGCATGCTATTTTCTCTCTTTTTTCCTATCTTGGGTTTTTTTTTACTTTTTGTTCTGATTCTTCTTTCACAACATGAATAATGCAGAAACATGTTTAATATGATTGTACATATATAGCCTATGTCAGATTGCTTGCTGTGTTGGGAAGGGGTTAGGAGATGGAGGGAGGGAGAAAAAAATTTGGAACTCAAAATCTTATAAAAGTTAATGCTGAAAACTATCTTGACATGTCATTGGAAAAAATAAAATACTATTAAGTAGAAAAAATTTAATTTAATTTTAAAAAAGGAGGCAATAACTGTCTAGAAGTTGGGAGTGGAGGGGAGAAGGGGGTGGGTAGAGAATGGTATTGATCCTTCCCCAAAGAAACACCCAATAATGGGTGTAAGCCCAATCATAGATGACCTAACTATCACCTAGTTAACAAGAATAATTAGTTTTAAAAGGAAGGTCTCCTTCCAACCCCACTGCATTTTGCTCTCCCTTGAAGTCTTGTAGCAGTATCCATTTCCATCTCACAGAGGAATAGTCTTCCTTATCTCCCTCTTCAACTGGGGGCATCCTGCTGTATCTTGCTCCAAGTCTATCAATCAGCTCCTACTTATGGCTCTACACTGAAGTCCCTTTCAGGTCTATAGCCCCTGAGTCTACAGGAAGTAGTGTGGCATATTAGAAAACGGGCTGAACTGGGAGGCATAGGACCAGAGTTCAAATCCAACTTCTGCCCCTTAGTCTCAGTTTCCTCATCTATGAAATGAGGGGGGGGGGGAGTAGATGAGATGGTCTCTAAGATCCCTTCCAGCAATAGATCTATGACCCTAGGTCTTAAACAAGTACCCCAGCACAACACTGTGTGTAGCACAAAGTTGGCACAAAAAATACTTTGCTGATGAACTAATTAAAATCTCTTCTCTCTTGGCTTCAATTTCCTCATCTATAAATGAAGGACACGGACAAGATGACCCTTTTAGCTTAGAATTATGTGGTTCTAAGTTTGAGCCTGGTGAGCTCAGCCCTAGTCCTAGCACCAACCCAAGGAGTGGGAAGCATTATTAGTCATCATTTAAGGAAATTAGAGTGGATTGCTTCCAGGGAAAAGAAACCACTCCAGACTCTTTCACTGACAGAAAAGAAATGTTGACACAGTGGAGAAGGCCATAGATTTAGAAGTGGAAGGAATGTCAGAGGGAAGAGTGTGCTGGTAAATGTATAACAAATGACCCTCCCCCCCAAAAAAGACACACAAAACACTTAAGTTTAATCTGCATTTTTAACAGTTTTTTCATCACTTTTTTAAAGTCTATATAACCAACAAGACAATAAACCAAGCCCTGGTTTGTAGCATTTGCCAGTTTCTGAGGTAGAAATGCTCACATTGAAAATTTAATAATCATCTCTCACAAGCAGTTATAAGCCGGTCCCAGCCTGCGCCTGCTTAGAGACCAGCTACTCCCACCTCTTCACTTTTACAGATAAGGAAACTGAGACCCAAAGAATTCAAATGATTTGCTCAAGGTCACATGTTGAAGAGGAAGGATTTGAATCCAGATCCTCTAACTTCAAACTCAGGGCTCTTTTTTCCATGTTACACTAGGGTGAATAGAAAATACTCTTGCCAGTTCCAATGAGACCAGTTAAAATATAAACTCTATGATGCATCCCATATTCTAAACAAAGGGGCTTTCAAATTCAACCCTACTTGTGTTTATCAGAGCAAGATGATAAGATGTGATTGGGATGCTGCCTTTCAGATGAACTTGTGAACAGAATCGTATGTGAAGTAGAAATTACACTTTTACACTTATAGAGTGACCTCCATACAAAAGAATACACCTAACTCCTACTACTTCTATTTCCTGACACCTGACAGTTTCCTGAGATTACCCTTCCATTATATGCTCCTGTGAAATGTTCACTTCTGACTTCCATGGATTTGTAAAACACTGAGACCAAAGAGTTACCTGCCCACAACCCGGCACAAGCAACCACTCCCCAGGGACTTTGGGATCATTGGAATATCATGTGATTCTCAGTTTTCCATGCTCATCCTTTTCCCCAGAGAATGACAGCTACATTTTAGTGTGTAGCCATTGTGGAAGAGATTTGTGATGTGGAAAGCTGTTCTCTGGAAACTCAACTGAGATCATTTGCTCCCTTTAGACCCATGAAACATGGTTAATTATTGCATGGTCTATGAGGACAGCAACTGACTCACCAGGACTTCAAAAATCATGGAATGTTAGCACTGGAAGGGACCCTTGAGCACACTAGTCAAATATCTTCATTTTCCAAATGATAAAACAGAGGAACAGAGATGGGAAGGAAGGTCATAAATTTAAAAATGAAAGGAACCTCAGAAGATATCTAATCCAACACCTTCATTTTACAAATGTGGGAACTGAGACTTAGAGATGTTAAAACACCCTCCCAAAGTGACTCAGGTAGTAATAAGCATTGCTGGGCTCTGAACCCAAGTTCTGATTCTACTCTGCCCTTCTTTCTACTGCACTGTGACTTGTCCAAAGTCATACAGCCAGATAGTGGCAGAGTCAAAACTAATTAGATCCCAGTCAGGCTCCAAGTCTAATGCCCTAAGGCAACAATGTGTTCAACTCAGCATTTCTTAGTCAGTCTGGAAAGAACTAGGGATACTCCAAAAGTACTAAATAAGAAAGATCATCTGAAAAAAATGGACCCTGAGAAATAAATGCTCATAAAATTGAGTTTTACTGCCCATAAGAAACAGAGACAGCAGGCTTAAAAACCTGACCTAAGTTTTGGAATCTTGGCCTTGAAAGCATAAGGAATGCCATGTCAGAAAGACAAAGAGAATGTTGGGAGACCATTTGTCGCCAAAAATAAAGCAACGTGAGTCCCAAGAACAAAAATATAAAAACAATGACAGAAGGGTTGTTGTTGGGTTTTTTTGGTTTTTGGTTTTTTTTTTTTCTTTCCTGCATCAGAGGAGATGGGCTTCCTCTCACCTACAGGACACAGAACTTGCAATACTGATTCAAAGCTCAGAAGGGCGGGGTCAGCAAGCAGGCACAACTTGGCTCTTAGAAGCCATGATGCTTTCTTTTGGATTTCTACTCGGTTATTAAGTATCATGAAAACATGATTTTTAAAAGTTCAAAAATGGGTTACAGAAGTTTCATGGAAAAGTCAAGATGGACAGGGGAAGCGGGGGTAGGGGAGGGGGGACGGGGAGTGAGGAAAAGGGCATGACATCCAGAATTTGCCAGAGGAAAATCTACCATTCTGTTTTTGGAATTTCTTCTCTGGACTCTATTAATCATCTAAGCACAATTGATAATTGATAACTATCATCTTTCCAAGAACAATAACGCCCAATGTCCAAAATTCCACTGTTGTAAAAATCTATTCTTCAACTTGCAAATCTCTCTTCTATGGTAACCACTTCATACCAAATAAATCCTGCTGCTTGTCCCAGGCCAGCCGTGGTTCTTTCCATTGCTGGTCCAGGTTTTGAACAGGCCATAAATCCATTGATGAATCAGTCAGATTTAGACCTCGGTCCTTTCCAAGCAGACCATACTGGCTATGTTGAAAACAAACCTAGTGGTCAAGAACAGAGAAAAATTAGGCACAAACTTTCTCATTATTCAGGAATAATATGCTTGGATTAAGTAAGTATCTATTGACTTCTCACTCATATGCCACTGTTGGCTTGGAAGGCTATGGGGGAGGGGTGTTTGTTTTTTACATCATTCCTTAGTTATATGATGGTATGAAAAAATACTTTTGACTTGGGAATTGATTCTGATCCTGGAAGGGACCTCAGAGGTCATTCCACTTCAACTCCGTCAATTTACAAATATAAGAAATGGAGGCCCAAGAGGTTCAGTGACTTGCCCAAAGCTAAGTATTAAGTGTAAAAGGCAAAGCTTAACCGGAGTCCTCTGAATGAAGAAGGACAGAACCATACTAATGTGGGGGGGGGGGGTGTGAGGCTGGAATTAGATGTTCTCAAAGCCCCATCCTAACTCTGAATTTCTAGAATTCTAATAATTCAATGTGTAGTTGTCACAAAGGCAAAGTCATGGACAGGATAGATAGAATATTCAGGGAAAAAAATAGAGAAATGGAAAGAAACAAGTTGGAGAAGTTAATTACAAGAGAGACAGAACATAGTTGCCATGCCCACAAACAGCCCCAACCCAAAGGAAGCAAGCACCATCTTAGCAGCTGGGAAGTTAGGACTAACTCTCTTCTTTCCAGAGACACCTGACTGACCAAGTTCAGGAACTTTTGAGGATAACAGGAGCTTGATCTGGAATCCATGATCTTCCCAGGCCTTAAAGGGATCCTTCTCTAGACATAAAAGGCCCTTGGAGACACAGTTCCATATCACCACATAAAAGACACTCTATGAAAGGAGACAGCCCACATTAGTATCAATTATTATATACTCTAGTGGCAAATATAAAATAACAATTTTATTGTTATTGGGTAGATGATGTCTGGAAAGCAGTGATTCCAGGAAAGGCCTAGGTGTGTCAGTGGCTAGCAAATGTATGATGTAATAGGGTTGCAAAAAGAAAAAATCCTCATGATACACTGGGTACATATAAAGGCAAAACATGGTGTACTTGAGAGATAACAAGGCCTTCTTTATTCTATAGAACCCAACCCTTGGTTCAGCCCCTTAGGAAGACCGCAGACAGTTTGGAGCACCCCAAGTTCAGAGAAGCATTGAGAAATTGGAAGGCATCCAGAGAAAGAGCCACAAAGCTGAGTTACAAGCTGGGAAGGATTGAGTAATGAGTGAAGGTTAGAAATATGAAACACTGAGGGTGTGTGTTAGAGAGAGAGAGAGAGAGAGAGAGAGAGAGAGAGAAGAGAGGAGAGAAAAAGAGAGAGGGAGAGCATGCTATAAGTAAACCAGGAAAGAATTATCTCAAAATAATCAGGCCTAAGTAGTGAAGATTTCCACATTTCCAAACAGACCAGACCAATGCAAGTGTGGACCACATTCAGACTTTCAGCCAAATCTCCAAGAATGTATTGACAGCCCTTAGCTTGTAGAGACAGTGCCCACTAAGTTATACGGGTTGATATTAGCAAAAGCAACTGAAAGAGACATGGTTTAACTTAGAGACAAGAAAGGCTTGAGAAGCAATGGCACTAGGAGAAACTGTGAAGACACACACACACACACACACAAGCACACATACACACACCTTGGGATGATCTCCTTTCTCTACTTTGAAACAAGCTCAAGTGCAACAAGTAAATGCCTCCTTTGAGCCAAGCACCTTGCTAAGTATTGGGGATACAAAGAAAAAGCAGAAATAATCCCTTACTTCAAGGAGCCCACAGTCTAGTGATAGATACAATACCCACACAACTACATATGAACAAGACATATACAGGCTAAGCTAGAGATAGTCTCAGAGGGAAAGCACTTAGGCTTAAGGAGGGCTGGGAAAGGTTTTGTTGAGAAGGTGGGAGATAGCTTGAAAGAAGCCAGAGAAGCCAGGAGGCAGAATCAAAGAGAATGCTGGTCATGGAACAGTCTGTAAAAATGCATGGAGTGTCTTGTGTGAAGAACAAGGGGGGCAATGTCACTGAATCACAGAGTCCATGGAGGGGATAAGGTGTAAGAATGGAAAAATAGGAAGGAGCCAGATTATAGCTTTAGAAAACAAACAGAAGATTTTATATTTGATTCTGAGGGTAATAGGGAGCCACTGGAGTTGAATGAAAGGGCAGGATGTGACTGCTTTAGAAAGATCAATTTAACAGCTGAGTGGAGGATAACTGGAGTGGAGAAAGACTTAAGGGAAGAAAACCATTGTAATAGTCCAGGTGTGAGGTGATGAGAGCTTTCACCAGGGTGGTGGAAGTGTCAGAAGAGAGATGGAGACATAAATGAGAGATATAGAGGTAGAGACAATAAAACGCTGCAATTGATTGGATATAGGAGATGAGGAAAAGAACTCAAAATGTCATACAGGTTTTACAAGTGACTGGAAGAATGTTCAGGCTTTAGACACTAATGGGAAAGTTAGAGAGGGAGAGAGACTAGCAGCAAAATTTGTTGAACAGAATGTTAGGACTGGAAAAGTTAAAACACTGTCATTGGGATCAAGATGATAATTGAAACCACTGGAGCTGATGAGATCACCAAGTCAAACAATATGAGGGAACAAGAGAAAGAGGACCCTGAACAGAGCCTTGGAGGACACCCACAGTTAGTGGGCACAACTTAGATGAAGATTCAATGAAGAAGAGTCAAATCAGTCAAAAAAGTGGCAGGAGAACCATGGGGGAACCGTATCACAAAAACCTGTAGAAAAGGGAATTTCAAGGAGAAAAGAATGATTGACATCATCAAAGACTGCAGGGAGTTAAAAAAAAAAAAAGAAAGATGAGGATTGGGAAAAGACCATTAAATTTGGTGATTAAGAAATCATTGGTGATTTTGGAGAGAACAGTTTTGGTGGAATGACGTCAGAAGTCTTCCACTCTTTCACCTCATTCAATCGTCACCTTCTTCTCTTCTCTTCCTCCCTCTCTATCATGTTCTACTCACCCTGGTATCAAATTCTTTCATGCTGGGTACTTCTTCTCAGACAAACTCATCCACAATAAACTGGCCTGATGAAATGAATGTTCTGATGAACTAAAGATTAATACCATAATATTTATGGTTGAAAACTCTTTCTGACATAGTAGTTCATTTTTCCACCTTAGGAAGCATAAGGTGTCTACATTTGAATCGTGACATTTGAAAATGTTGAAAGGCTTCTAGGCCAACAGTTGGGAATAGTGTGAATGCAGGAGGCATGGGGAATTTGTACGGATGCTAACAAGACAGGCCCTTTGAAACATCTCGCTGCTAGGCTGAGGACTCCACTCCCCCTCAAGTTGCTGTGGCTGCTCTTTTTCTGCTCTGAACTATCACATTGGTTGTCCTGAAATGAGTATCTATTGTATTGTGTTGTACTGTACTGCCTTGTAGTGTAGTGTAGTGCATTGTAATATGCTGTGTTGCATTTTAGGATTCTGTTGTGTAGCATATTGTACTGTAGTGTGGCATAATTAGTTGCATCTAGATAGTACAGTGGATAGAGTACTGGACTTGGAATCAGGAAGATTTATGTTCATGAGTTCAAATCTGACCACAGACACTAGCTCTGTGACCCTGAGCAAGTCACTTACCCTGTTTGCCTCAGTTTCCTTATCTGTAAAATGAGCTGGAGAAGGAAATGGCAAACCACTACAACACTTTTGCCAAGAAAATGCCAAATAGGGTCATGAAGAGTCTGAAGCAACTCAAAAACAACTAATCGTCCATTTTAGCATATTGTAGCATATTATTTTATACTGTAGTGTAGTACAGACTAATGTCAGATATTCTATTATATTATAGTACAGTACGGTGTATTGTTTTAGATTGTAGCAGATTTTATTTTAGTGTGATGTAAAACGTGATGTTTTATAGTATATTGTATTGTGCTGCATTATAGGATATTGCATTGTGCTGCATTATAGGATATTGCATTGTGCTGCATTATAGGATATTGCATTGTGCTGCATTATAGGATATTGCATTGTGCTGCATTATAGGATATTGCATTGTGCTG
>CM053594.1:127848927-127878091 GCA_028646575.1 Pseudocheirus occidentalis | reverse complement strand
ATATTGTATTGTGCTGCATTATAGGATATTGTATTGTGCTGCATTATAGGATATTGTATTGTGCTGCATTATAGGATATTGTATTGTGCTGCATTATAGGATATTGTATTGTGCTGCATTATAGGATATTGTATTGTGCTGCATTATAGTATATTGTATTGCATTTTAGGATATTGTAGCACATTGTATTATGGTCTATTGTTGTGTAGTATATTTTATTATATAGTAGTACAGTAGCTATTGTAACATGATGTTGTAGTGTCATATATCTCACTGTAGTATAGTATAGTTTATTGTAACATATGACATTGTAGTACCGTATATTGCTTTATATTGTATTGTAGTATAGTGCATTGTCATGTATTGCGGTACACTGTATTGAGGTGTCATGCATCTTGTCATGTAGTGTAATAGAGTCTATTGTAGTATGCTATACTGTAGTGTATTGTTGTATATTGTAGCACAGTGTATTGCAGTGTAGTATGCAGTCTATTACAGCATTCTATATTGTACTATAGTATATTATTTCATAGCATAGTGTAGTATCATATATTCCACTATAGCATGTTACATTGTAGTGTAGTGTATTGTTTTTTATTGTAGTGTTGTATATTGTAGGGCATTGTCATGTATTGTAACATAGTGTATCTTATTGTGTAATAGAGTGTAGCATGTTATATTGAGTGTAGTGTATTATTTTATATTGGAGAGTGATATAACAGTGTATTGCAGCATATTATATCGTAATGTAATATGTTATTTTATGTTGTGTTGTGACATAATATATTGTAATATAATGTGGTATGTTGTAATAGTGTAGTGTATTATATTGTATTATATTGTCTCCACAGCCTCTAGATCCTGGCCTCTTGTCTCTTGTCCCTCACCATTTCCTTCATCCTCCTTTCCTCCCACTGAAATTGGTCTTTGGAGTTCTGGCGCTGGTAGGACTCAGCTTTTGTCACCTTTCAGACAGTTTGAAGACCATTCACAGTCTTTTCCTGAGCTTCACTAAACTTTAGTTCTCCTCAGAAGCACCACCTCTCCCTGATTGTCACCCTGGATGAATTATATGGAACTAGGTACATGCGGTTAGACCTGGTCAATGTGCTAGTTTATTTTACTTACTTGTACTTCTTTGTTAGAAAAGAGTTATATTGGGAGGATTGTATTAGGAAATGATAGTAATGTTTTGCTTTATTTTGTTTTTAAAAGGTCAATAAAACATCTTTTAAAAATAAAAGTGACCAGTTACTCAAGGGTTACCATGAAATAACAAAATGAAATCTATAATTCCTCCAAGGGACCAGCCTTCCAAGGAGACAAAAGGAACTCAATATTTATGAAACATTGCACCAGACACTAGGGATACAAGTTTAACAGGTATTCCACACATCTGAAATCACAAGCCACAGTCAGTTCCAATGAGGGAGAGGGAATGCAGGGGACAGAGAAAAGGAGCTGACAAATAAAACTTCAGCCCCATCCCGGGGCCTAATCCACTGAGAGACAAGGAGGAATCAGAAATAGCAGAGTATTTACTAAGGTAGAATAACAAAATAAATACAGGAGAAATCATACATTAGGGTCATTCTCAGCCCTCATACACCAATAAGTGTAATCTCTCATGGAATCATATGCTTGTGAGAAAGGGAATCCCTAGAGTAAGGATCTCACCCTGAGTGAGAAAGGGTTTTGGCTTTAGTATCATTTGTGTTATGTCATCATCGGGGAAAATCTTTCTTACCTGAGTTCTCATAGGTTTGGCTCTGTACAAGCAGCTATATCTCACCAATGGGGTCAGCTCTCTGTATCATGTAGTATAGTGTGCCCTTTGAACAGCTATGTTCAAAGCAGATCAGAGAAGAAAAGATCCTTTAGGTACAAAATTTATGTTGTCCTTGTCTACTCGTGTCTGATTCTTCATGACACCGTTTGGGGATTTCTTGGCAAAGACATTGAGTGGTTTGCCATTTCCTTCTCTAGCTCATTTTACAGATTAGAAAACTGAGACAAACAGAGTTAAGTGATTTGTCCAAGGTCACACAGGTAGTATGTGTCTAAGGCCACACTTGAACTCAGGTCTTCTTGACTCCAGGCTTGTTGCTCCGTCCACTACCCACAAAAACAGTGGGATATACAACAATTGAGGAATGGCAGGATAAATTGTGGTTTATGAAGGCGATGTAGTGCAATTGTGCTGTAAGAAATAAGGAAACAGATTATTTAAAAAACACAGAAAGATACATACGAACTGCTGCATAGTGAACAGAATCTGAACTACAACATCTATGCTATAAAAACTAACAATTTGGGCAATTTTTAGAAACTGATGAAGAATGGATTTGAACAGAGCCAGGAGAATAATTTAGACAATGACAACGACACTGTAAAAAACAAACACCTTTAAAAGCTGTATGACCTATGATCAATATAAAGACTGTTTATGATTCCAAAAGACTGATAAAACATGCTATTCGTTACACGTCATCAAGCAAAATAAATTCCCTCAGAGCCTAGAATGTAATATATAGTCTATAGCCTGTAGGTCCCATTACCTTTGGATCCTCATAAGCATAAGATTCAAACCATGGAGACTTCCCCTCCCCCCATAGCATTTTTTCCCAATTAAATGCAAAGATATTTTTCAACATTTATTTTTGTAAGATTTTGAGTTCCAAATTTTCTTCCTCCTTCCCTTCCCTCCCCTCTACCCATGGAAGCAAGCAATATGATACAGGCTATACATTCACAACCATAGCATTAGTCATGTTGTAAGAGAAGAATCAGAACAAAATGGAAAAAAACACAAGAAAAAATAAAAAACAAAAGAAGTGGAAATAGTATGCTTTGATCTGCATTCAGACTCCATAGTTCTTTCCGTGGATGTAGATAACACTTTCCATCATGAGTCTTTTGGAATTGTCTTAGATCATTGTATTGCTGAGAATAGCTAAGTCTGTCATAATTGATCATCACACAATGTTGCTGTTACTACATATAATGGTCTTCTGGTCCTGCTCACTTTACTCAGCATCAGTTCCCATAAGTCTTTCCATGTTTCTCTGAAATCCACCTGCTCATAATTTCTTATAGCACAATAGTATTCAATTACACTCATATACTACAACTTGTTCTGCTATTCCCCAACTGATGAGCATCCCCTCAATTTCCAATTCTTTGCCACCAAAAAAAGAACTGCTATAAAATATTTTTGTACATGTGGTCCTTTTCCCCTTTTTGATGATCTCTTTGGGACATAAAACTCGTAGTGGTATTGCTGGATCAAAGTGTGTGCACAGTTTTATTTTGGGCATAGTTCCAAATTGCTCTCCAGAATGTTTGAATCAGTTAACAACTCCACCAACAATGCATTAGTGTTCCAATTTTCCCACATCTTCTTCAACATTTATCATTTTCCCTTTCTGTCTTATTAGCCAAAATGAAAGGTGTGAAGTGGTATCTCACAGTTGTTTCCATTTGTGTTTCTCTAATCAATAGTGATTTAGAGCATTTTTCCATATGACTGTAGACAGCTTTAATTTATTTATCTGAAAACTGCCTGTTCATATCCTTTCATCATTTATCAGTTGGGGACATGGAGATTTTTAATGGCAACTGACCTATCTTGACTTGCTTGCCACAGCTCCATTTCAAAACTGGGAATTGCTTAAATTAATTCCGGCCTAGGTATTCGGTTGGTTCCTATGCTAAGGGCATGAGATAACACTGAAACAGCAGGTGATTAAATCCAGGCAGAAATAAAAATTGAGGTAATACACATATACTTTTAAGAATACAACATCCTTCCATTTTCTTCCAGAATGGTTCAGGAAATGGCTCCGTCCCAATGACATGAGGCTTGGATAGGGATAACTTCCTCCATATTTAGAGTGAGGGCAGTAAAGAGGGGGAAGGATGGAGAAGGAGGAGGTAAATTCAGGGTGGACGGCTTAGTGTTACTGCTTGAAACCTGCCCTTGCCAGTCTCCACTGCCTGTTACTCTTCACTCATCTGGCTGCTCCCAGTATTCAGTGGTGCCCCTAGCTTGGCTTGCCTTAGGCAGTGTTCCTCCCTTCTGGTCACAGTCCTCTTCATGTTGCCAGCCTGGGATCTTCTCTCTCCTTCATGTGGTTATAATTCTAGTGGTGTTTGGGGGTAGACAAAGTCTAATTCATCATACCTGGGCAACCGGCAAATTCTATGTTAAGTCCTGCCAAGTGGAGTAAGATGATCAGTCTCCAAAAGCTTTGAGATCTTTCACAACCCTAGAAAAATGCTCCATAGCCACAGCATAGCACACACTGAGCTGTCTTTGGTTCCACTTTTCTTCAGTGACACCCCCAATAATACATGTTCCCTAACAGGTTACTCTTAGTAAGGGTGAAACATGGTTTTCCCAAGTCCCACAACCTGTGCCAGTTCAGTTCCTCAGAGAGTTCATCTCCCCCGGGTCTGTAAAATGGGATAGCATTCTTTCATGGACTGAAAGAATATGGTCTAATTGACCAGTTCTGTCTTTTCATATTTTTCCCCCTGAGATGCTATCTTACTCACTGATTAAAAAACAACAACAACAAACTCTGCTTGGGCCTTCTCTGACTTTTCATTGTGATGTATGGTCTTGTTTTTGGAATGGCCCCTTGGTATACTGACAATGCCTAAACACCCTTGGTGACTGTTTATCTTATACAGGATGGAGCCTTTTCATACATATATGTCAGAAATATTTCCAAGCAGATGTATATATCTATGTCTTTTGCTGGCATTGAAGAGGGAGAAAAATGTAGGCTGGAGTGGAAGACATTCATGGAATTTTCTGCAAGTGGGAATTTGACTTCAGTTACTCCAGATATTACAAAGATTTCTTAAATTTCCAGATAGAAAAGTATACAGTGAAAAGAATACTGAAGTCAGAGGAAGTGTCCCACCTTTGTTACTCACTACTTTTGTGACCTTGGGTAAATCACTTATCAACCATTGTAATTTATTACCTAATTTTAAAAGGGGGCTGGACTAGATGTCCTTTGGATGATAAAATTGAAAAAAATCTAAAAATATTTCCTCCTACTTTATTTACAAGAAACAGGCATATTGGTGAGATGCACAATTGTATTGAATTGGAAGAGGAATCCTTCTGATTGCTGAGAGTAGAGAGAAACGTAAAGCACACTCAGGAGATGCATAAAAAGATAGCTTGGTGGTCACTGCGCCACCTAGCCTCCCCCGACCTTGGATTCAGAGTCAGGAGACATGAGTTCAAAGTCTGATTCTGACACTTACTAGTTTTGTGATCCTAGGCCAGTATTTTAATCTCTCCAAGTCTTGGTTTTCTCACATATAAAATGGGCTTAATAATGCTTCATTCACCTACCTCTTAGAGCTATTGACAGTACAATCATGTTAAACCTTGATAATGAAAGCTGCTATTAAAATTACAATCTATTTTCTTTCTATCAGTTCAAAGATGCATGTGAGATATAAAAAAATGTCATACTTCCCAGAAAGGTTTCATCTTAACCTTGAAATCTTTTTTTTTTTTTGGCTTTTTGGAGGGCAGTTGGGGTTAAGTGACTTGCCCAAGGTCACATGGCTAGTTTTTGTGCTAAGTGTCTGAGGCCAAATTTGAACTTAGGGCCTCCTGACTCCAGGGCTGGTGCTTTATTCACTGTGCCACCTAGCCGCCCCCGACCTTGAAATCTTTAACAAATTTCTTTTTTACCTGAATGCTTGGTTAAAATGATCAAAGTCAAGCAGTCTAACTTATATATTAATTCAATTCAACAATAGATGGGGCTTACTCTGTGATTACCTTAGAAACTGTAGAGAAAACCAATAAAGATGAGTTTGATGCGTATGCTGTGTCAATGTTAAGTAGCTATAAGTTAGGGTCACTTCTGACATAAATTTAGCTGGGATTGACCTACCAGTGACAAGTCCACGGAGATAATTCCCACATGTAATAAATATATCTAACCTAAGCCTGAATCCTGAATAGCTGAATCCATGAGGGCCAGGGCAGGTAAAGGTGTTATCATAGGTCCAGGTGATGCTCTCAGGTAAATTCTCACTCTCAGGTAAAGATTGGGTACAGCAGGAAGTATTACAGGAAAAAATCCTAAGGTGCCCCTATGTAAGTTATGCCAGCAATAAATCCAATTTCCTAGGTCCTTGACCTAATCTGGCATCAAGGTCTTCTCTTTCTTATGTCTAGGGGTTTTAATTTACTTTAGATTATTAAAATCTCTCTGGCTAAAAGCGCCCTCTGCTTCTAAACTCCAGCTGACTTTGGAGAACCATCTCAGTGTGTCACCAATGCATTTGTAACTTCAGGAGAGAGTCTGTCTTTTTCACTTTCCCCAGGGCCTCAAGCTAAAGTAGTAAGTCCCTTTGCCTTCTTCTGGGCCCAAGCCTCTAACTAAATAATTAGAGGAAATAAAATGATTGCAATGAACCAAGAGAGAACAAAGGAGAGGGATAAAGTTTGTAGGATATTTGTGGAAGCTTTTTTATAAAACTGCTTCTCTCTTCAAGGAAAGAAGAGTTGTGCAGTTCATAGGAATGGCTTCCTTTCTCCCTTGAGAGGTTTGAGAGGCAGGGGGAGAGTGTTAGATCACCTCATTACCCATCACTCTTATTCTCATTAGTGTCTCAGCTGCAACCCAATACAGTGTCACCTTGATCCATAGCAGTGATTCTCAACCTTCCTAATGCCATGACCCTTTATATATACAGTTTCTCATGTTGTGGTGACCCCCAACCATAAAATTATTTTCGTTGCCACTTCATAACTGTAATTTTTCTAATGTTATGCATCATAATGTAAATATCTGATATGTAGGATGTATTTTCATTGTTACAAATTGAACATAATCCACAGGTTGAGAACCGCCAGTCTATAGTAACAGCAGCAATGACATCAGTGGTGGCTGATCTCAGGTTCTCAGAAGGGGTCAGCTGAGGATCGAACACCTGAACATTCAGTATCTAATAAGCCCATGCCTGACCACATGGAACCAAATGTGGAGGACCAGCTCCATGACTCCTACAATTCTGTAATCCCAAACTTTAATTCATCAATCGAACTAAAACTACTGGCTTCTCCTCCCTCCCTTTCTCTTTCTCTCTTTCTCTCTTTCTCTCTCTCTCTCTCTCTCTCTCTCTCTCTCTCTCTCTCTCTCTCTCTGTCTCTCTCTGTCTCTCTGTCTCTCTCTCTGTCTCTGTCTCTCTCTCTCTGTCTCTCTCTCTCTGTCTCTCTGTCTTTCCCCCTCTCAGAAATTCTCATGAAACTCTCTCTGATGTTCCAGTCCCAAAACATCACTAACCAATAAGCTGAAGGAGTCTTCGTTTGTTTCAGCATCTCTCATTTTCATGCCAGCACAGGTGTTACATGGAAAATGAGAAAGATCTTCAAATGCATTGAAATTATTTATTTTGTACTCTATAGGCAAGCCAATTCACTTCAGCAAACCAAATGCCTACTGTGTGCAGAAAGTATACTAAGTACTAGAAGAAATACAAAGTTTAAATAAGACCCGGTCTTCTTGGAATGAATGTCAGGTAAGAGAAGTAGAATCAGGAAAATAATACCTACAATTACATAAGGGAAAAGAACTTTAAAAAAAAAAAGCAAATACTTAGTCATTGTAATGACCAATGCTGATCCTATGGAATAGATGAGAAGCATCTCTCTCATTTCAGTATAGAAGAGGGGAACTAGGAATGCAAAATATTACATCCACTATCAGATGGGGTCGCCATTATCGGTTGGTTTCTTTTACTGTTTTTCTTAGTTAAAAGGGAGGGTGAGATGGTTTTAGGGGATATCCACCAGTAAGTTGGTTAATGTTTACCCATTAAAAATGTACACACTACACGTTTTTAAGTTTAATGTGCATTACTAACATTTTATCCACCACTTTCTAAAGTCTAGAAAATAGTTTTATTGATTTGTAATGTCAGCTGATTTCTGAAGTGTAATACACTGAGAATGTAACCATTGGCTCTTGAAAAAAACAGTACAGTGTAAGCTGACTTCTAGCTTAACCTTTGGTTATTTCTGAATTATTTTTAAGACAATCTCTGACCTCAGGGAACCTAATATCCCCTAATGAGGGGATATACATATAACTATATATACACATATAACATATATATACACATATATATATATAACATATACACATAACTATAACACAAAATAAGACATACCAAGTGCATAAAAGATGGACAAAATCAACATGCTCTATCAGATTCGATGGGTAAATAGTGGGGGGGGGGGTGGAAGAATTAAGGAAAGCTTCCTGGAGGAGATAGCATTTTAATGTGGTACTTTAAAGAGTCAATAGGCATTCAACAAATAGAGAAGAGTAAGGAGAGAAGAGCCTAAAGGCAAGAAACATAGGGCATGAGTGGTATAGACCAGTCCTGGGGAAGTATGAAAAATGGCTGTTAAGGTAGGGAAATCCTAGTGGAACGCAAAGGCATTTCAACTTTATTCAGCAGGACGTTAATGAACCATTGACAGGTTTTGAGCAAAAGAATTACTTTGTCAGATCTACGTATAAGAAAGGTAAGAATGGCAGGGGTATGAAAGATGGATTGAAGAAAGGTAAAAAGGAGAAGATGGAGGAAAGAAGACCATCTCGGAAACCCGTCCAATTATCTAAGTGACTGATTGAAAAGATTTATACTAGGTCATGGACAAAAGAAATGTTTGTCCTCCATGTTCAAAGAGGAAAAACTGATGACATCACAAGGTGCCGACTTGAACATGAATTGGATTCAAGTGAAGCAGTTACACAAAGTCATCAGACTCACTTTCTCTTCCAGAGTCCCTGACATCCAGAGGCAGGGCAAGAGTCAAGATGATGATGGCCAAGATACAGTAGATGATCTTTTGTGTCTTTAATGTCTGACCAAGCTCTGAGTGTTCCATAGCTCCGGCTTCAGCTGCCTTCGTGGCTATTGCAACAAATTTTCTCATCCACCCATTACGCCAGGGGAAGTTTCACATGCTTGGGGTAGACACCCCACCGCACACAACTCACCAATGGGTTTGAGCTTTGTTGGTTACCCTCAACCTGGTTTAGCCTGTCTGCTGAGATTTTTACCGAGGTGTGGTTGTTGCACATGCTACAGTGTCTTGGAGTCACAGGTGAGTATTGGGTGAAGGTGAACACCAAAGGCGGATAAGCAGCCCTGAAAAGGGCTTGGGAAGCCCTTATACCAGAGGTGCTAGTCTTCCTTGAACACCCATACACCCCTGTAAAAGAAATAAAGAGGAGGTGATAGAAGAGAGATATTGTAGAGTTTGAATTAATAGGCCTTGGCATCTTGGATGTAATGTAGAATCAGAAGAGATCTTAGTGATAAGGCCAGTGCCCTCATTCTACAGATAAGGAAAATGAGGCCCAGAGAGGTTAGTGATTTGCCTGGGGCCATACAGGTAATAAGTAACAGCTGGAATTTGAATCCAGCTCCTTTGAATCTAAATCTGATATTCTTTCCATTACACCATAGGTCTAGAAGAAGAAAGATTTTTAAAATAACAGGGGAGGCTGGGTAAAAGGTGATTGCCACTGGAAGAAATAATCAAGTGATAAGGAAGAACAATTTTTTTAATTTTTTTATTTTGTATTGACTTGCTTGTTTACTTTTAGTTTACAAGATTCAGTTCCAGAATCACTTGAGTTTCAGATTTTCTTCCCTTCCTTCCCCCCCACCCCTCATGGTGGCATGCAATCATGTATAGGATCTTCAAGCTCTTTCACATTGTACAATAGTCTGGTTGTATAAGCATTGTAACCAATGGAGTGAACAATGGAAAAAAAGAAACAAAATCAAACATAAAAAAGAATAATAGCATGTATTACTTCAGTCTCCATTTAAACTCTGGTCTTTCTGGATCTTTCTCTGAATGTAGATAGCTCCTTCCATCCTGACACTTGTAGAGTTGTCTTTTAACTGTGTGTTGCTGAGAAGAGTCCAGTTTATCAAGGTTGGTTGTCACACATATGATGTATCTGTGACTATGTACAAATTTTTCCTGGTTCTGCTCAGGAAGAGCGATTTTTAGCCAAAAAATAAGCAGCTTCTTATGGAGCATATTGAATTTGAGGGGCTGATGGTCCAATCAGGTGGAAATGTCCTGGAAGCAATAATTTTTAAGAGAGTCTTGGAGCTTAAGAAAGAGGTCATCTGAAGATACAGATTTGGGAGTTCATTGACAGAGAGGACTATTGAAGCAAAAAAAATCAGTGCAATTGCTGAAGGAAATAATGGAGATAAGAGAAAAAAGGTAAAAGCAGAACCTTGAGGAATGCTCCTTAAAGAGTTGAGAAGGAGGGGCTGCCAAGTAGCACAGTGAATAGAGCACTGGCCCTGGCGTCAGGAGGACCTGAGTTCAAATCCAGACTCAGACACAACACAAAAGTAGCCTGTGACCTTGGGCAAGTAACTTAACCCCAATTGCCCTACCTTCCCCACTGCCCCCCACCAAAAAAAGCAAGAGTTGAGAAGGAGCCAGAGAAGGAATAGAGAAGCTAGAGAAAGAAGCAATAAAGTAAGATCTGAAGCCAGGGGAGAAGAGAAAGACAGAGTCCTGGTGTGGACAGTATCAAATGATTCAAGGAGGTCAAGGATGAAGATGAAGGGAAAAATAATAACCTTTCAACTTACTTAATCAGAAGCCTTGAGAAGCAGTCTTGATTGTGTGGTGAGAATGAAAACGAGATTATAAATGCTCATGGAGAGATGGCAAGTGGTAACCCAATTAGTGACCAATCAGTAACCCAGTTCTTCTTTGCGAAACCTCAGAGCTTTTAAAATAAGAACCCTTTCCATTTAGAGATAGTCCCTTGCCTTCTATTAGTTTCCGCAGTACAATTCTAAAGTCAGAGGACCTTGGCTTATGTCCTTACTACGATATTTACAAGGCACTAATTAGTTAAATCTCTGGGCTTCACTTTCTTCCTCAACTAGATGAAGGGATTGGACTAGACTGCCTCCGAAATTCCTTGCCACACTAGCTCTATGACCTATAATCCATCTCTGTAAGATCCATGCTCCTAAACTTTCTGAGGCTAATAGCGTTTTTGATGGGGGAGGTGTGGTTCAGACCCATGGATTTCATCAGGGTAGAGAACTCTTTGCTATGAAACCATCCTTACCAATTTGACTCAGTAACTATTCAGCAATTTATTGTCTTGGAGTTGTTTGGGGGTCTGAGGCCTTAAACGACTTGTCCAGGGGTCACACAGCCAATGTCTGTCAAAGGTAGAACAAATTCCTGTCATTCGTGTCATTGAAACCAATGATCTATCCCCTGTCCCATGCTGCCTCTCCCTAACATTTTTGACATTGAGTCGTTTTCTAATAATTACATGAATGGGTTTAAAATGATCCATTTTCCATATCAAATGTCATTTCACCTTATTTGTGATCCTAAGAAATGTTAGATAATCCTACAGGAGGACTTACAACCCTTTTCAGCTTGAGGAGCTTTAAGAAGAGGTGATGAGGGAATGTCCATTAATTGGTAAAAGGCTAAACAAGTTGTGGAATATGTATATTATGGAATACTATTATTCTATAAGAAATGATGAACAGGTGGAGCTAGGTGGAGCAGTGAATAGAAGCTCTGAAGTCAGGAGGATCTGAGTTCAAATAAGGCCTCTGACACTTAACACTTACTAGCTGTGTGACCTTGGACAAATCACTTAACTCCAATTGCCCTGCCTTCTCCCTCCAAAAAAAACCCACCAAAACCAATAAAAGAAATGATGAGCAGGAGCATTTCAGAAAAATCTGGAAAGACTCACATGAACTGATGCTAAATGAAATGAGCAGAACCAGAGTACAGTAACAGCAACATGGTGTCATGACCAACTTTGATAGACTTATCTCTTCTCAATAATACAACGATTTAAGACAATTCCAAAAGACTCATGATGGAAAATACTATTAAATGAAGAAAAAAAGATCCTTTTCAGAATTTGGAAGGAACATTAATGGTGGTATGAAGTTGTAGTAAGAGTTCACATTTATACAGTAATAAGTATAAATGTAACAAAAGGATATGAATATAATTATAAATATAATCATACAAACAGTCAATATTATTGTTGTTGTTCAGTCATTTTTCAGTTGTGTACAACTCTTTGTGACTGCCTTTGGGGTTTTCTTGGTAAAGATATTGTAGTAGTTTGCCATTTCTTCCTCCAGCTCATTTTACAGATGAGGAAACTGAGGCACACAAGGTTAAGTCACTTGCCCAGGGTCACACAGCTAGTAAATGGCTGAGATCAGATTTGAACTCAGGTCTTCTTGACTCCAGGTTTTGCAGTTTATCCACTGTTTCACCTATCTGCCCAATAAAAATTGTAGCTAACATTTATCTAACACTTGCTTTGTGCCAGGAGCTTTACAATTATTATCTCCTTCTATCCTCGCAATAAGCCTTATTATTCCCATTTTACAAATGATCAGACTAAGGCAAACAGAAGTTAAGTGCCTTGCCAAGAGCATACAACTACTAAGTGTCTGAAGCTGGCTTTGAAATCAGGTTTCCCTGACTCCAGACCTGTCATGACAAAAAGCACAAAGTCCTTTCTTCACAATAGTCCAGGGACTTATATTCAGTACTCTTTCCACCACAGCACAGAACATAGCCTAGAAGTTGTAAACTCACAGCTAAATGTTTGCTTGATTAAATGTAGATAGCCTATGTAGCCAAAAAGAAGTTTATCTCTTCTTCCATAATTGGGAGGGGTGGGCGGGGTAGGAATCAGATTCTAAAATGTTCAGATAATTCGCTCAACTCTTCACATAATTTTGCTTGTGTAGACCTTGCCTCAGATGTTCTCAAGTGCCTCTGGGTTCTAGTTGGCTTAGTATACTTATGAAATTGCCTTTCCTTTCCAGATTCATAAACAAACACGCAGGTGAGAAAACCAACAGCCCAAGAGGGTTGGCTGTCATTCAACAAGGGTGGAGATGAGCATTGCTCCACATGGGGCTAATCCAAAAAAGAAACACACGCACACACAAAAATCCACACCCTTCCAAGCCACCCAGATGTCAGAAGGCCACACATGCTGGCTCTATCACATCTGCTAGAGGACTGATTGAGAGAAAAATATATTCTGCTTTGGTCAGTCAACACCATTTATCAAAGGCCACCTATGTGTAGGGCCTCAAAGCCGACAATAAAGCCCACCACCCTGGTCTAGTATCATGGCAAGAAAGTTCAATAGTTTCCTAGGGTACAGCTGCCTAAGCTACCTTTCTGATTGATAGGCATAAGGCCTGGACTGGATGAATGCAGGGCTCCCTGTAGAGAGAGGAAGATGGCAGCTGACAATAGCACACCCACCAAATTCCCACAAATGTTTTCATACTGGTGAGATCTAACTAAGATGAATCTTTAAGATAGCCTCAAAGGGGAAAGGAAATCGCAAAAGTGTAACATGAAGAATCCAGGGGTAAGTGGATAGGATTTAATATAAACTCTTTTCAGAACTCAGAGCTCTTCACAACCTGGTCCCTTCCTTCCTTGCTGATCTTCTCACACATTATTCCTTTCTACACATTCTGTGATCCAGTCATTCTAGCCTACTTGCTGGTAATCACATGTAACTCTCCATCTCTGTCTCTTTGACTTTGTATAAGCCATCTGGCCTCCCTGACTGGAACACTTTCCCTCTTCATCTCTGCTTTCTCAACTCCCTGGTTTACCTGCAAGACTGAACTTAAATGCCACCTTCTGAAGGAAGCCTTTTTCTGCTCCCTTGGCTTCCAGTTATCGTTTGTCCTTTGTTTTCCAAGAGGACCAGTGACATCATGGGGTGATGTCTTGACTTGCTCGTGAATTGGATTTAAGTGAGGCAGAGCTGCTTACAGTCATCAGCCTCACTCTCTCTTCCAGAATCATCAAAGTCTAGGAGCAGGACAAAAATCAGGATGATTGACAATGTCTGACCAAGCTCTAAGTGCTCCATAGCACCTACTTCATCTACCTGCATGGTCATTGGAACAAGTTGTTCTCATCTCCCTGTTCCACCACATGCTTGGGTAGACATCCCCCTAATTCACCAAAGGTTTATTGTCATTACTCACAACCTGATTTAGCCTGTCTTCCAAGAAGGGTTTACTGGGCTGTAGATGCTGCACATGATACAACTTCTTGGAGCCACAGGTGAGAATCGGATGAGTCAGGTGGACACCAAAGGTGGATGAGCAGCCCAGAAGAGGTTCGGCAAGACTTCACACTAAAGATGCTAGTCCTCCCTGAACACCCCATACACTCTTCTCTTACAAGGCTGGCTTATGTTGACTTTGTAAGGATCTTATAGATATCTACTATGTAAATATTAGAATAAGGCACATAATTACATATGGACGTTAGAATGTGAGCTCATTGAGGGCAAGAATTGTTTTCATCTTTATCTTTGTATCTTTAGCACCTCCCACAGTGCCTGGTGTTTAATAGATGCTAGTGGATTAATTGGGTATTGCTTTTCCTTGGTGACCAGAAGTTGCATGTGTAGATGGGCCTCAAGTATTCTTAGAGGAGCTAGTCCATCTAGTTCATAGGTTCTTCCCCAAGTTTTCTTTTTTTTAAAGCAGACCACACAATATTAGTACATAATGACTAAAAATGGGGTAAGAAGACAAGTACCAGCTGGATCATATTCCACGTGACATGGAGGAACAAAGGACTAATCCAAAGGACCCATTTTTTATTAAAATGTTGGAGAAACTCAACCGTTGCTGTTTGTTCAAGTTGATTTTTCATTTCCGGTTGCCCCTTCCTGAGTGCCCCAGTGGAGCCATAGCTCAAATTCCTAAAGCAGGATCCCAGTCATAAACAGACCTTCATCCAGGAAGATGAAGGCAGGCATGTTCACCAGCCTAGAAGAAACTGGTTAGCAATGAAGGGCTGCCTCCTCAGCTGCTGGCTTGCCTTTTTTCCTTCTATGTGAGCAGACTGAAAATGCCATTTTAAAGAGGGGGATTATATTGTTTAGGACCATGATCTGGTCTTGGTTTCTGTCAACTCACATTGAACTTTATAGAGGTTAAGAAGGAATTTGTGTAAGAGAGTCAGTTAGTTGGCAAAGTAATAGAATGCTGAACTTGGAGTCAGGAAAATCTTATTTCTAATGTCTCTTAATCTGAGCCTCAGTTTCCTTACCTGTAAAAGGGGGATGATAATAACACCTGCCTCACAGGGTTGCTGTAAAAATCAAATGAAACAACATATATGTAAAGTATTTTGCAAACCTGAAAACACTATGTAAAGGTTAGCTATTAATATTTCTTATTTAGTACATTTTGGATTACTCGAAAAATGAACTTTAAAAATTGAGTGAATAACTTCTTCTTTGGAGGGGATTTATAATTCAAGGAAAAGCTAAACAGCTCCAGCCTCAACTTTCCAGAAAAAATGTATCTTTGGGTTGACATGGCAAAACACCAGAGCAAAAAAGTTTCAGCCCCAAAGGAGAATTTGGCAGAAAGTTATTAGCAAGTGAATAAAGAGCCTTCTAAATGGGACTTCATATATCACTGTAACTAAACTGTTTGCTCCTATTAGCACCAGGAAGGGGCTGAATCTACAGTCTTTACTCAGGCAGCATTCCCAATCATTTCAGGAGTTGGATTATTTGACCTAAAGACCTGAGTCCCACATGGGTGTGTATAAATAGATATATTATAGGACCTTTACATACATATAATATATAAACATGTAGGTTCACCCACAAATGCACACTCATGATCTATGGTTCTCTCCTACTTATATAAATTTCTATGACAATGATTAACCAAGATCATTTTAAATGCACAGGAATCGGTTTTAATCCATGACTGACAATCTCCTGTGAATGTTCCATCTGGTCATGGATTTGAAATCAACAAGCATTTATTAAGTGTCTTTATGGGGTTCCAGGCACTGTGCGAAGTATTTGTGTTGCAAAAGGAGGTAAAAATATGGTTCCTGCCCTCAAGGAGGTCTCAGTCTAATAGGTTTAAATACAGTCTCTGCCAGTATGTAATTTAACCTCATCTAACCTCAGTTTCCCCATCTACTAGATGAGAGGGTTGGGTTAGATGACCCTTAAGGCTCCTTAAAAAGTTCTAAATATTGTACTAAGATCCTATTTTCAAAGTGTCCGGTTATAGAGAGCTATAAGTATAGATAAAGTTAGAGCTAGAGATGTAGACACTGATAAATATAAAACCTGGCATTTTTAATCATTGAGTTTTAAAACGACCGCTTGGGCTTCATAATCTCTTAGACTGTGTCAACCAAATTCAGTTTCCCTAAACTGAAACTGGAAAAGAGAATTCATTTTGCATACAATTGAAAGACTCAAAACATTTTTGCCTAAAGGAAGGAAACCTTCATATTTTAAGTACCTACTATGTGCCAAGCACCGTGCAGTGCCAAACACTATTCATCTACAAGAATCAAAGCAAGAATGTGCTTCTGTCTTGAATCATCTAATTAACCTGCTTCATTCTTCATATCATTGATCATGCTTTATCAGTTTCCCAAATTGTTGCTATAGAATTCATAAGGTTTTCTAAAAACTTAGGCTCGGAGAACGCCTTCTTATCCACTAGGTTACAAAGATTTTTGTCACTTGCTTCTCAAAGTTACTGGCATTTGCAGAGAATCATGGGAAAGAACGTTTGTCTTATAGCTTATTTCACTTTCAAAGCCAGAATAAAACTTCCCAAGCCTCTGGAGCCTCCATCGCCAGCAAGTGAGATTTTGAGGGCCATTGTTCAAAGGTGATGTGGGATTTCCGAAGCCCATAGACATCAGCACACTGATTGTATGTGCAGAGATTACCAGGACTGTTTACACACACGGAAAATTACTAGAGGCATGGAAGTAGTTATACAGATATTTATTTCTTGCCTCCTTCTCTCTAGCCACCCCCTTCCCTCCAACCAATTCATTGGGTTGCAAAAGGGAGTTCTGAGTAAACCATCCAAAAGCTTTCTTCAGTTTTCCACTACCGTTGACTTAGGTAGCCACCACCTAAGTCAGAAACACACAAAGAAGCAGAAAGAGCAGGAGTATGTCAACAATAGAGCAATTATGGGACTGGTATCAGTCCCACGTGTGTTTAATATAATTCAAAAAGCGTAAACGTCTGGAGAAGAGCCACCTGAACTATTTGTATTTGGTAACTGAGGTTGAGATGATTATCAATGGCTCATACAATTAAAAAAATCAAAGAGAAGTTACCAAGATTCTTTCTCTTTACTTCTGGCACCTTGGGCCTCATTAGGGAAGCCCTGCCAATCCACCCAGAGTCAGAGAGACCTGTCCATTGACTTTTGTTCTCCAAGGGAGAGGGAAAATCCACCCAGTTTTACATAATCCCAAGAAAGTTAGAAGGGCACAACTCCACATTCGTTGGAAGGCTGGGGATATTTCTTTCCCTTTGGTACACACATCCAGGTGCTTCCAATTCTGAGTGGCAACAGTACCTGCTGTGCCTGGGCAGGCGGCAAAAGTCCCTGAGTCTCTGGAAGGATTTGCAAATACTGCACAAGATTCATTCCCTACAGAAGTATGGCTTCAATAACTCACTCTTGAGAGGTTCGCTAACTCCTTCAGTACACAGGAATGTAATTTAGAGCACCAAAAGAGGTCATTTACTCCAAGTAATTTTTTCTCGATACAGCAAAAACACCTCCCCAAATGGAGTAATTTACTCTCTTCCAACACACAGTGACAATACCTTGTAATCAATGTTTCAACACAGATGAAAGTCTGTTTTTTTAGCAGACCCTTAAATTCTGCTATTCTTGACTTTGGTATGTGGGGTTCAGGGAGGGGCAAGTTATATCCAGAAGTGTGGGGGTTGTTTGATTGATACATTTTCTGGTGGGTGTAGAAAGAAAAGGCCAAGGAAAGGTGTCAACAACTGTCAAGAGGTGAGAAAGTTAAAATAGCTACTCTCAGAACTTTCTATGGTATGTGGACTTGTTAACTCAGTTAACATAGTTCAAGGGAGTTTCAAACTTTTCTAGTTTTTCCCTTTGCCTTGACAAAAGGAGAGAAATAAGAAGAACCTTTAGGACAACTTATCCAACTCTCATTTTCCATGTGAAAAACAGACTTAATAAGGTAATATTGTTCAAAAAGTCCTCCTAGTAAGTGGAAAACCCAGCCTTTAAATCCAAATCTTTTGATTCCAAAGACGGTGCTCTTCATATTATTGCTAGGTCCTGATTAGTGTGAATAATTAATTTCATGAAGCGGTCAATAGGATTTACCATGTATATTCCCATTGGGCTAGAATCAATTACCATATTTTATATAATTATAATATATAGTGAATCTGAACACATGGTATAAGATTCATTATTTGCACTAATCAGGACCTGACTGTGCAACATAGTAGTTAACTAGTTAACTACTAGTTTACTAGTTAACTAGTTAACTACTATGAAAGATCTAAAAAAAAAAATCCACACTGGCCTGAATAATGAATTATGTTCAGCTGGGCACAAATAAGGTATTTTCTGAAGTAAAGTACTTACTGACTAAACAGAACAATCTCAAAAAAGGGATAACAAACTGCCACTTAGGCTGATTCTATACACATGCTGCTGAAACATGAGGATAAAAATCAAACAATTCAGCAAATCAAACCAGGTGTTTCTTTCATAGGTCTCTCTAAGCTATGCACATGGGAAGCTGGTCATTTGATTGCTACTTGCGTCTCCTATGTGTGGTCAGAGTACCTCATTTTTTAAAAATTATTTTTTTGCTTTTACATTCTTTAGCTAAGTCTTTTGCTTAATTCTTGGCTAAATAATGCCCTGAGCTCAGATTCGGTTTATCAACTGTACTTAAAAGTTTCTATAATCAACTAGACAAACTAACTCTAGTTCGGAAGAGTTCTATTCTCTGGGAGTCCAAGACATCTATCAGTCATTAGTAACTTTCCTCTAAATAATGTGGGAGCAACTTCTTTAATGAGGACTGAGATAACACAGTATTGGCTCTTGTCTTCCAGACACGAACGCCCACCATCTGCATTGCCTGGCCCCATTGCCTGGCCTTACACACAGGTTCCTTTGACTTCAAAGGGAGATTCCTATGGGAAGGCAAGAACAAAGCACATGGAAAAACTCCACCATCAAGTTCCGCCATCTTAGAGTTAGACAGACAGAGACAAAGTGCCAGAGTTTTATTTCAGTTTTCAAATATTTTAAACATTTAAAGCCCATGCTGTCACCACCCATGATACAAAAACAGCTGGGAGGATTTTGTTCAGGTTTTTCAAAAAAGTTCACTTTGCGACAAAGTCCAAGAATAAAATTTTCACCCTGAAAACTATAGTATGGGGGGTTGATTTAGGGCATTGGGGAAGGAGGTTATTTAAGAAGAGAATAAAGCAGAAAATACAACCTCCTGAGCATTTGCCTCCACAAATGTTACACGCGCGCACACACACACACACACACACATACACACACGCCAGGGCACAACATGCATATTACACGTTGTGATAATTCTACAGCCAGAAAGATATGTTCAGGGACTGAAATAGCACATTTTTCCTTTGAACTGACAAAAAGATCCTTGGGCAATTTTGAAAGCTGTGCTGGGTGCTTGTTAGAAGTGAGGTGATTCACAAGATTTTCTGTAGGACTTGTACAAACACAGTGTGCATAAGATTGCAAAGGATCCGAAACAAGACCCAAACCCAGCTCCCTGAGCTCCATTGGTCTCCTAATACAGCTGCCTTACAATCCTCTAGAATCTCCAGCGTGACCACTCTCAAATGGATGCAGCATGCAATGGACCCCACGCTTCCAGTCACCAGCACTGTCTGAATATGTGGTATTGCTATCAATGCTTGTGCCAAAACCCAAAGAATTCTGAGACCCTACTACCTTTCTGAAGAAAGAGAGAAAGCTCAAAGAAGCTGGATTTCAGAGCCTCCTGGTGACCCCTGGTTAATGCAAAGGATCTGAGGCTGAGGTAGGTGCCTACAAGGATTTCCTCTACAACCCAACTATTTGCCCAGCTTACTTACAAAAGGGGGGAGGGAGGAAGAAGCACAGATTCCTTTCAGAAGGAAGATTACAAATGAGACAGAAAGCCCTTCCTTTTAGGGAAAGAAAAGAAAGGACATTGAGGGATTTTCTTTGGGGGCTTGGAACATTAACAAAAACAGATTCCTGAGCTTGGGTTGTATAGGGAAAAAAAAAAGGCTTTATCTGCTTTTATGATTTGTTTTCATTATTTTCTTACTCAAATTACCCAGGTAAGGGTCATTAAGATGTCCCTGGCACAGATAGTTCTGGTCAGCTAAGATGTGAGTACATACACATCATCTAAACCTGTATGTCTGTAGACAGAAAAGAAGCAAGTCTATAGGTGTGCATGTATAATAAAGAAAAATGACTTTATTTGTTAAGTCCTTTAAGAAAGAGAGACAGCCAGACAAAGGCACCAAAAAAATGGACTGTCTGGCCAAGAAAGAAATTGCTGGCAAGAATAGATGAACCTAGCTATTAGCTTTCCTGCAGCTGCATAACCTATGTCCAGTGCAAGGAGATCCCGTCACTGCCCTGAAGTACAGGCTGCCTAGGCTTCTCCAGAGAGAGGTTTTGGCCTGTCTGGACTTGGAGTTTCACCTTTGAGTTCAGAGGTCATCAGGGCAGAAAAAGAAAAAAGGAACTGAGAAATTACCTGCATTCAAAGTTCAAAGTATTTATTCTAGCTGACTTCAGACTAAAAAAGTATGCACTGTATAAACGTCAAATATGTACCACAATTTTTTTTTTTCATTTTCCAAAGAGAGGGAAATGCAAAGATGTGATCAAGAGTTTATCTGCAACAAATCTATAATTTTTTTAAATGAAGGGGAGAAAGGAGAAAGGAAGAACCCCCTGTTTTCTTTCCGACTCAAGGAAATACTCTTCTTTTTCCCCCAAACAAACTAGAGACTTGATTGTAGAAAGTACACCCAGAGGTAGATACTCAGAGCAGACAGACTGAGCTCTAGGCAGCCCACAGCTGAGGGGAACAATGAACTTTATGTTCCTCTAGTACAAATCACACACTTTTCCCGCTGCTAATAAAGACTTTTTATATAACTGCAGTCAGGCAGGAACTCCAGAGGGTGTGGCACTTGTGAGATAATCACATCCCCAGGGTGGCAGATGCATTTGGCTGTGGGTACATAAGCTTTCCACAATACCAGGGAAATATCTCCAGATAACATAGCCACTCCTGTCAGCCCCAATCAATCCAGCCTTGTCACCTAGAGAGTCTCACTTCAGTCACCTCAGCTGCTCCTTTTCCTATCAAAAGTTCAGCTCTGAACCCTGAGCCAACCACATTTGTGCAAATATCCAGCTGGAATTTGTCCAAAGGTAGAATTGTCAAACATAAGGGTAAAAAGTGTTCACTCTGACCAGCAGCAAGGTCGCACAAAACCAAAGTCCGCTTGCTGAGGGGCAGAGAGAATTTCCTGGGGGGTGAGCAGATGCCTGAAGCCTGTAGCTGTCTGACAAAACACAAGTCCTGGGAAGCATCAGGTACCATTGGAGGGGGAGGGGGTTCTGTCTAGGCAAGCTTCCTAGGGTGACATTGCCAGAATATAAAATGATAATACAAATCAATCGCCTCAACAATATAACAGCATTTGTATAGCATTCTACATATCTTATCTCATTTGATACCTCAACAACTCTGTGCTATAGAGTTGTTATTATCTCCATTTATCAAATAAACTGAGGTGGGAGGGGTTGTGACTTGCCCAAGGTCACATAGCTGTTAAGTATCTAAGAGGCAGCTGGTAGGTAGCACATGGCCCAAAATCAGGAGGACCTGAGTTCAAATCCAGACTCAGTCACATACTAGCTGTGTGATCCTGGGAAAGACACTTAGCTCCGTTTGCCTCAGTTTGCTCATCTGTAAAATGTACTTCAGTATCTTTGCCCAAATGGGGTCACAAAGAGTAGGACACACTGAGCAACAACAATTTCCTCCCCTGCCCTCAGTCTTTTCAGGGTGAAGATCAAAAGACACAATGTACATTATCTTTATATAGCACTATTTAAACCTGAGTGATTATGGTCATTCAGCTCATGTATATGAAAATACCTTTTAAGTCATCAATTACTATACAACATGGAGTATTTCTTTAATGCTGATCTTCTTTGGCTGACTTTCTTTTGTTTCCTCCAGCCTCCAGCCTCCCCTTACCATAACTTCACACTTCTGCTTTACTTTTTAAATTCAATCCATCACTGCCTACCCACACCCACACCTCTCCTCCATACACTTCTGTTATTCAACATGGCAGTGGTAGAAAGATCAGGAAATCTGGGTTCTAGTCTCAACTCTGCTTCTAACTGTATGATCTTGGGCAAGTCAATCTGTGCCTTTGGGCTGCAGTTTCTTCATCTGTCAATAAGGACTCAACGAAGCATCCAGTCCCTTCCTACCTTAAAGTTCTTTAATTCTATGTAAGGAAGATGTCATAACACTTTAGGGGAAGTTTACAGAATTGTTGTACAAGTAGTTAAAAAGTACTGGGAGGAAGAAGGAATTATACAATCATAAATTCAGAGATAGAAAGGACCTTCTGAGGCTGCCTAGTCTAATCCTTCTCCTTTTATTAATTATGAAACTGAGTCCCAGGGACTGTGATTGATATACCCAAGGTCCCAGAGGTAGAAGTTGACAGCATTTGAAGCTAGGTCTTCTGAATTCAAACCCAAGGGTCTTTCCGCTACACCACACTACCTCTGCATCTATTCTTTTTCTCACTATTAAGGATGCAGATAGACTATGAAATGAGGATATTTTCATATTGCAAGTTGTGTTTGCATATTCTGATCCAAGGAGCTATAGGTGTGGAGTGCCCACCAGTGTTCAGCTGCTAAACTACTTGGGACACATCTGCTGTTGATGTTCCCACGAGAATTCTCAGTTTGCAAAGATTTAAGTCAAATGAACTCATATCATCTATAGCAGTGGTTCTCAACCTTCCTAATGCCATGACCCTTTAATACAGTTCCTCATGTTGTGGTGACCCCCCCCCCAACCATAAAATTATTTTCGTTGTTACTTCATCACTGTAATTTTGCTACTGTTATGAATTGTAATGTAAATATCTGATATGCAGGATGTATTTTCATTGTTACAAACTGAACATAACCCACAGGTTGAGAACCGCTGATCTATAGGGCAAAACATGACTTTATTTTTTCTTTTTCATAGACGCTGATTTAGGTGTATTTCCTGATTTTGCCCACTAGATGGGGGCACAGCTCCATCTCAGTTGGCTGACTAGACGGGTGAAAATGAGAGACAGAGACAGAGAGAGACAGAGAGACACAGAGAAGAGGGAGAAAGGAGAGGATAGGGGAAGAGAGGGGAGAGAGAAACAGACGTAGAGACAGATGCAGAGGGAGGGAGAAAGGGACAGAGGGAGGGAGAGTGAGAAAGAGAGAGAGACAGAGAGACAGAGAGAGACAGAGACAGAGAGAGACAGAGACAGAGAGAGACAGAGAGACAGAGAGACTCTAAGAGACACAGGGACAGATAGAAACAGACAGAGACAGAGAGACCAAAGAGAGAGACACAGAGACAAACAAAGAGACAGAGATATAGAGGCAGAGAAACAGACAAGAGACAGAGACAGAGGAGGCAGAGAAACACAGACAGACATAGAGACAGTGACAGAGAGACAAGGAGACAGAGAGACATACAGAGAGAACAGAGAAGGCCCTTTTTTGTTGTTTGTTTTTTGACCAGAAACTAGAAGCATAAAGAAATACTAGTTCAGTTTTCCAAACTGGAGGCTCAATTCCATTGAATTCAGTATATCACAGGAAACACACAGCATCAATTTCTATGAAAATGAAACAGTAGGGCTTATCACAGCTAATGATCAAATCTGGAATCTGCCTATACCTTGCATCCTACTGGATACTAGAAGGAAACACAGATGATATTAAGCATGACCCTCAAATAAACAGTTACAAATCATTAACTATTTTAATTCACATTTTTTCCCCAGTAATTCTCAGTAACAATTTACCAAAGTGGTGGGGTGGGGGGGAAGAGGTGGAAATCCCAAAATGTTTTCTTGGCTATTTTTAAATCTAATAAATGTCTTGATTCTTTTCACCTTCTCTTATCTTGGAAAGGTTATTATGTTCCAAGTCTTCCAAGCTGTAAGGATTCTGAATGGGCTATTCCTCTCTCCCAGTAACCACACACATAATTGGGCTCTAAGAGCCAGCTTGCCAAAAGGCAAGCCCTGATGAAAATTCCTCTTTTTAGTAAAGCCAGAGCCATTTGCCCTAGAGGTGTGCATTCGAGTACACACACACACACACACACACACACACACACACACACACACACACACACACACACACACACACACACACGCTGGAAAAACCAGATGAACAACCCCACAAACATGATCATTCTCTTCCTTCCCAACCCCCTGTTTTCCCCTTCTGTGGCCTCTGATCTTCCCTGCCCCCTCCACAGCCCAAGAGGGCCCTAGTCATTTTTCCTCCTATCCTAACAAGATTCAAACGTAGGATTCAGGCTATGCAGGCCCAAGCAAAGAGACCCAAGGAAATAAATTCCGAAGTTGATGTCAGTCCAGGCCAATTACTTAGGAATACCTCCATTCATGAATCAGCATATGGCATATAATCCATTTACCATAAAATAAAAGATTGCATGGGCACAAAGGTACATAAAGGGTCTTTAATGAGTTTCTGGGTTTTAAATAGATTTAAATGATCAGATATTGGCTCTTTATTTGGGGGGGGAAGGGAGGTTTAAGTCCTCTTGCTTACCTTTTGCTCCACTCAAGTTACCCTAAGTCACTTAAATTCCTCACTTTTTCTGAATCCAGTACTCACTCCTTCCCCTTTTTCCTGTCAACACTAATATCAGGCAACTTGCCCATTCCACTCTTGCTCATTTGGGGAATTTCCCATCAAGGATCTTTATCTTAAAGGCCTGCTCTGGGTGTTCTGATTGGCTCTAATTGAAGAGCTCTATATTTCTTTTCCAAGTCTCAAAGAGCATTTCTTTTGAAAGTTCCTTATTTTTAAGATCCTGTTTATACCAGGGTACAAATAAGCACTTTCCCCCACATTTCTTAATTTTCTCTATTTTATTAATTTCTCTATTTTATTAATATTATTTCTCTATTATTAATATAAACTATTTCTCTATTTTATTAATAACATACACATATGTGCATTCTAGATATATGCTGCAATTTTAAAATCCATATACAAACATATATGTATTTATTTTGTGCTGTAATGCTTTTCCTAAACTTTATTCCTCCCCATCTAACACTGTAATAATACTATCTAACTCCCTGGCATGGATGGATGACTTATACAAAAACCATGATAAAAAATAAGACAGAGCAGGTGCAATGCCAATAAATGTTTTTGTTGGCTCCTCTAATCTGATTCTCTCTACAGACTCGATCCAATCCCTTTGCTCTCAGTCACACCCTACCCTCCACTACCACCCACCCTTCTCTCCTGAGCCAAATGAATATACACCTCCTATCAGTGCCTGTGAGGGTAGAATTTTGCAATTCTAGTTTAATAAAGTTCACTTTATTAAACTTTAAAGTTCCAGAAAACTTTTGTGGACTATTTATAATCATCATTTTAAATTTCCTGTATTTGTATATGTCCTTACCATTCTGAACATTCTCTGTTGTTACACCAATAGATCTTGTAGAATCAGTTTCAAGTTGGAATAAGGCAAATATATAACTATCCCTTTTAGAGAAGAAGATACTGAGGCCCCAGTAGACCCCCAGTCCTAGACTTCTACAGAAGGTTAGCAACGAAGCTAAGACTTGATCAGGTACCACCTTTATGCTATAATCATCCTTTAACCAACAAGGAGCATCATTTCTCCAACATATGCTTCAGTTTCTCCTAAGATAAATGAAGTAGGAGATAGTTTTCACATCCCTATCGAATCTTTCCTGGAGGGGTCAACCCTTTAATTTCATTGAAATAACTTGAAAATGTTTAATCCTCCCCGAAGGCATTCTACCTGTACTTCATCATATGCATGATTTTTGGATGAAGGAAAAACGGATTTTTTTAATGTACACTGGATGTAGGCAAGGTTTAGATTGAGTATCCATGTAAGTAATTCTCTGCAGAAACAGAAAATAACCATGGAGAGCACCCACACTCACTACACAGAGAGAACAAGGTTGGAAAAAATATTGAGAGAAGACCTTTAAAAACAAACAGTTGTAACCCCACTAAATGGAACTACCAAAACGGTTATGGCTGAAGAAAGTAGCAAAATAGTCAGTACCAAGCGATAGCAACTACCACTTGTCACAATCTTTTTCTCCTCTTATGATCCATCTTGCCACCTCCTCCTGCTCTCCTCCCTCTGTTCTTAAATGAATCCTATTTTTAAGAATGAAAGATGGGAAACATGTTAGACAATGGGTCACATGAAGAAAATACCCCAGGAGGCCAGGAAAAGGTTACATTAAAAAAACCTTCAAATCCTCTCCCCAAAAGGTTTCTTCCTGTTTTCTCTCACTTTTTCACTGCCACTAACCCCAACAAACCTTGAAGACAATGGGATTTGCTCCCATATCTTAGAGTCAGATGAACCGTCCATCTATTAGTTTAACAAGTTCAAAGTTTAAAAGATTTATTATTATTATTGTATCAGACCTGTAATTTCATTGATATAGAGAACTCTTATGGAAGAAACATCCCCAATCAAAGCAGGTCAACATTTGTTCTGCATGTTATCTGTCTTCTCAGAAATTTGCCTGTAGCCTTAAAGAGTTAGATGACTTACCCAGGGTCCCATAGACAGTATATACATCAGCCACAGGACATGAAACCAGGTGTCTCTAGCCATAGTATCCCTACTGCACCATTATATATCTTTCTAAAGGTTACTAGGAAATGAAGAGTAAAAGAAAAAATAAGGCACAGAGTTGCCAAGTTTGTAGAGACACAGAGGTCAATCTAATCTGGTCTGATTCTTTCACAGGTCATTGATTTAGAGCTGGAAAGTATCATTGAGGCCATCTAATCTATACATACACTCACACATACACGCACACACACACACTCCCACTCCCATTCACATACACACAGAATTTTACTATGAAGTTTGTTTTTCTCAGTCTATAGTTTGATAAAGCGTAAAGAATACTGAACTTGGAGTTAGGTAGGAGTCCAAGCTTCTTAGGTTCTAATGATCAGTAACTAGGTGACCTTGGACAAATCACTTAACCTTTATAAGCCTCATCTGTAAATGAAGCTAATAACACTTGCTCCTCTGACCTCACGCGTTTGTTGTGAGAAAACCATGAAACACCAAATGAATAGAAACTATTTTATGTCCAGGTCTGTAGCCCGAAATATCCTCACTAGTTATGGTTAAGATGCTGTCTTTCCATAGGATATCATTAACTTCTTCACCCATTATCCTAAGTAATTCTTAGGCCTACCCCGGCCACCTGGACCTTTATGGCTACCAGATCTTGAATCCCTGAACCTTCCCTACAGGTAATTCTCTTCCCTGGTGTTTGATTCCCCTGATTTCATTCCATACCCCCTGACATAACGCCCACAAAAGACTTACTGGATTCCAGTCTTCCATTCATTGGCAGGGTCTGGATTATAGTTATATTCCATGATCAATAAACATTTATTCTCCACTTTTCTGTTCCATTTATTTTCCTGTGGTCTCACATGGATTACTTGTGTGCACTACCAAGGAAGGGGCCCACTTTTCATATCCTACTTTAGAGATTGACAATATTTCAACATTTTAAGCACCTTGTATTTTTTTTTCCTGAGAGGTATAGACAGCTTCCACCCACAATAAGAGAAGGATTGTTTTAACACAGGTTGATTATAGGGTATTGCTTTCCCCATTCTACAGTGGCAATTGGACAAGTTTATTTTGTAAACAGATGATTTCGTTCCCCTACTAAGGATTATATTTCACCCATCCATTGTTTCTGCTTTGGCTGGTGTGTGTGTGTGTGTGTGTGTGTGTGTGTGTGTGTGTGTGTGTGTAGTAAGAGGGCCCAGTGAAGTTGACTAAACATTTGTATAATCTTACTTACAAATACTTCTTTCTGCCAGATGTAAATATTTGCTATGTGTATGTGTGTATGTTTTTTCTGCATGGCAGCATAGTAAATAGACCTCTTCCCCCCCCCCCATTCTCTTCTTTTACAAGGTTCTATGTTACATGTGGCAATCATACAACCTGATGATCAAATGATTTTCAGAACAGTTGATTTCAAGAAAGTAAAGTATTCCTTTATCAAAACTTTGTCAGGCCACATGCCCCATATTTTGGTTCAGAGAATACAATCACTGTACAGGTATTTGATTACAAATCCCTACTGGGAAGGGTCTGCTAAGGATAGATAGTTGCTTCCTACTTAGAAACTAAGAAATGGCCTAACTGTCAAGGTTGAGCTCAGTCACTTCCAATTTTTAACATTATGCAAGTTTAGTCCTTCCAGGTTTCACAATTCATAGGAATGTTTTTAAAGATCATCTGATATTAACTTCTTCATTTTACAGCTAAGGAAACTGAGGCACAGAAAGATAATTGATCTATGACCATACTAGTAGTAGAGTACAGATTTAAACTTAGGTTTTCTGCCTGCAAGTGCATTGTTCTTTCCACTATACTGTGTTATCAAGCAAAACTGTTGAACATGTCCAAAAACAGTGCTGGCTCTAGGAAAAACGGTGAATTAGGCAAAGTCACTTCTACCTCTCCATATGTACCTATCCTGTTGGGGGTTTTTTGTCTTTTCCTAATCAATCATTCAGTCCACAAACATATATTAAGTCACTATTATATGTCAGGTGCTGTGATAGATGATAAAGATACAGAGGAAGAAACGGAAGTCCCTGTCCTCAAGGGGATTATAATATAATTTATACAATACAATTAATATAATATAATATAATATAATATAATATAATATAATATAATATAATATAATATAATATAATATAATATAATATAATATAATATAATATAATATAATATAACATAATATAACATAATATAACATAATATAACATAATATAACAT
>CM053594.1:127795178-127848427 GCA_028646575.1 Pseudocheirus occidentalis | reverse complement strand
AAGATGTCCTGTGTAATTACACATGCACAGCCTGTATTGAATTGCTTGTCCTTCAAGTGGAGGTGGATGACAAGGCAGGAACCAAAAGAATCTAGAATTTAAAGCTCTGTAATACATGCAACTAGGAATTAAGATATACAAAGACGGGTACAGAGACCCTCCTTGCCCTACCAGAAATTTAGAGGGGTGTTGGAGGAGGGTACAAAAGAGAGCAGATTGGGGGAGGGACTTTACAGTGGGATCGCTGTTTAGGAGTTGGGGGTAGGGGAAAGATGGGGAGAAAATTTGTAACTCAAAAATCTCATGAAAATGAATGATGTAAACAAGAAAACAATTAAAAATTTATATTAAAAAATAATTTCATACCCATTTGCTAATACTCTTATGCCTCTCCTTCCTTTCTTGATCATATTCCATGACAAAGCTATTACCACTTGCTGCCTAAGATTTTTCTGTTTTCATGAAATTGCTTTCTCCAAATTTAACAAATAATTTCTTAATTGCCAAATCTAATAGCCTTTTCTCGGTTCTCATCCTTGAATCTCTCTCTGTCTGTGACATCTAACACTGCGCACCACTTTCTTCTTCTGGATACTTTTTCTTCTCTTCATTTTTGTGATTCTGCTCTCTTCATTCTTCTGCCTGTCTGACTGCTCATTTTCAGTCACCCTTGCTGTATCTTTATCCAGGTCATGCCCACTAACTCTGGCTACCCCCATAGATCTGTTTTCAACTTGCTTATCTTTTATCTCTATGCTCTCTTATCTGGTGATCTCACCAGTTCCCATGGTTTAATTATCATCTTTATGTAGATGATTTTCAGATCTATTTATCTAGCCCTAGTCTCTTTCCTACGCTCTAGGCCCACATCACCAAATGCCTATTAGACATTTCAAACACAATATTCCAAAATAAAACTCATGACTTTCCTTCCTAACCCTACCCCTCCTTTGAACTTCTCTACTAGTTCTTCTTCTAGAACTTCTCTAGGACTGCTACCATCCTAGTCCAGCAGGTTCATGACCTCAGTGCCATTACACCCTCCTCTTGCTCATTCCACAAATCCTACAAACTGCAAATCTTGGCATTTCTTTCTCTACATTATCTCTAGTAGACGTCTTTCTTCTCAATCACCACACTAGTCAGGCCCTCATCATTTCTCAACTTGGACTACTGCAATAGCCTTCTAAATTGGACTCCCTGGCTCAAATCTCTTTCCATTCCTAAGTCATTTTCCACACAGCTGCCAAAGTGATTTTCCTAAAGTCTGACCATTTCAACTTTCCACATCTAGTCAATAAATTCCAATGGCTCCCTATTACCTCTGTAGTCAAATCAGATAGAGCAGATAGATAGATAGATGTGTATATTCACAACATATAGATTCACAGCATATATACCTATATACACTATAAATGTTATATATGTCATGTTAACAGGAGCAAATAACTTAGAAAAATAATTATTACATATGTGACTAAAATTTACTTATTAGTATTGCTATTAAATAATAATTAACATTCATCTACAGACTAAAACTTTTTACATTTAAATGCACAGAAAAAAACATATTACAAATGAACTACAAATTGAACTTCTCGTTTTTGTGAAAAGATAAAACCCCACATGGTTCATGTTAATGATTTATCAACCAAAAGTACTATGAGGCTTAGCAGTTAATTTTCCCTTCATACTTCACTAAGTCTGTGGTATTATCAATGTGGTCACTCCCTTTTCTGATGCAACTAAAACTCATCCATGTCTTCACCTCCTATGTGATTCTTACCCATGACTTCATAAGTAAAAAATACACCCTATATACTAGATGTCTTCTTAAGTTTATTTTTTCATGTGTTCAGAGGTAAGATATCATTCAGTCTATCTATTGTCTCTCATTATTGCTCTGTAACAATCCTACACTGTTTTTTTCAGTCAAATATATTCTCAAATATTAATTTTAAACCACTTCTTACCTTTAAGGCATCAAGGTAAATAACATAACCCACTTAAGACCATCCTGCATCTTTTGAATACTTATTTTAATTTCTCCAAGATTATGATACTGACTAATTTACAATGATGCTTCATAATAGGGAACTTACTGGCAAATAAGGAAATAGCTTTTTGAAGAGGTTATTTGGAATCAAAGTTAGAACTACACAAATTCCCAAATAACCACTGGCCTTAACTCCTTCGGAATTTTGAGTCCTGCTCACCATCCACATGATCATGTCTCAAATACACCTACTTGACTATGACTATGACTAGATTATGCAATTACATTTCTGAATCTGAAAAATATATGATTTTCATTCATTCAACTTTTTTTTATTAGTATGGATGACTGGAGTAACTCACATTTCCATGGATTTCACTGAATAATCTTTGTGTTGTTTTGGCCCTCAATGCAATTTTCCTTCATATATGTATATGTATGTATATATATATATATATATATATATATATGTACACACACACACATTTTTCCCACACACACATTTTTAACAAGAGAAATTTTACTCTTGAAGTGCATTTGTTTTGAAATATCATTATTACTGTATTAATTAGGTTATATTATAATTAGATAATTATGAGTAGTTATAAGTAGTAGTCATATAACCTAGTAGCCATCCTGGACTTCTCATGATCTCTCTCACCTTCCACATCTAATCTCGTGCCAGTGCCTGTCAATTTCACCTTTACGGTATATTGTGCATACACTCTCTTCTCTCTGACATTGCTGCCACTAACTCTAATGCAAGTCCTCACCAACTCACACCTGGACTATAGCAATAACCTGCTGGCAAATCTGCCTGCCTCAAGCCTCTCCCCATTCCAATCCATTCACCAGCAACTAAGTGATTTTAACATTTCGTACTAGATCATTCCCCATCCATTATAGCAGTGGTTCTCAACCTTACTAATGCTGCAACCCTTTAATACAGTTCCTCATGTTGTGGTGACCCCCAACCATAAAATTATTTTCATTGCTACTTCATCACTGTAATTATGCTACCATTATGAATCATAATGTAAATATCTGATATGCAGGATGTATTTTCATTGTTACAAATTGAATATAACCCACAGGTTGAGAACCGTTGCATTACAGGATCACATATGAAATCGACCATTGGCATTCAAAGCTATTCATGATCCGGCCCCCTCCTACCTCTCCAGTCTTCTTACAACTAATTCTCCAGCACCTAGTCTTTGATCCAGTGGCACTGGACTCTGGGCTATTCCACAAAGAAGACACTGCATCTCTCAGCTCTGGGCACTCTGTCTGTTCCCCATGTCTGGATGCTCTCCCTCCTCTGCTCCAACCACTGACCTCCCTGGCTTCCTTTGAGTCCTAGCTACAATTTCACTTTCTATAGGAAGCCCTTCCCAACGTTTTAATTCTGGTGCCTTCTCTCTGTTAGTGATTTCCTATTTCTCCTATGTATGGTTTGTCTGTATATATTTGTTTGTTGTATCTTGTTTGCTTTCTTTGCCTCTGCTACCTTGAGAACATTTTTTAAAATTAGCCTTTGCCAATGAGGAAGCTGTCAATCCAAACAGAGCGATAACAACCATACAGCCTGGTTATCTTGTTACAAAGCTCAGTCACTCCACATATAGCACATAACATGAAAAGCCAAAATCTACATTTTTCTGGGCAGTTCTTCAAAACTCCAAGAAAGGAATCATCAATAACTATGTACTTCAGTTGTAAATGTTTCTATATACTCAACTTGAGACTACTTTACATGGTGAATACAAGACTGCCTACATTAAGAAAAAAAAAAAGGAAAGGTTTAATTTAATGAATTCATAGAGGGCAAATGTGTAGGTAAGTAGACAACTTGAAACAATTCAACAGATCTCATTTTGATACTATCAATGCTATAAATAAAACAGGAAGAGATAACGTGATCTGAAAAAGAAAAGGAAGGAAAAAAATCATAAAAGTTTAAGTAAATTAATTTTTTAAAATGAGGCCTATAAAAGCCTCTAGGAGTCCTAGGTAGGCTGCTACAGATCACTGAATTTGGGGTATCTGTGTATTTTATTTTTTTAATTGTATTATTTTTGCAGCTAGTTACATCCACCATCCCCTACTGGGATAGAACTATAGTCTGTTTTTTGAGAGCAGTTTGAAGATTAGGAGGTGGGAACAGATGGTTCTAGTCAAAGTCTTTTAAATCAGTTCCAAAGTGTAACATTTTCCCATACTCTTCATACTTACTGTTCATTCAGTAAAGAGGAATGAAAAGGAAAGTAGGTGAATATGCTAGAGAGGAGGGAAGAACTATTGAAATAAAAAGGTAATGAGTAGAAGTAAAATATAGGACACTGACACTTTTACTATGGCTTTATAATTTTCTTAAGAGTATGAGTATTTCAATAAGATTCAAGTTAGTACAGTCTACTATAAAACACTGGGTCTGGAGTTAGGAAGACCGGAGTTCAAATCTAGCCTCAGACACTAGCTGTGTGACCCTGGGTAAATCACTTAATACTGTTTGCCTCAGCCTCCTCATTTGTAAAATGAACTGGAGAAGGAAATGGTAAACCACTCTAGTATCTCTACCAAGAAAACCCCAAACGGAATCATGAGGAGTGGTACATGACTGAAAATATATAATTCAATAATTCAATTTAATGTCTGTGCCAGAAATGCTTCAAAGGAATTCATCTATTTCATACAAATCCAAATGAAGGACCAGGTACAGAATGAGCACTGGTCAGGACAGGTAGGTTCTAGTAACAACTTGACCAATAACTAGCTATGTGACTATGGGCAAGTCACAACTCTCTGAATCTCCATTTAGTCACTTGTAACAAAAAGTAACTCCACTAAGATAATCTGTATAGTTCCTTTCAGTTCTAATACTCCATAAGTTCCATCATAACTAGAACTTTTCATCATACTAGAAATTTTATTTTAATAAGTTTTCCAAAAAAGAAATTCATGATAATTTTTTAGTCATTTTATACTAGTCATAAATATCTTAGAAATTCAATAATTAAGGCATCTGTCAAACTTATCAACAATATGCAACTAAGAGAAAACATCTTATTTAGTAAAACCATAGATTGACAGTATTCCTCTAAAAGCAGTTTTTAAAGTTTTGTAACATAAGCATGAATTTTTGGTATATTGAATTGTTATGTGAACTAGATAGTTTAAAATCAATAGCAGGACAGTAATTCAAATAAAAATGAGCCGCAAAAGATAAAGAATCATCTGAAAGTTAAACCAGTTACGCCAGCATGAACAGTTGATCGTGCTACGAGAGTAGCATAGGCTTTGCAAGTAAACATAATATAGGCTTTCAATCCGAAGTACTTTCAATCCAAAACAGTTAATTTTCACATCTCCAAAATTCTGTTTTTATCTAAATACTGAATTTTTAGTTCCATATATATTTATGCACTTTTGTAAAAGTAATGAATATACACTTTTTAAAATGAAAAGCCCTGGTGTTATACAGGTCATACCTGGAATGCATTATCCTGATAATCTGCTATATGATTTAAGGCAAATTAGATTCCCGAAAAACATAAAGACCATTCCATGGTATCTTATTCCATGGAAACTGGTAAATGGGTGTATTAAAAAGAAAGGTCATGCACAAAATTGATAAAACATTACTCTCCTTAATAAATTATTGCATATCTAAGAAATCAAAAATAATGCATGAAAACAAACAGCTCTTCTTATGAGTTAAAAATTATTACTAGAAGTTCTACACTATTTGTTCACAAATTTTAGGAAGCGAAATTATATTCAATTAAAATACAGGTGTTAATTATCCCTTTTAAGTAATTACATTTATCAGTTTCTGAATTATTGTTTTGCCCTATTATGTCACTTGTCTGTGTGTATAGAAAATCAACATGTTCTGTTTAAGAAGTAAGTCATTTTATATAGGTATTACCATTTTGTAATAAACACAGAAATATAATTTAACATTGGTTAATATACCCTAGTTATAAAAAGTACAACTCCTTTTGTCTATTAGAAAAAATGACATTGAGAAATCTTCATCTCGACTACCTACCAGAAAGAATAATGTAGACTAGTTACTCCTTTGTATCTGTGGATTTCTATAATACAGGGCTAAATTTTGAAAAGGCATAAGTATATTCAAAGCCAAGCAAATTGAAGTATTACTTGAAGAAACTGTTACCTACTGGAATGGATCAATAGGTCTTAACACAAAAGGTAGACTTTTAAGATACTCATATATGCATTTTCCAAGATCTGAATGAAATTGTATCATCCATAGATTACTGTAAAATGTATTCTGACGAAACATAGCAGAGATCATTTGCATGAGTCAGCATACAAACCAAGTTAGGATCGGAAATGAACTTTGAGAAGAACATCTAGTTCAAACCCTCTCACTCCTCCAATTATAAAGGTAAGGGAACTGAACCTGGGTGGGGGTTGGAGGGTGTTAAATAATTTCCCCATACATTTGTTTTTGTCTTTTTCCATTATTCTACATATCAGAAGGAGTGTCATTTCAGCTGCTTTGATTTATTCAGTATAAAGAAAGAATCCCCTGTGGTAATATTTACATGAAGCTTGTAAGCTCAATATTTTGACCACAAATGTAGGTCAATGAGTTAAGCTACAAAGTTATAATTTAAGTTATAAATTAGGTTAAAGAAATGGCTATGACTCTCAGTACTCTTACTCTTCTTTGGTAGAGTCATATGACCAGTTTCTAATTCATGCCAAATTAATAAATTCAACTACTTTGGGAATTTTAATTAACAATAAGCTATGTATTCTTCCCAAATGCTTGAATTACTTCAATCATAGTTTTCATGCTTTGCAGCAATGCTTCACAAAGAAATAAATCTATATGAATTAAAATAATGGCACAGTAGACATTCATAAACAACTGTTTACACAAGGCTGGCTGAAAGGAAAATGGGACAATTTGGAAGAACGAATACTTCATATAATATCAGGGTCTGATACGTGGTAGCACACAACAAATGTCCTCACTCCAAAAGGAATAGAAAGATGGAACATTAAAAAAAATGTAAAATGAATTTTTAAAAAGTAAGAAGAAAAAATGAAATTATAAGATACCACAAATGGCATTAGTTCTCCAATGTCATACTTAACAACTAATACAAACCATGCATATGCATTAAACCTTACAGAAAATGTCATGTTCTTGTTATGTCTTTTATTACAATTCTGACAGGGAAAATGAAAGTTATTAAAAGCAAAAGATAAGCATTTGTATGTCTCATGTTTTGTCCCCCCTGCACATTTTAAATATTATTCTTACTGACAGAATTGATTTAATCAAAAACAGAAACTAATTTTTAATTGATATTTATCACTTTCCGTGAGAAGGTCAGCTGCCAACTCTTTTAGCTACATTCATATCAGTTCTAAGGGTCTTTTTCCACCTGAGGCTATAAAGATGTTTTTAATATACTACTGACACTGTTCAAAAGCTAGATTTCATTATGATGCTTTTACCATAATAATTCTTTTTAAATGTTTCTGATATGTGGAGCAGTTTAAGAAGTTATTTTTTATTGCTTTGCAATTAAAATTTACTACCCAACTAACTGGATAACTAGACTGTATATGTGAGTAATTAAAATACATCTTTTTTTTGTTTGTAGTATTACTATATAAAGGCAGAAAACACTCAATGGAGGAATAAAATTATTCCATATTGGGAAAAAAAATTCAGAGAGATCAAGAGAAAAATTGATTAGGAAAATGCCAAAAAAAATTCTAGGCAGCAATTCACGCTTTTGGCAACCTGACTTTTTAAAAAAAATTTTTTTTGTTAACTTTTGTGTGGTATATCCTTTATTCCCCTGTTGTACCAATAAATTGTACCAGCCAGACATAATATCATGTAAGATACTCAGCTTCATATTTTGGATCATCAGAACATATAGCAATATAGGAGGATGGGAAGTAGAAGTATGCTCACACATATAAAAACATCTCCTACCCAAAAGCAAGTTGTATATACCAAAGTACATGAAAGGTAGCCACTTAAGGAAAAGAAACTAGACATACTTGGGAAAAGTAATACTATAGTTACCACAGGCGTGACATGTGAAAAGACAATATTCCAAAAAACATATAGGTTTCTCAAATAATTACAAAAGGATTAATTTTTTAAAAGAACAGACATCTGTCCAAATACTAACTTTAAGAAACTTACTGGAAAAACTCTGTAGGGAATCAAAGACATAATGTCTCTAAATGGGAATTAATGATAGATATTTCCCGATGATTATCATAATTTTACAAATTAACAGGAACATTAGAAATTGTTGTTTATATATAATACATCTTACTCAATATTTTAAATTATACACTTACATACATTCTTATGTTTTACCTTTAAATGCATTAAAGACACTAATGACCCATGGTGAATATGAATACTAAAAAATGTGTTTAATGTGATTCTAAAATAATGTAACACTAATATTTTATGGGTTGGTCTTTGTTATGTAATTGCATAAAAACTAACATAACTAAGGAAAATAAAATGCTCAAAACTTTAAATAAACAACTGAAAAGTGATTATAGACATTTTCAAATGTGTAGAATTTTAAAAATATTAATTTAGTTGTTTAAAACCTTGAGTTCATTTCAATAGGTTCATAAAATTAGGACATTGTAAGAAAATTATCACAATTTCACCTTAGTGTGTTATTAGTTTAAAAATAAGCGGCTATATATTATGAAAATACATTTTCTCCATAAATTAGCTATTTTTAAAATGGCAATGGCAAATTGTGAATTTTCTACTACATAACGTAAAAAAAAATCACTACTGCTGTTTCTATCGCTATACACAGGTACAGCTAACTATTTTTAAACTATAAAGGCTAAATAATTATTCTATGCATATGAAAAAAATAATTCTGTCCAATTAGTGAAACTTAAGGTGATATCAATATGAAAACATTCAATGAACTGATAGTAAATTTTATTGATCTGTATGTAAACTCTAGAACTTACTCGCATTTCTCTATATCTAGTACACTTTTTTAGAACATTATTATGCAACATCACTTGAAAACCTAGTAGTTAGGGAAAGCAGTGTTGTGACCTTGTCATAAATTTCATTACAATTGTGGTAAAAGGAAAAATGAAAATAATACCCACTGCAAAACACTATTCAATTGTTTTACCAGAAACAAAAAAAAATGAGTAAAATGTCTACTAAAAAAAAGTATTTTTAAGAAAACAAAGTACTTGAAAGAAAAATTCTGCAGAAAGCCACTCAAATTTTAAAGGAAGAAAGGTAATTCACTTTCAAACTAAGAACATATGTTAGTCTAAGTCTTTATGATAACTGTATTATAATTACACATCTTCAACTAACTTTCTCTATAGTATATACTATTCATGTTCACGTTGATTGGAAATACTATAATAACAATTTAAGTTTCATTTTTAAAAAGTTAGATTTTGGAAACACAGTCCAAAACGGATGCTGATTTTTTTTCTTGAAAAAACAAAATTTGATACATGAAATTTACTTTGAAAGACCATACTGTCAAAATAATTATATATCTAGAAATTAAATTTTCTTCAATGCATAGAATGTATACAACAATTTGTGTGTCAACAAAAGTGGAGTAACATGATACTTTGGATAATGGTCCAAGGCAACACAATTACTGTTTTTTAAAGTACCCCAAGCAAGCACTGTAAATAAACACCCTTCTATCTGTATACATAGTTTTATAAAATAGTCACTAAGCACTGACTACTATCAGTCATGAGTATTTATTTTGCAATTTTGTTTTAAATTCTATTGAAGTATATTACAGTATACAGCAAATCATCCCGGAAACCACCTTCCTCCTCTCGAAAACTTCATTCTGTCACATTTTAACAGCTAGAAAGTGAACTGCAAAAAAAACAAAACCTCTAAAAAGAAGTATCAAGTAAGCTTTTATTATGCACAAGAAATAAATTATAGTAAGTGTTATTTTTTGAGCCCAACAGTAAGGGAAGGAGTTGTTAAGATATCAAATTTACTAAGAAAATAATTATGTGAGAAATAAGTTGCTGTCACAACAGAGACTTGCCAGATACTGCCTTTAAGTAAGTTGTTATACACACCTTTGGAGGCAACTCTGTGATGCAGAAATTCATTTATGGAATTGAACCATATGAAGTAGACCAGGAAAATAAATGGTGTGGCAAGTTTTTCAAGAACTGCATCATTCATATAATGATATAAGCTCTTACTACACTTGGAAGTAGGATATTGATCTGTTCCAGTCACTGCAGACATATATAAACTACAGTTTAGAGGTTCTTTTCTATATCCCAAATTTTAATAAATATTTAACTACTGATCATATCTTCCCGAGGGATTTAAATACTTTGATTATAAGTACTTCAAAAACTGTATTCCTTGGTGACTTGGGGGAAACCAGAGGAAAGTCCTCCCTGACAGACTCCTATTAAGCATAATCATTATGCTACTGACTATCATCTTTTATAGCCATTGTGTCAATATTTAGGAATCTTAATTAAAATGCAAGTTAGATTTTGTTAATTACAGACTCAACAAAAAAATTTACTTGTGCTAGTACCTATTTAATAACAAACCATGCTTGGGGACTGGAATATAATAGATTGCAGTTCTATTTTCTAAAATGCTGACATTTGAGCAAATGTTCCCATGGAATGTTTGCCTGATTCGTGGACTGACATTTCCTCCCTATAACTTGCTTAACTATAAAGTAGACATGCTGGCCAAGTTCTACAGTACCCCTAGGCAGCAGTTCATTACTTTCAGTTGCAACTTGTGAATACTTTCTCATTTTTCTTCTCTCTTTCCCTACCACCCTGACCCCCTCTTTGTCTCTTTATTTTGACATGCATATTATCTTAGCTGACTTCAATCATGTTTCATGAGTAGATGACATACCTTAAAAGATTAAGTTTTCCCACCTGGGACTTTTGCAGAATTTTATAGCATCCCATAACCTTCTTCATCTTCCCATGGTCTTTCATTATCAATAGTAGCTCCCTTATTTTATGTTGAACTACAAGGTACACAAAGCTACAGTTGATAGAAGTCAGCATATCCCATCACTCATCTTTCATTAGAGCTAGCTGCTGAATTGTCTGTAACACTCTGCTGCCATCTATTTGTACAACAGAGACACGGCACTATCAATCTCATTCTAACAAATCTTGTCTCTACTTTCAAGGTAGATATATATTTAAGTTTTAAGGAATCATTTGCTTTTCCACAAAATGTCAAAAACCTATTTGGCATATACATTGCTTTACTTGAGGTAAGGGGAAAAAAAGCTAAAACCACAAGTAAATTAGAAAAATCCTTGAACACGGGTTACTTAAAAGAAATCATTGAATCAAATGTGGCTAGGGATTAATAATTCTTGTCCACAGATGTTGACACCATAATTGTTATAAACTTTAAACTGCTGAATTTTAGCTAAAGGGTTGCTACGAGTTTTAAGAGAAAAATCTGGATCTATGATTGAGTAGAAAATAGCTATGATTTTTTTTCAAGTTTTCACTATGAGGGCACAAACAATTTATTATGTTTCATCCATTCTTAATATTTCATTTTTCTGAGGATAATCCCATCAACAGAGCTTGATAATGGTTAAAAGTATAAAGTAATGTTTATCTTATATTTAATAATAACTTTATATTTACTATATAACCAAAGATTATAATTATTTCAATCCAATGATCAACTAATCTGTTCCAAATACATTAAAATACATTAGTCTTATGCTTCTTTCCTGGGAGAAAAGGTAGGGGGACACTACAGTATTTCCTAAATAATTCCTTCACCATACTGCCTCTAATCTGTCTTTATATAAATGCCAGAGACTGAAAAAGGGCCCAGCATGTAATCCAGAAAAGAAAAAAAAAGTTCTGTATTGTGCTATTTAACAGTTAACAGCCTAGTAAAGATTTAGATTTAGTATTTATACTCCTAATGATATACATGAACATAAAAATAAAGGTCTTAAATCTTCCACAAGGTTTCTTGCTTTAACACTTTTACATAATTAGAACTCTGTTTAGTATTTAAAACTGACATTTATAAATGAGAGGAGAAAACAATTTTTTTCTGGAAAAGTTTTTCCCTGGCACTACAAGTAAAATCAAAAGAAACTAAATTCTTCCATTCTTTCTCCACATTTCACACTTCACTGAGAACATAATTGTCATTGACACATTTATTTTAATCTTTAAAAAAACATTTTCTTTTAATCATCAGTCCAATAAAAATAAATAAGTTTGATTGCTCATTTAAAATACCAAAACTTCTTTAGAAAATACTTTCAATAAGTAATTCTAATGGCTAATTTAATTGATAAGTGAAAGAGAAGTCCATAGTTTTTTTATAGCCATATAAAAAGAGTAAAGGAGTCAACTGTTTAAAAATATATCTCTATACTTATTGATATAAATATATAGTACATAATAGGATTCACTTCATACAAAGAGGACAAAGACAGCAAAATCTATAAACTAAAGCCATTTCATAGTAGATTTGTTTTTATTCAGGTATCCAGCAGTATATGCATTATTTATTAATATCATAAAATAATTTGCAAATATTCAAGGAATAGAATTGAGGGGGGATGAATTGAAATTAGATACCAGGTAAAAAAGTAAAAATGGAAATTTAAGAAATTAGAAACGTTCCCACTGAATTATTTTAAATATTCTTTTCTTCTTGGAGGTATAGCAAATAACTCAATTGATAACAAAAGTTGTTTTTTGTTTTGTGTGTGTGTGTGTGTGTGTGGTTTTTTTTTAAGAAAAAGCACTGCATTGTTATTAACCAAGTTAAAATAGAACTCTGCTTTTTTGGTCATATTACTCTGTATAGATTATGTGCTTTATTTTAAGAAAGCTAAACAAACCCAAGTTCACAAGAATAAACAAAATATAAGATGTTTTCTAAGTAAGCTCTTTAGATTCATTTAGAGTATGATCTGATTACTTGAAAATTGTTTTATATATAACATTGCAGAAAACACATCTAATACAAAGTGGGATATGCCTGTACTGTGTAATGTATATTACTTCTACAAATTCGACTAATATTTAAGAAAATTATCTGTTGTGCTTTAGTTAAGATACAATAAACCTAAAAATGCTTTTCTACAAATCAATAAAAATTCAAGACCTTCTAGTAGAATCTTTCAAAAACACTTAGAATGGTTGATTTCCTCACTGTCCAATATACACATTTACATCCACACCCCATTAACATATACATGCACATTTATTTTATCATTACATTAATCTGTTTAATCACATAAATTATTATGTAAAGTAATTATGTTGAGTTAGCTAGGATAATATTTGTGTTTTGGTTTAGTTTGGTCCAGACAAGAGAGTTACTGTTATAAGTGGACTGATTGTGCAAAATACAACAAACATATCTTTGTGTGGTCTGCTAATTATAAGCAAAATTCCAAACGTTATTAGCTGTTATCAAAATTACAACCCCACCTCGACCTAATAAAACAAAACAATCTGTTTGAACAGGTAGAGTGGAGCTTTCATGGAGTGTTCTCTCGAACATAAATTCTTAAGGGACTATAAAGGAGTTTTTAAGTGGTTTTGGATTTGAATTAGATTGCTCAGAACCATAAGAGGTTTTCAAAACAGGATTTATGCCAGATGACACATTATGATCTACCTATCAAAATCCAAGAATATTAAGGACCACGTGAACACATTAATAAAAAGCAAGAACACACATTTGCTTTTAAAAACTCAAACAAAAAGTGAAGAAAACCTAAGCTGACTAATATAGTTAGGCCTGGCTACAACAAGAAGTGATAACAGCCATCACTCTCACTAATTTACATCACAGAGTGTGTAGCTACCAACACAAGCAAAGAAAAGGAAACATCAATTTCAGAGAAATCCTACTCATCAAAAATTTCCTAAAAAGTGAAAAAGAAGCCATCACTAGTAACTAAATTATTCAGTTTGTCTATCTCTGGTCCTTAAATTCACCACACATTTATTCCATTTCTTACTTAAAATTTCAGCTTAGTAAAAAATGTTTAAAAATTACAGGTCACAAATACAGAAATACAAATAAATTTATATTGAAATATATAATACATTAACATCATTGCACATAGAGAAATCTGTTGGTATACCTGTACAGCTATTTTATCTCAATCACTACATCTCCCTGAAACTGGTTCTAAATTTAAAAAATTTTGTGTTATCCTGAAAGTTACCTACTGTTTCTTTTGCTAAACAAAACAGTTTTCCATAAACTGAACCTTAATAGTCTTACATAACAGGTTTAAGATGCTTTTTACATTACTCTGCACTTTGCATTAACAAAGAAAATTAATTTCAAATCTAGGTAAGGAAAATATCAGAATGTGCTATTTAAACTGCAGAACATGACATCCACTCCATATATTGTGCTTTGTAATTAAGAAACACCAACATATAAATAAGAAAAGTTGCATTTAAACTATTCGGAATAGGAACTAAAAATTTCTAAAAAACAACAAATTCACTAGAATTATAATGACATCTCTCTGCAACTTCCTTGAGAACCCAGTCAAGCAAAAAGAAACATATCATGCATCCTGAGGAATAATTGATTCTCTTTGCTTGTGGAAGGAGCAAGTACTCCAAGATGCCTAGAGCTGCTTTAAAGGCAACCTATTTAACTTATTTTGATGTGCTACTGATACCATCAAATTGAAGAACAGTCAGTATTCCTAACTAACGCAAAATCCAATCTTCCTTCCTGCCAGTTTTCTATTAGGGAAACTGGTGGGAATACCTACGATGACAATTATTTAAGCAATACAATGCCAAATTCCAACAAGGAAACAAGACAGAAGAAAAAAATGTTGCACTCAAAAGAGGTCCCATGCCAAAACATAGCCAAAAAAGTAGGGTAGGAGATGACTAGAGGAACTTAGCTTCACACCTTTAAGTTTGGGGACCTTCCTTTCAGAATTCTGAAAGCCTCTATCCCACTGAGTTGAAGGAGGTGTGAGGTATGTCCTGTTGAATCAGAATGGGCATCATCTTTTTCAGGCATGCAAAAAAATCACTGCCTCATTAGACACTCTCATGTTACAAAAGACCGTGGAATATTCCTTGGTCATTCTATATCAAACTCTCTCCTAAGCTGCAGTGAGAGACAGAATCATGAAACTCCTGTAATGGACTAAATTGTGACATGTACATACTTTTTAAAGGATCAATGCACTCTGCATAATGCACAATGTTCTGCATCCAATGGGAAGTGATCTATGGAATATTTTTTAGACCTCCATTTCCTTATCTTGGCAAGTGAGAAGTATATCAATCAAGGGGTCAAAGAGACATAGGGTTCTACAGTTTGTGTGACCTTGGGCAACATCATTGATTTCATTGATCATTAGTTTCCTCATTAGTAACATTAAGGCACTGAACTAGATTCATCAGGACCCTTCCAGTTCTAGAATGCCAAGAGAGTATTCAATAAATAATAAGGAACCTAGAGTATTATTTCATAAAATTTCAGAGTTAGAAGGTATCTTAAAACCAACTAATTCAATTTATATATAAATCCTCTCTACAATATCCCTGACAAGGGGTCATTCAATCTTTGCCTGAAGATCTTGAGGGAGGGGGAAATTCCAGCATCTCTCGAGGTAACCTATTACATTTTTAAATAGCTCAAAATGTTACAAAATTTTTCTTTATGTTGTCCTGTAATTCATCTTTCTGCAATTTCTATTCATTGCTCCTGTTCCTACCCTTTTCATTTGTGTTCCTAATTTATAGTTTATTTCATAAACCATAAGAAATTAAAATAAACTGAAAGCATTTAATTCCTAGAAAGTGAAGGGAGGAGGCTAAAAATTACCTTAAACTCAGTATGAGAGAATGGCATTGAAAAGAGGGATCAAATTTGACCAGAAACATCCATAAAAATCCATTTTGATTCGATAGTGCAATCTTGTGCATCCATTTCCATCAATTATAAGAATTATTTTTATAAAGACATGCACAGTAAGCAAGCCTCAAAAAATAAAAATAAAAGTCTTGGCTGAGACATAAAGCAGGAAACAGGATTAGGGTCTCCTATTCTCAATTTCCCTTTTATTGTGCCCTCTGAATTCCTGTCATTATCTCTCTCCATTTCTAAATTACTCATTGATCCCAAGAGATGATGTCCCTTTCAGGATATTGGTTATGTACCATACCAGAATCCTAGTCTTATATGATCCATTTATAAGACTTTTTAAGAGAAGAATAATATAAATATTAATAATATTTATAACAGAATGTCTGAAAGACATAACCAAAGTAGTCAAATGACAAGAATTGTTTCAACCCCAGACAGAGAACACAGTTTTTATCTTGCCAATTTCTCCTTAGCCCTACATAATACTTTACATCAGTATAGGTGACCTATAAGTTTTGTGGTTGGAACAAAGTACAATCAGTAATAGGGAATAACATAATTGTACCATGATACCAGAATATGCCTTTAAATAACAACTGACCACAGGTGTGATAGCCAGCAACCTCTAGAAATATAGTACCTACTTCACAGGGTTGTTGATAGAAAAATACTTATTAAAACCTTAAAGAACTCTATATATCTGAATCATTAATATTTGCATTGTTAGATCTAGATCTTAACCTGCTAAGAACCACATTTGGAAAGACAACATTCTTTAAAAGTTTTATAAAATTATATAATTAATAATTTCTTGACATACTCAACTAACAGGCTGATATCCTGGAAGATTTTAATTTATAAAACTATTTCGCAGAAGGAAAAATGCCACAAGTCTACACTGTCCACATCAATTATATTCCTTTATAAATTCAAGCTGACTGACCCTAAACCCAACCACAGAAATGATAGTAATAAATAAGGAGAAGTATTTTAAAGACACAGTTAATAGTACAATAGGATCAGGAAGAGTATTCTAATGTCAAGGTTTGTTTGAGTAATCAAAGAAAAACAATTCTCCTGATTATACCAAAAGAAAATGCTGATTTTTTTTAATCTTAAAAATGAATACTAGGATAGAATGAAACAAGTAGTACTCATTTTTATTCTGGACTAATGAAATGTTCCATCACCGAAGAGGGCTAGACCTAAAAGTAGCAAAAATTATATGTAATCTTGAAGGTATGTTTCCGATCCTGCCCTATATGCCATATTTTACAAATATTTTTTTAAAACTATTTTTATTTTGTTTATTTTTATTGAATTTATTTAAAATAAAATATTTTATTTGTTTTAATCAACTGACATCTGCTTTCTCCCTCTGAACCACCCACCTTCATTGAGAACACAAGAAAAAAAATTACAAATATACAAGTCAATCAAAACAAAAAAAAAATCTGTTTCATTCTAAATTCTCTCTATCAGGAGGTGGATAGCATGTTTAGTCTTCTGGTATCCTGGCTGGTTATTATGCTGATAAAATCAGAAAAAATGGTATTCTATAATTTTTATATACTACAACATATTTATTCATTTCCCAATTAATGGGGACTCCCTCGAATTCCCATTTTTCTAAAGCTGTAAATGAGGCAGCTAGGCGGTACAGTGAATAGAGCATTGGCCCTTGAGTCAGGAGGACCTGAGTTCAAATCTGGCCTCAGACACCTAACACTTACTAGTCAAGTGACCTTGGGCAAGTCACTTAACCCAATTGCCCTGCCTTCCCCCCTCCAAAAAGCAAAACAAATTAAAAGAGCTATAAATATTTTTTGTATATCTTTAGAATTTGTTTTGCTTGAAACTTAATCCTTCCCTTAATCTACCTTCTCTCTAATTCTTCTTTCTTATCTCTTTTGCCTCTAATTTACCCATGGTTGAGTGAAATGTATTTCAGTTTCCAACTCTGTGTGTATATGTATATTCTTTCTATTGACCAAGTCAGATAATCATGAGGTTCAAGTTTTAGCTTCTTCCCCACATCTCTGTGTATAGATGCCTACTTCTACACCCTGATTATGTGAGATGATTTCCCATAATCTTCCTTTTCCTTCCCCTGCCTCCACCTAGTATATTTCTCTTCCCCTCATTTCTATTCTTTTCTTAAGATCATGAAGACATAACAGAATTATGCCTGGGCTTTGTCTAATTATATTCTCTAATGGACTTTGATGATGGCACAATTCAGAGAAAACATGTATCATCTCCTCATATTTGAAAATAAGCACTTCCCCTTGTTTAATCCTTTAGCATTGTATATGGATATTTTCCTTTTTATGTTGCTTTTAACTCCTGTGTTTGAACTGCAAAGTTTCTCCACAGCTGTGGTGTTTTCATCAGGAATGCTAGGAAGTCCTCTATTTCATTAAAAACCCATTTTCCTACTTGTAGCATAGTTTTTACTCAGTTTTACTGGGCAAGTTATTCTTGGCTCTAAGTCCACATCCTTTACCTTCTGGAAGATCATATTCTAAGGTCTCTGCTCCCTTTAAAGTAGTGGCTGTTAAATTATGTGTGATCCTGACTATGGCTCCTCAGTATTTGAATTCTTTCCATTTGCTTGCAATAATTTTATTTTAACCTGGAAACTCAGGATTTTTTGCTTTTTTTACTTTTCTGGGAGTTTTTATTTTGGAGCTTCTGTCCGGAGGTAACAGATTCTTCATATTTCTACTTTACCCTCTGTTTCTGAGAGATTTGTGCAAGTTTTTGTTTGAGATTTCTTGAGATCTAACATCTAGGTTCTTTTTTGGTGATGGATTCAGATAGTTCAATAATCCTTAAATCTATTTTCTACAACCTCTTATGAGATATTTTACATTTTCTTCTCTTTTTTTCTTAACCTTTTGACTTTCTTTTTACATTTCTCCTTGTCCCATGCTGTTACTGGCTTCTATTCAGTCCTTTCTAATTTTCAGGAAGTTTGTTGTTTGGGCAAGGTTTTGCACCTACTATGCCAAGTTGTTAATTCCTTTTCTAATTCTTCTAGAGCTCTTACAATTTTTTTCCTCAAACAATCCATTTGTAAAAATTTTTAGTTCTTTTTTATTTTTTAACTTTTGCTTCATCTCTTCTAGGTGAGTTTGTGTCTAATCAGTCAGGGTTTAGGGGTGACCCAGTCTGGGTTGGGAAATTACTCTTGCCTTGGTGCATGGGCTCTCTTTGGGTGCCAGAGTGCTCTTCTCCCAACCCCATCCCTAGGGTCCACTGACATCTCTATTTATCTATTATGTGGAGCCCATTTTGTCTTTGGGGACTCATTGTGACATTTTCTGAATTTCCCCATCAGGATTTAGTTAGGAGCATTTTCTATGTCTGTTTGGAGGCATTTGGATAAGAGGTTACTACAGTGCTTCCTATCACTCCAAATGTTATCTTCCCTCCAAATGTCTTCTTCAAAAGCTAAAAAGGATTCAAAGGAGCCTCAATAACTGAAAAACTGATATGTAACCTTGGAATTTTATGTATCTGTATACATGCTACATTCAAGCTGAGGTATAGCCTAGGGAAAAATGGGAATTTTGCTCAGATTATAGAAGGTCATATTACAACTGATTTAGCTACAAAATTATTACTTTTTCAGATACAGATAGAAAACCAAACTCTTGGTAGAAGCCCTTAAAGACTTTAAACAGAGAATTGTATGCAAGCTCTTAGAAGCCTGGAACTGACAAGCAAGGATTTTTTTTTCTGGTTTATTTTTGGTATCAAGATGTTTTGTATTTATTATGAATGCAATAAATAAGATTAGCAGTGGGAGATGTAAGAAAGAGTAGGAAACTACAAAGGCAATACAATATTCCACATGCATATTACTACAAGGAGGAGCTCATCATTCCTGATTTTAAAGTAAATCTCCAACTGATTTGTCATAATCCTAAAAAAAAAAGACTTATGAAATCACAAGGATTAAGCACAAGCAAGTATTAAAAATAACATTTAACATTATAATAGAGTTGATATCAACATATACTTGGAAGCAATTCAGTAGAGAATAGGCTGAGAATCATAAATCTAGATGTGGAAAGGACCTTAGAAACCATCTAATTCAAAGCCCTTCATTTTACGTTTGAGGAAACTGAGACCCAGGGAGATGAGATGCTTTTCTTGGTGTCACAGAGGGAGTAAGCATCAGAAGGGGGATCTTAACCCATTTTTTCTGATTCAAAAGGTAACATTCCTTCAACTATACCTTGGTCTTCCCCTAGAGAACTGCATTCTGTTCTAGTTATGCCAAAAGAAGCTCTTTATAAGGAGGTGGGGTCAATATCAAAAGAACTGCTAGAAACTAGAAGACTGAAGAAGATTTTTAGTTCTTTCAAACAAATACAGAAGTGTAAATAAAACAACTGAACAAGTTTCAAGATATAATTATAACTTGTGAGAAGTGTGTGAAATGACAGGGCTACAAGGTGTCAAGTCCAAAATATTGTTTTTCTAACTAAAGATTCTATATTGTCCTCAATTTCTCAGCAGAGATGGGTTAGCCCTAAGCCTTAAAGGACTTTATGAATATTAAAATCATGAGGAAGACACTACAGTTTGGAGGGAGCTAAGTAGTACTTTTTGATACTACTATCATTTTATGTTCGACAGGTCTTAAAATAAGCACTAGGAACACAAAGAAAGGTGTAAGTAGAGAGAGGTAGAAAAAAATTCTGAGACAAGAACTTTCTCAACATCATACAGAGGTAATAAGGTCAGGATTGAACACAGGTGCACTATTCCATGCTATCTCCAGATATTAATCACTATTAATGGGTTACCATTCAACATCTGTACATTCATACAAAAAAATCTTCTTCAATTACTATAATGTGCCAGATGGATGGGTGGAAACAAAATTAAATAAGATATAACCTTGTCCTCGAGGAGAATACAATCTAGCAGGGGTAGAATTTACTAAGTATAATAGAATTTCAGAAAGAATTATTAAAGCATAAATTAAGCAGATTGTAGGATCATTGATTTTAGAACTGAAAGAGATATCTGGCCTTAATCTCTTTTTTATAGATATAGAAATCAAGGTGCAGAGAACCCCAGATAATTTGCCCAAGGTCACAAAGGTAATAAGTAGTACAGCTAACACTTGAACCTAAATTCCATGTTGCCCAAATCAAAAAACTTGAAAAGACCTTAGCTTAAAAGGTCCAAAGTCTCCCACTACACCCTGAGACTTCTCCAGTTATGCTGATGAATATCCAGCCACTGGACCCAGATGGCCCTGGAGGAGAAAGTGAGGCTGGAGACTTTGCACAGCCCTTCCTCATTCAAATTAAAGTCAATTGCAAGTCATGTCCTCATCTCCCCAATGTCATAGTCCTCCTGACTCCAGGACCAGTGTTCTATCCACTGAGCCACTTAGCTGCCTTGTATATACTTCTACACTGTATATAAAATGATTTACTTCTATCCTGGAGTTATTTGGGAAAGAAAAAAGGAGTCAACTGTCAATTGGTAATAATTTTCATTAATGAGATGTAAAATTTCTACTCCCATGCCTCAATACTACATAGAAGCTACAATGTTGTTGTTTGTTTCTTTTTGTTGTTTTTAAACTAAGAAAGTAAAATACAAACTCTGGCAAATCATAACAAGCTGGAATGGCTTTGAAAATAGTTGCCAGTGGTAGATAATCCATTGTCTAAGGAGAACCTACCTAAGTTTAACAGTGTTTAATACCAGAAGTTTGAGGTTTTAAGGATTTTTTTTAAATCCATAGCAATGACTCAAGATTGTCTTTTAGGCATCACTCTTTTGACAGACCCATCCCCATCCCAGGTCACTAGTCGGAACAGCAGCTGTTCCCAGGGAGGAAGGGAGTATTTTGTGGGGTCATTGCTAGCCAAACTATCCCTATATTTTTTGTCTTGGTGCTAAATTCTCCTCTTCTCCTCAGTGGTACAACAACAGGTGGAGAAGAAGATATACAAATCACCCCAAGAAAGCTCAAATTGTAGGAATACATCCCTAATATCCTCAGCAAACTTAAGTGTGGTCTTCTGATTATCACCCCAGTTTCTTTTTAACGTGAGTGAGATTTGAAATGGAGAACAGAAATGCACTCTAATTGTCCCATGAGGGGAATCAGGCACTTCCCTCAAGCGGAAAAAGTCCTGCAGGCACTGTGCAGATGAGGGCTGGGTAAGCGAGATAAATCATCAATGTTAATGAAATGAGTACTTCTTAACTGGCAGTTAAGAAAAGAGTGAAGGAGAAATAGAAGCAATGATTGGTTTAGAAAGGGTAAAGAGATAAAGAAAGGTAGTTGGTGGGGAAGGAAGCATGAGATGAGGACTTTTTGAAGATAGGGGAAGACTTGGGCATGTTTGTAGGCAAGAAGGTAGGAACCAATTAGGAGAAAATGAGGGTTAGGTTGAGGGGTATGATAGAGGGCAAAATTTGCTAAAAAAGACAAAAGAAGGCAATAGAACCAAGGTGGCATGTACAGGGATTAGCTTTGGTGAAGAGAAAGGCCATCTCTTTAGTAGAGACTGAAATTAAGGAGGAAATGGTGGGAAATGATGTTAAAACTCAACACCAGGTCTTCCAACTCCAATTCCAGCACTCTTCCCACTGTACCATAAGGATGCCCAAAATAATAACTAACATTTTATATAAGTATTTGCCTAACAGTAAGCCCATAAATGAGTAATGAAAATATTATTACACACATTATGCAGATGAAGAAATTTAGGTTCTGAGATATTAATGAGTTATTCAGAGGCTATTGAGTGTCACAGTCAGAATTTGAATTTGGGTATCTCTGATTTCAAAGCCCATACTGCTTCTACTACACTACTCTGCTTTCATCATTAGTGACAATCAGAAGGTATTTCAAATGAAGAGAGATTCTCATTTCTCTGAACTTGTTACGATGTTCTTAAAATGAGCTTGGGGGTGGGGCATTACAGGTAGGGTTTTATCCAATCCTATGATCCAGCAATGATAGATGATTATCAGAGAAGCTATGTGAGAATTTGCAAAAGCTCCAAAATCATAATGGAATAATTTTTAGTGAAGAAAAGAATTCAAAGCTCAAATAAATACCTCAAGGTGCTCCTATTAACAAACATTCTACAAAGCAATATAACAACTCAGATTACTGAGTTCTCCCCTGATCAAAAAAGGCAAGATTACATATTGGATAATTTGTTCCAATTTCGATGACGACACCAGGCTGGTTTACTGCTTTTAATAACCAGTGCATTTCAGTCACCTCTCACTTTCTCCCACATAAGATCCAATCAGCCTCTCAATGACCTATTTCATGAGTCATAACTCTTATGAATCAGAAAAACGTCTTCAGTCAGTATTTCCCAGACTACTGTGGGTTCGTTCCAAGAACCAATTTCATCTTCATTGGTTTCCTACAGGAAACCAGACCAACTTCCTATTATTTTATTTTCCTTACTTTCAGCATAGCCCACATAAAATTAACTGGAAGTGAGAGTGATAGAAGACTTTATTCTGCGTAGAGAGAAGCCAAAATAAACAACATCCAATAAGAGTCTAGACGTCACTGATTCAAATGGACCAAACTCCAGAATGTGCTAAGATTAGAACTTTATTTTCCAAGCATGCTGAAAAAAGAACGATTTGTTTGGATCAGCCTTATTGAAAACATTACACTCTGCTGCTAGACAGGCTTCTGTTTAGTTCTTAAAACTTGGTATCTCCCAATACAATCATTTCTATTAAGAGGATATCTACCCTGGTCTCCCATTATACTTAAGGGAAAATAAGTAAATTAATAGCAAATGAATAGGGAACTAAGCATACTGAGAGGGGACTTGGCTTAATGACCGATTAAAAACCCCTGGAACAACAGAATATCATTTTTATCTCCAACACCAACAGTAGGAACTTGACAAATTCTTCTTGACTATTGAAAGTCAGTATCTCAATTCCCTGTCCCCACTGACATTCCATGTGGTGTAACATATAGGGTTCAATTTGGCATCAGGATCTGGGTTCAAATCTAGCCTCCAATATTTATTGGCTAGTTGATAGCTAGCAAAACATTTTAACTGATACCTGACATACCTACCTCACATGATTGTTATGAAGCTCAAATGCTGAGATGCCACGTACAATGTTAGCTATATACTTATGGCATGTCTCCAAATTTCAGAGATAGTCTGCACTGTAGAGAGTTTCCTCATTTGGAATTCAACATACTGACAAAATCCCAGCTCTAATCTCCTACCTATTTGCAAACCTTAAAGAATTTTAATAATGTCATCTTTTATTGTTATTTCCTTTCCTGTTTCCCAGTAGCCAAAGTTCACCTATTTCCTATTGTAGCTACAGGGGAGTAGTCAAGGACAAGCAAATGATCACTGACAAAACTCGAAACTCAATTCTTCCAAAGGCAGAAATTCATGGCAATGAAGCTGGTCTTTTAACTCCCAGTCTACAAATTTACTAATCAAAACAATTTTTCTGAACTAGCTAGGTTCCACATAATCTTGATGAAACAGCATAACACAATGACCTCAAAAGGAAAGATACTTAATAATGAAAACTTCTTTGTCTTCATTCCTGTAAGCTGTAGTCTTTAAACTATGTCTACACTTATTAAAGGACAATTTGCTACTTGATTCCAATTTCTAATTTAATTTAAAACATCCACAACACTCCCGCACATTGATCCAAGGTAAACTCCTCAAGGATCAAACGAAAGAACTCTGATTCCTCTTTTCCATGACACCCCTTCAAATATTTGAAGATCACTGTAACAATCCTCCATAAACCATAGTTTAACGAACACTAATTACCTATGAACACAATTACAAAACACTTCATGCAAAAAAAGTCAGATCTAAGTAATTAGAAAAATATCAGTTAATCATGGGTAGGCTGAGCTAATGTAATGACAATTCTGTCTAAATTACTTTACTTATTCTGTGTCATACCAATTGAACTACCAAAACATTATCTTATAGACCTAGAAAAAAATCATGACAAAATTCATCTGGAAGAACAAAAGGTCCCCAAAATCAAGGGAATTAATGAAAAGAAATGCAATGGAAGGCGGTCTAGTCATACCGGACTTTAAATTGTATTATAAAGCAGCAATCATGAAAACTACTTGGTACTGGTTAAGAAACAGAGGGATGGGGGTGGCTAGGTGGCGCAGTGAATAGAGCACCAGCTCTGGAGTCAGGAGTACCTGAGTTCAAATCCGGCCTCAGACACTTAGCACAAAAAACTAGCCGCGTGACCTTGGGCAAGTTACTTAACCCCAACTGCCCTACAAAAAGCAAAAAAAAAAAAAAAAAAAAAAGAAACAGAGGGATGGATTAGTGGAATAGATTATGAACACAAAACATAGTACTCAATGCCTATAGTAATATACTATTTGATAAACCCAAAGACTCCAACTTCTGGAACTCACTATTGGACAAAAATTGCTGGGAAAACTGGAGAATAGTATGGCAGAAAATAGGCATAGACTAAGATCTTATACCATACACCAAAATAAAGTGAAAAATGGGTAGATGATTTAGATATGAAGGCTAATAAGTAAACTGGAAGAGCAAGAATTAGTTTACCTGTCAGATTTATGGAGAATAGAAGAATTTACAACCAAACAAGAGATAGAGAACAGCATGAAATGCAAAAATGGATAATTTTGATTACATGAAATTGAAGTTTTTGCATGAACAAAGCCAATGCAACCAAAATTAGGGGGGGAAAATAAAATTTAAAAAAATATTTGCAACAGTTCTTTTTGTGGTGGCAAAGAATAGAAAATTGAGGGGATGCCTACCAGTTGGGGAATGGCTGAACAAATTGTGGTATATGAATGCAATGGAATACTATTGTGCCATAAGAAATGAGAAGGCAGATTTCAGAAAAACCTGAAAAGAATTATATGAATTGATGCTGAGTGAAGTTAGCAGAACCAGAAGAACAATGTACACAATGTTCTTAGCTTTTCTTAGCATTGCAAGGATCTAAGACAACTAAAAAAGACTCGTGATGAAAAATGCTATCCACAGACAGAGAAAGAACTATGGAGTCTGAATGTAGATCAAAGAATATTATTTTCTCTCTCTATTTTGTTTGTTTGTTTCTTCTTTTTTATGGTTTCTCCCATTGGTTCTAATTCTTCTTTACAACATGACTAATGTGAAAATAGGTTTAATACGAACATACATGTACAGCCCATATCAAATTATATACTTTCTTGAGGTGAGGAGAAAGGAGAGATGAGAAAAAAACCTGGAACTCCAAATCTTATGGAAGTGAAACTGAAAAAAATAAATAAATAAATAACTTATTTTAAAAAACATGGAAAGTTATAATAAAAAAATTCAGGGAAAGACTGTAGAAACTATATAGTTCAAAGACCAGATGAAGACTGAGGGAAGCCAACATGTCTTAATTCCAAAAATTCCCTGCAATCAGCCTAAGACAACAGTTCTTACTTTTTTCTAATACAGGTCAGTGAAAGCGACATCTGTGACCTAATAAATGATAAACAGTATCATTTGTTAACTCATGGAAAAGTATAAAATGATAGGTTTCATTCCTTGGATAAAACAAGAGGTATGACAGTGATTTTTAATGACACCAATATAGTATTTAGATAATTAAAACAAACTTGTGTTTTACCAGTACGAAAGAAAAAATAATTTTTATCTTGAACAATGAAGAACATAATAATGAAAACACATAATAAATGCTTTACTGTAAAATAACCGCAATCCAGAAAAAGAAGCAAACATACTACTAAAAAAATTATAAGTTTCTGAAAACTAAAATTTTTAACAGTTCACTAAAATATTTAGTTACCATTACAAAGTTCAATAAGAAAGAAGGACTTTTTGTGCACTTGGGGAAAAAAAAACACATTTAAAAAGACTAATTTATCTGTCTCTTCAGTCAAATGTTCCAAACTGGCACTATTCCTTTACAGCAAGAAAAACGGGAAAACAATGCAAGAGTGTTTTTGTTTTAGAGTTATGCTGTTAAAAAATGATTTCTTTCAACAGACTTCCTCCATACAATTTCATATATCTTTCCACCATGATGGATTTTTAGCTTCTCATAGATTCTAAAGAGTCATATTCACAGGAAGTTTGGAGAGTTAAGATGGAAACAGAGAAAGAAAATACTATGAATACACATTTTTTTCTAGACAACATTTTTTCATAAGGAGAAGGATACGTATTTTCACTAGTGAGGCTAAGTCCCACCATGAAAACTCCTTCCACTGATGCAGATTACCGAATCATAAGTAATTTAAAGACTTATGGAGGGACATAAGGCTTAAGAGGTTACTCTCATGATCATATAGATAGTATTAGTATGTCTCAGAAACAGGTCTTGAATCCAGGTCCTTCTTTACTCTAAGGCTGGGTCTCTATATCCTATGTCATATTGCCTCTCAAGCTATCAGGCCTTGGGAAACAGAACATAGAAATATTCAGGGTATTGGGGAAATAAAATCTGAAGATGGGTCACTGTCATTTTGTGGGAATAAGAGTCTCTACCTTTTATTGCCTTTAGTAATTCTGGGGAAAGTTAGTTATTAAGGGAGAAAAAAATAGGTGCTAATAAGACATAAGTTTCAATGTTGTTCAGAGCTCAGATTTTAGATTGAATAGGAAACAGACGTAGTACAGATCAAGGGAAAAAATCATTTTCTCCTAGACTGTAGTGAGTAGCAAAATGTACTTATCAATTTGTATGTACATGCTAAAATTCTAAAAAAAAAAAAATGAGTCTAATGTTTTATGGCATTACTTTAGCCCAATGGTTCAGGAGTCATTTCACCCCTATCTTTCTCATGGTATACCATATAGATTCATGTGATGCTACATTTTTTTTTCCTTTAGCAACAGAAACAGAGATGATAGATAAATTATATCCTGCCTAGGGAAGATGATATTGTAGAACAGCAAGTAATACCAACAAGTTTGCATAGTAATTGTGGTTTTTCCCATCTAAAATATATTTCTTTTCATTTATATGATATATGTGCATTAGAAGAGCCATCAACTATCCTAAACAAGTCCCTGGAATGGAATCTAATCCCTCTCCTATTTCACTCAGTCCAACAGTAAGCAATGTGCTACTAAGGCAACAATTGGAACTCAGAAAATTCCTCAAGCCCTGTGGATAACATTCTTAGTATCTCTGGGATTAATATACCAAGTTTCTGAAAAGTAAATGGATAAGATATAAAGATTGCTGGAAAATCTAAGGAAACAGGCAAGAATTCAACAAAGGTTTGATCAAGCTGAAGGACAGGAAAAATATGAAGAAACTTTCACTCCAGTGAATGTCACTGAGCACAGAAGAACAGAACACAGTTTTTTAAAAAGCTTGCAGCTTTTTTCAGGCTATATTATTCTCTCAACTAGTACTTTAAATGTTATTAAAAATAAACATATTAAAATGGTACATGGGTTGAGATGTCATTTTCCAAGATGTTACTAAAGCATTTTATCTTCAATATAATTTGAAATGACAGAAAATAACAAAAGATCAAAGCTGGGGCTTACGGTACCAAAGTAATATGAAACAATGCTTCTTAGAATTGGTAGTAACATTTTCTTATATAGTTGAATAAGAAACTTTATGATGTTTAATAAGAAAACTATTTTAAACAGTAATTCCACATTAGTACGACAAATTACTAATGTTCAAATATTTTCAATAATTAGAAGGAACAACTTGAGTGCTCAGCCTGGAAGTGGCTTTCATTCCAGAACCTGGAGTTACCCTCTAAGCCATTACTCAGTAAAACTCAGTGTGGAAAACTGCTTACTTTGACATGACTCTGGGCTCCTAAGTTGTAGATTTCTGTAGGTTTCACTTCATTAATTATCTTCACGAGGCAGGTACTGTCCGTGAGATCTCCATAATGCAATTTCATATCTTTGGGGTTCAAAAACACACCATTAGAAAAAAAGCAAATAAGAGCAATTAAGAAAAATTAAAACAGATTAGCACATTGAGAAAGTTTGAAGGCTTGTGTGAAATAAGTAAATTTGTCTTCATAGGCTCATTAGCAGTAAAATGTAATTGGCACTTTAAATTAACTTACAAAGAAGATGTCAAAAGACTTTTAAATTATGATTTTATTATATCACATGCAATTAGTTCAATAAATATTTATTAAGTATCTACTACGTTCAATACACTGTAATTAAATATTTATTGAGCTATTATTATGTATAAGGCAATGAGCCAGATTCATAAATCATACTTTCCTGTTGAAAATTCTAAGAAATATGCTACATGAAAGCTGAATATTATGGAGCAAAAAAAAAATATCGATGCTATTAAAGAAGAAAAAAATCATGGCAATCAAATTGGTCATGAAAATACTTTTATACTTGTTCACTTGCTACTACCTGGGGGCTCTCCAAATGCTATATAAGTATCAATGTTATTATATTCTTCCCTGTTCCTGTCAAATTAAAAAAAATTAGTTTATATTCCAAAGATGATAATCAAAAAGTAAGTATTCTGCTGAAGGTTCTTCAGTCTACTTCAGTTAACTGACATATTATACCTACTTGCATATACTTACAAAGCCTAATTGGTAACAGACAAAATAATATGACAAAAAAGTGGCTGGATTTGAAATCAGAGGACATGATTACATATTCCAGCTCTGTTATATTCCTGCTATGTAGAAGTAGGTCAGTTACATAACCTCATTGGGCCTTAATGTCCGCATCTCTAAGATCCCTTCTAAATCTCAATCTATGAGCCTATAATTTAACTCATCAATGCATTTACTAATAACTTTCATATTATTTTCACAAAACCTTGATCTTTTTTTTAGTTCAAGTCAAGTAGTCTAAAAGACACTATCAAGGGGATAAAGGGCTGAATGAGGAAATGGACTAGTTATTTATTATTTTAAAAAAGAGAGAGAAAACATATGGATAGCTTGAATAAGAAGCCATGCCCATGAAATATTAAATGAAAGGGAAGGGAAGAAGGGAAGGAAGGAAGGAAGGCAGGAAGGCAGGAAGGAAGGAAGGAAGGAAGGAAGGAAGGAAGGAAGGAAGGAAGGAAGGAAGGAAAAGGTAGGGAGGGGAGGGAGGGAGGAAGGGAGGAGGTAGGAAGGGAGGGGGAGGGAGGTAGGAGAGGGAAGGGGAGGACAGGGGAGGTGAGGAAGAAGGGGAAGGGAGGAAGAAAAGAAGGGAAGGAATAGAGGGAAGGAGGAAGGCAGGGAGGGGAGGAAGAATAAAAAACTTATTAAAAAGTACTATATGCCAGGCATTATACTAAATGCTTTATAAATATTATCTCAATATTTTCAAATATTATCATCATAAGAATTCTGGATATTATTATTACAACAATTTTACAGTTGAGGAACTGAGGCAGACTTCCCCAGAAACACACAGCTAATGAGTGAAGCTGGATTTGAACTTAAGTCTTCTTGACTCCAAACCCAGCACTCAATATGCTATACCAAGAAGATTTCTAAAGCTTTGGCTATTTCCCCATTGGGAATTTATGGAAATACTTGCACAAAAATTACGTATGATAAAAAGACTGGTGAGATTGTAATCTCTTTCTATGGTAGGACTGAACACCAATTAAATCACTGACTCTTAAGATTATAAATAAGGTTTGGAACCCTAGGCTATGTCTAGATTCAGAAGTTGTAATCTTATTCACTTTGCACAAGAATAAGAAATATTTTCAAGGTGAATATTTGACATCTGAAATCAGGAGTACAATACTGTATTTGTTTTCAATGGTGGCAGACTATTGCACTGGTAGCTGGAAGAGATAACTAATTTTGATTATTAGTTATCAAGACACAGTCCTTGACTTCAGAGGACTTAAGCATAGTCAAATATAGAGAAGACACACAAACATAGACAGCTATAATGGACATTGTGTGAGAAACACATTAATGAAATACAAAACAAAATGCTTCATCAAATCTTAAAGATGCAACCCTTACAGACAAGAAAAATCAAGGCAGCTTTTATGAAAGAGATGGTATTTGAAATGCACTTTAAAGCACAGCTTTGAAATCTAAAAAGCTGGGGAAAATATCTGGTTCTGACTCATTCAAAGGGGCCTGGCTGCTCTACCTGATATTGTTACTAATGTGTTGAGACATCCAGAAAGCTTAGGACATACGGAGCTCTTGATGTGGAAGTGTGATAATTTATTATGTACTATGAATGACATCCTTCTTACCTTAGGATACCTGCTTGTTAAATGTATTTTAATTAATATACTTGCTGATCACATGTTCCAGCCTTCATGAATGAATTTAAATTTTTTAACTGAACATAAAAGCCTAACTTTAAAAATAAAAGAACCAAAAGAGAAAGGTAGGGAAAGGTGCTAATTATGACAATCCTCCAAACATGCAGATACTTGGGTGTCTGGTTGTACCAATATGGGTATACTCCTAATTGGAAAAAACTACAAGCCTTCTATATATCTTAGAACATGGTCTCCAGGGTGTATAGCCAAGAGAGTCTGACTTGGAGACCAACTTTTTAATCATGAGCCCTACAAACTTACTGATGTATTCTTCAGACCACTGAGGTATATATTCAAAGCCTTTCCAACTTAGTAGGATGTCTAAGAGCTTGCTCTTCTTGGGGATAACCTTTGAGAAGTCAGAATCACCTCCACATCATGTTGCCTCACTGGAGTCAGACTTTAACAAAGGCAGAAAACTAGCATTCTCCATTATTTGCATAAAAAGGACTCCACAGTTTGAAGTACATGGGTCATCAAATAATCATGATACAGTTTCCCACATGACAATATACTGTCCTAAGGGGGTAGCAGAGTCCCTTCTACCCTGAAAAAGTTCCATTACCTTTAGGAATCCAATATCAGCTTTATCCTAGGGGATACTCTGGCAGCTTAGAAGCAGGAAATGTTCTCTTACTAACACATGTAAATAATCAGCATTGCAGACAAGTAGTATATAAATGAGATTTGACAGGAGTGAAAAATAGGTTTTAAATGCTAAATTATTTTTCTCGTCCTTTAGGTGTCCTTGAAAAGAAATTATACATGAAAGAAAATGGCTTACTTCCTTCAATATGAGCCTGAGGGTTCTTATACAGATGCTCAATCCGCCCTGTGTTGAAGGAACTTGATCGACGTACAATTCCATGGACCTGTGTTGTTGTTTTTAGAGTGAGAAAAAAAACCCAGCAAATTATAAGGAAAAGTATAATAATATGGTAGTATAGTATACAACTCAATAACTGGTTTACTAGAATTTATTTATACTAAAGGCATCAAATGGCACATCTTTTAATTGACCAAATAAAAAGGATGACTTTTTTTTAAACAAATAATTGGAAATAGTACCAATGGTTAACTTATTTTTTGGCTCTTCCCCCAGGTCTCTCTTCCTAACTTTAAAAAACATGCACATACAAACCTCACAGGTAATTGGTTAATTATGTGGTTTCAGAATGAAAGCTTAACTCGAACTACCACAGGCTATGAATTTCCAAACACACACACACACACACACACACACACACACACACACACACACACAGAATATTGCTGACAGGACTATCTCTGTATTCTGAAACTGAAGACAGACCATGTACAGCAGTATCAGTGAAGAAAAACACCATCTTGCCTGTTTAATGCATATCAAATTTTTCTATGGTTTATAATGCTAATATTATTTTCCTTAGTGCTCTAGAAATTGTTTTCTCTGGGACAGGTCACTTAACATTTCTGAGCTTTAAAGTATGGTCAGGGTGTCAGTGTATTTACCAACTTAACTTTGATGTTATTCACACATAACTTTGATTTTCCTCCTCTGCAATTTGATAGATAGCATAAAAGATTATACATATATATATATATATATATACACACACACGTATATATACATACACACATACATGTACATGTATGTATATATAGAGTTAGTTAGGATATATGTGACAGAAAAAGGAAAGGAGTGGGTCAGTCATCAAGAACAAGGCACACCAGCTGCACAATCCAAACAGGACAGCAAAAAGATTACTGCTGTCAAAGAATTCAAGTAAGCAAAGGTTTCAGGCAGAATCCTACTCTCTAGAATATATGAGTGAAGAGAGGTCATTTAAAATTTTGTCTTTAAATAAACTGCAATAATAAAAAATATGTACCAGTCTGATGGTAAAGAAAAGGCCATTTGAAATTAGTACGTAAGGGAAATTGTTCAAGACCTAATCCCACTTCCTCCATATGCAAAGATTGCACCTTTTGTGTTGCCAGTGTTAATGTCAGATTAGGTCACAAGTTGGACAAGTGCCACATCTGGAAAGGGACCTTTAATTTCAACATATGACTCATTCTTAAAATCATTTTTAAAATATTAAGGGATTCGTTTTTGCCCATATTAAAGTTTATCTTTTTAACCTACCTCTTTCCCTTCATTTCTGAAAACTTGATTAATCTTAGACACAATTTTGGGATCACCATCATAGGGAGAAAATGAACAAGAATGAATCTGAATAAAGATATAGGTGTCATTTTTATGGTGACAGACATGGGTAATTAAATTGTCTAAAATATACTAATTTAAAACCTTTTAAATCTAAATTTTTTGAAGCTGACAGTACTATTTTTCTCTTTGACATACTTTAGATCCTTATATTTCCTTATATGAGGTAAAACACTCTTATAACTAAACTATAACTAAATATTCTGTTTGACAGGTTAGCCAAAACACCCAGAAAATTTAAAGGATTTTTTTCCAAAGGACTAATACATGAAAGCTCATTAAATAAGATAAACATATGGGAAACAGCTCAAGAACCTGAGTTTTCAGTAGACAAACATTTAAAAAAGAGAAACATTGTAGGCAAACATAGGAAAAGGGGATGGCAAAGGATAAAATGGATAGATAGTGTCATGGAAACAATGAACATGAACTTCAACAGACTTCAAGAGATAGTGGAGGATATAAGGGCCTGGCATGCTATGGTCTCCGTGGTCACTAAGAGTCATATACAACTGAACAACGACAACAACAACAAAAAGACCTGTACAGGTTTAAATAAACTTCATTAAGTCCTCCTCTTTTATTTTTGCCAAATTTACAAGATATAAGCTTGCGATAAACAGTTATGACTATTCTACAAGTTTATGGATTTTTTAAAATCCAACTATACATATAAAGTCTTAATCACAATTATTTCTCCTTTTGAATTCAGACTTATCATTACTTAAGGACAAAGTTTCCTTACCGGGCAAAGAGAAGTCCAAAGAACAAAAGCAGATTATTAATTTTTAAGCAATGAGAAACAATGCTAAAATCGTACAAACTGCCCTATCATATTTTTAAATCAATCAACAAAATAAAATATTACTATCTCAAATAAAAAAACAACATCACAGAAGTTTTCTATGTTTACATAGACAATTCCAATACAAGCCAGCAGTAGATCATAGATGGCTATATAATGTTTAATCAAAGAAATAGTCTACATGTCATCAGTGATAGCAGGTATACAGTGTACCTCACATGCAGGTATGCATGTATATTGTGAGTGTGTGTGTATATATATATATGTATATATGTATGTATGTATAATAGTATGAATATTCAAAAAGAAGGACCAGCTAAAACATTTAATCCATGACAAGAGGTATTATCCTAAGAACTAATGAAAGCTGAGTCTTTTTGTAACAGAGGTGAAATAAACTTTGTAAAAACTGGATAATCTGGATAAGAATGTAAGATTAGTGACCTCTTCATAGAAGAGATATACATGAGATTTTTGAATGTTACTGTTTTTAAACGGTATGGGCTTCACTTATTGGATTTTCTTTTGGAGGGAGCAGAGATAGGGGGGTGTAGAAACTCACACAATAAGAGTTCTATAAACTGAAGTCAATGTTTTAAATAATTTGGTCAAAACATTAAAACAATAATAGTTCAAAATCAACAAACTCTAGTAAAATCACTGAGGTCTCAAAATAGACTATATGCTTCATGTCATATTAAATTAAGTGGAAGGAAAGGAAGACTTCTTAAAGTATTCAGTATCAGAGAAAAAGTCTATTTGAAGTGAATCCCGACAGTCAGATAAGTAACAGTTCAAAGAAAATCTTTAATATTTAATGAAGAAAAGAGAAACTGTTCTAACTTAAACTCAAATTCCTAACTACACAGATCCCTTGAAAACACATTTTCTTCATTGGATACCAAATACTATTTGTCATTTGAGAAGTACAGAGGATTCCAATAAAAGGAGAAAATTAGCAATTCAATTATGCATTCCTGAAAACACAGTTTCAAGCCATTTGCTTGAAACATCAGGATATTTGGCCACGGAATAATCACACAAAAAAGGTGAGTCAGATATATGCAGCTACAAGGGCCCCAATCTGATCAATTCAGAACTTCCTAAATTTGATAATCAGTTTAGAGATTGGGTTTGCTATCTAATTTCACTGGCAATCCTGTTCATTCCAGCACTTCTAGAATCCAAATAAATGGGTTCCTTTCTAGGGATGCACCATGAACAGTCTTCTTGAAAAAATACCATGACATGGATTCAAGTTTTACTCGGTTACTTGAATTTGAATTTGAATTATTTGAAGATGCTACTTTTTAATTTTTCAAGCCATGCTACATATGCATTTTACTGGTCTCCAGATGGACTGGAATCTTTTCAAGGGTGAAAACTGTCTCATTTCACAGGAATGAAGACCTCAGAGTTGAAAGTTACCTTAAATCAGAGGTCATGAAAAGCAACCAGTATGTCAACAAGAGTACCTTCCAAAACAATCCTGAAAAGGAACCATTCAGCCTCCTCTGGAGGAAATTCAGAAATTGGGAACCCATTGTTTCCCCAAGAATTTATTCCCACTTCGGCAAAGTTTTGATTTTAAGGAAGCTTTTTTTTAAGTATATCCAACCAAAATTTGGCTTTCTTGGATCACCCACAGCTCCAAGTTCTGTCCTCTGTGCCCAAACAAAACAAGAAAATCAAGATCTTTCTCACAACAGAACTTGAAATATGTAAAAACAATTACCATGACCTCCATCCCCCAAATTCTTCCTTTCTCAAGGATAAACATCCCCAGTTTTTCAACCAATTGAATGATATATTTGAGTCTCTATATCATCACAATATAATTCATAGATATGTATGTATGTACGTGGATGCTATAGGACATATTAGGGTCCAACAAAAGAGTTCAGGAAGTAACAAGGGAAAGTGAGTTGGATCTTCAGAAGCTAGCCTGGCTAACCAGCTGCTTTCTATGATCTGAGGAGATGTCATATTATACCTGAAGGCAGTTTTAAGATACAACAGAGCTAAAACCAATCCAGTGTCTACACTAAATTTAGCACCAATATGGTAAGCCACCATGAGTTGGAGGCCATTAGGTTATTAAAGGGAATAAAGCAGCCTATCTTTTTTTTTTTTAATCAAATTCCCCCTCGTATTTTCCCCATTCTCTCATTAATCTTCAATCTATCACTATCTAATGGCTGGTTCCCACCTGCCTACAAACATTCCCATATCTCTCTCATCCTTAAAAAACACATGTGATCCAACCACCCCCATTAGCTATGTCCCCTCTCCTCTCTGACTATAATTCCTTGATATAGCTTTCTACTTTTGGTGCCTCCATGTCCTTTCATTCAATTTTAAATCTTTTGCAATTGTCTTCAGAAGTGGGTGGTACAGAGGATAAGACCACAGGGTAAGCCTGAAGTCAGGGAGGCATGAGTCCAAATCCAGCCTCTGACACTTACTAGCTGTCTGACCAAGGGCAAGTCACTTAACCCCTCACCTGCCTATTTCCTCAAGTGTAAAATAGAGATGTTCACACCTACCTCCAAGGGTTATAAGAATCAAATGAGATATCTGGAAAAAACTTAGCACAGTACCTGGCCCATAAATGCTTGTTTCATTGCCCTTACTTATTATTCAACAAAATTACTTATTATTTCTTTTTACTTATCATTTATTTAATTATTATTTATTACTTATCATTCAACAGACATTGCTCTTTCCAAAGTTATTGATGTTTCCTAAACTGCCAAATTTAATGGTCTTTCTTAATCCTCAATCTTCTTAGTCTCTCTGCAGCCCTAGATCCTATTACCCATGCTGTCTTCCTGGATCCTCTCTCCTCTCTTAAACTCATCAACCAGGTGATGCCTACTCACCATATAAATCTCCTAAGGCTCTTTCCTAGGCCCTCCTCTCTTCCCTCTTTATATTATCCTATTTAGTGATCTGACTGGCACCCATGTACTCAATTGTCAACTCTCTGATGATGATCCTCGGACCTATATATCTATACCTAATTTCTCTTCTGAACTGCAGCCTCAAATCACCAATTGCCCCTTGAACATTTTGAAATACTTCCAGGCATCCAGGGTCACAACTTTTTTCTCACTGATTCCTCACTCTCACTAAGCCCACATATCCAGTCAATTTCCAAATCTTGTTATTTCTATCTTCGAAATATCTTTTATTGAACTCCTCTTCTTTCTACTCACATAACTACCACCTGACTCCTTCTGGTTGGTGTGCCTGCCTCAAGTCTCTCTGCATTCCAATTCATCATTTAGCAGCCAAAGTGAACACCTACCTCCCTACTACCTCTAGGCTCCTGGTACTTTACTCCCCTCCATATACTTTATAATCCAGCCAAACTGAAGAGGTTACCCATAAAGAGGGTTAGGGTTGCTCTGGAAACCCCAAAATACCAACGCACTGGGTCCTGCCGAAAGAATTCCACTCAAGTCTTCTCAGCCAAAGAAAAGTAAAGTTTATTGAAAGTTTGCCATGTGAGGTAGACTCTTAATGAGCCAGTCTATGCTAGGTCTTTCTATGGTGTTTTCACACAGAGCAAGTCTGTGCTAAGCTATTCTATGGTGCTCTCACACCACATGGAAGGATGATGGGGTCTTATATAGAGAAATCTAGAGGTGGTCTAGAGGAGGAGTTTGGGGAAGGTCTTCAAGAAGAGTCAATGAGGTCAATGCAAGAGTGGATTGATATTTTGATAGGCTAAAGGGTGGGAAGTAGATGAACAATGGAGGGCTAGGCTAGGCCCAAAGGTTTGGGCCCAGCAACAATGAGATATTTATGGCCTCTGCAAATGCCTCATCAAGTGTGAAGATTTAATCAGACTTCAAGGGGTTTCCCAGAGCCTGTACCTCAAAGATTCAGGGAGAGTTCAAGGGAGCTCCCAGAACCTGAACCTCATCAAAACTGAGCTTATTGCTCTTCAAGTAAGACATTCATTTCCTAATCTGAGGCCTTTTCACCAGTCACTCTGTGCCTGACATGTTCTCCCTCCTCACCTCTGCCTCTTGGCTTCCTCCAAGTCTCAATTCTACCTTCTGCAAGAAGCCTTTTCAGCCCTATCATTCATTGCTCCATCTGAGATTATCTCCCATTTACACTGTATTTACCTTGAATATACATAATTGTTCTCTCCTATGTGAGTGTCATGAGGACAAAGTCTATGTTTAGCTCTTTCTTTGTTATCCCTAGAACTTAGTACAGTACCTGACACAGAGTAAGGACCTAATAAATAAATACTTGTTAATTGACTTATTGACTGTGAAGCCATGTTTGATCATAACAAGCCCTGTTAGAGTGGTGTAATAGCAAGGAAATTTCAAGCTCTTCCCTGCCCCTTAATAACTCTAGGAGAACTTGAGGACCTTCTCCGATTTGAAAATACATTCTGCCCCATAATAGGCTGAATGTGGTGACATGGACGCTGTGCTGGGAGGAGTTTGCTGAAGCTTGGAATGGAGCCCAACAGGAGAAGCTTGCTTAAGGAAGGCTTGTTTTTGAGGAATGCTCACACCTTGTTACTTTGTAATCAGGCAGTAGGTCACTAGGATTGTGATGTCCTCTAACCCTTTAGAAAGATATAAATACTGAGGTGAAGTTTTGCACTGGGGCTTATTTATGGGAAGAGTTGCGTGATTTGGCCAGTTAAGACTCTGGGCAGCCATTGAGCCCCCCAGCTATGAAAACCCAAATGTTGGGCTTCTCCCTCTGGAAACTGACACTGTATGGATGTAATGGTCAGACTGCTAGAAGACCTGTCTGTTGGTTTATTGAACTGTGTTATTTTCTCGATCTGTATTTTTTGTCTGCTTGTAATAATGTCTGTTTGTATTCTCTGAAGTTCAGGGTGCTTAACTTTTTCCCCTGAACCAGGTAAATGATACATGTTTGATTAAAGTAAGATTGTTAACCCTCTTTAAGTTGCTTTCCTTTAGAAAAGCAAATCAAAGAACCTCTGCTAGCAGCCATCCTGGGTATGCTAGGGTGCTTGCTGTTACAAATGGGAACATTAGTTAGCACTTACCTTATAGAGCACATCATAGGCATGAGGAAGTCTTATGCAAATGTACAGAAGTGAGGAATTAAGTTTGGAGGGCAAAGAACAGCTTGTAGTTTGATTACAGAATGGAGTCTGTGAGGAGGAGGAGCTTGAAATAAGACTAAATAATTTTCATTTCATCCCATCAGCAATGGAAAGCTCCTGAAGGATTTCTAATAGAAGGTTGACATTCCCACTCTCTCCCTATCCCTTTCCTCTTAAACCTGTTCTTTACCTTCACCATGACCATTTGTTTTTCCACTGCTCTTTTTTCTTTTGCTCTTTTGTTTTGCTCTTTTGTTGTTGCTCTGCTCTCAATGTATTCTCTTCTCTGCCTGGATCCTACAGTAAATTAGTCCAAATAAACCTTATCTTTTACCCTGGAATGCTTTGAATCTTCATCCTTTCACTTTTCAGAGCTTTTCAGGTTTTCCCAGTCCTGAGTTAGTTCCATGATTCACCTTGTATACCCGTACACTGATACTGCTGTTCTCCACTTCCAGAAGTCACACATGAGGTCCCATTAGGTCCAAAAATGTACACTGTCTAATCTCCATTAGCCCCAAGTGCTGCCCTTTGGCAGAGAAAGGTGCAGGATAAGTGATTTAATTGCCACAGGCAGTTCTCATTAAGGTAACTCTCTTTATCACTGCAAACACAATAACAAATAATTAGAATAGTAAGCATTTAGAAAGCACTTTAAGGTTTGCAAAGAATTTTATGTATGTGATATCATTTGGTCACCACAACAACCATGTAAGGTAAATGTAATTATTATCCTCATGTTATAGAATAGAAAACTGAAGCAGAGAGGTTACCTTGCCCAGTATCACAAAGCTAGTAACTATATGAGACAATACTTACACCCAGGTCTTCCCGATTCAAAGTCTAACACCAGAGCTATATACAACTCCATGCTATCTATCAAATCAGCATCTAGTTCTCTCTCTCTCTCTCTCTCTCTCTCTCTCTCTCTCTCTCTCTCTTCATATACACATACACACACACACACACACACTCTCTCTCTCCAGGTGAGCACAAATGTTTTACATGGGCTAAGCTATCATCTCTAAAATGACTCTTAAATTCCTCAAATTAACTGGAGCCCCCTATCACCAATAGCTGGACAGTCCTCTTGGGTGCCCCCTCAGGATCTCAAATTCAACACATGCAAACCATAACCCATTATCTTTCCCAAGAACCTCAATCATCTTCCAAACTTCCCTATTTCTGCTTACCCAGCCATCTTTTCAGTCACCTAAATTTGAAACTCTGGAGGCATCTCTGCTTCCTTCATACCCCAGATCCAATCAGTTGCTAAATTTTATTGATCCTCCCTCCACATTTTTCACAATCTCTGGCTTCGTCCAATGTTCAGCTCAGGTACTGTCTCCTATGTAAAGACGTTCTTAATCTATTTCCCCTAATCTTCCCTTCCCCCCATTAATTCTCTCTACTTTCTTACATTTACCTATTGGAGTAAATGTTTCAACTCCTTTCAGTCCTTCCCCCCATTGATTCCTTCCTGAAAATAAAATCTGTTTAATTTTTGTATTTAAATTTTATATTGTATCTTACACATAAGTGGTCAATAAATATTTCTTGAAGTGAAATGTACATCTCTCTACAGCATCACTGGGAAGTGATCATCATCCTGCCTCTGCTTTCAGACCTTTAGTTAGGAAGAATTACTGACAGAGGCAGCACATTCCACTTTCATATGGTTTTAATCGTCAGGGACTTTTTTTTCCTTTTACTGAGTTTATCTGCCACTTGATATCTTCTACTCCTCATTTCTAATTCTACCCTCAGTCCTAGTTCTACCAAGTTTAATACTCTGTCCACATTATAGTCTTAGAATATAACTATTATATACAGCTATTCTACACACTATCCCTCCCCACTCCACACTCAGTCTTTTCTTCTACAAACTAAATATCTCTGGGTCCTAAATAATCTTTGTATACCATATTATTCAGACTCCTCACAATCCTGGTCCATTTTTATGGATGAGCTCTAGCTTTTTCAATGTCATTCCTAAAATGTAGAACCAAGGACTGACTCTAAATGTGGTCAAAGTAGGGCAAACAAAGTAGGGCAAAATTAAGGGGATTAACCACTCCTCATCATATGAACCTTATGCTTTTATTCATGTAGCCAAAGTTAATATTATATTTTTATTTGGCTGATATGGTATATTCCTGAGTCAAATTAAGCTTACAGTGTCACTAAAACACCCAGAACTTATGTGACTTGCCCAAAGTCACAAAGACAGGAAACATCAAAGATCATATTTGAACGTGGCTTCCCTGACTCCAAAGCCAATGCAATTTCTATTGTATCGTACTGCTTATTTGACAGTTGAGATTGTCTCGTTTTTGTCTCTAAAAATCCTGTATTTACTTCCACATTATCTCATAGATATTAGGCACTTAATAAATGCATCTTGAATAAAGGATTCAGCATACTTTTTAGACTCTCATGAAGTCAAGTTTCTAAAAATAAAAATAAACTCATGTCAAATAAATACCTGAAGACAATTTCTGAATCAAGATAAAAAAATATCAAGAGACATGAGCTTAGTATTGTGAGAAAACATTTCTTTTCCTCATAGCCTACTATGTTTAATTCTAGTATCTAAAAGGCTTAATCTCTTTGGTTTTTAAAATATACTCCAAAGAGAACATTTAAGAAACGTATCTGCAACTGAAATGCTTCTAATAAATATACAAGCCAACATTCTTTAACACAGACATTTACAGAGTATCAAAATACATGAGCCAACCTATATTTTTCCATATTTTTACAGAATAACAATCCAGGGCACCACTAACATAAAAGAAACTCTTTCAATTAATTAGCCATGATGACAGTATTAAAACAAATGCAACATGGCAAATTTTGCGTGTCAACTGATAGCAAATTTGGTAAATAAAACTCTCATTTTCTAGGCACTTTAACAATAAAATGAAGGATGTGAAAAAAAATTACAACAAAATATTTCTCAGATAGGATTTCCATAAAAATAAGAGACTATCTAATAGAAAGAAAGCAACAACCTCTAGGTTTAAATTTTTCATATGAGTCTGCCACGGATTAGCTAGATTTTTATTGCTCCATGCAATTTCCGAATTAAGAGTGACTTCATTGTGTTTTTTTTTTAAAGTAACATATTACATCATAAATTATTCCTAAATTCTTTACAGCTTTGACTTGCACAGGTTGCTCCTTTATCTGAGACTGGGGGAAGTGTGCAGAGCAGTTAAATCCCCAGGAGCAGAGGGAAGCCACCAGTGGAGAGCAAAAGATAAATAGCACAATGAACTGGCATGATTACAGGCCATTCTTTAATAGAGCTTTGATTTGTTATCAGGGTTTCAGTGGAAAACACACACACTAGAGGACAGCAGCAGAGGAAGCTAGAAGCTGCTGGGTCCAAATGATTCCATCAACCGTGCTTGTTCATTGAGTCACTCACCTCATAACCCTTTTCCAGAAGGAATTCAGCCAAATATGAGCCATCCTGGGAAGAGAGATAGGAAAATGTTAGATACAAAATGGTAAGCATGGCCATTTGCAAAAGACCAAGCACTTTAAGAAAAGCACCTTACATAGAATAAGAGTCATCTCCCTCTACTTTTAACTAGGAGGAAACTGATTCCTCTGTCTTTTGGACTGAATGACTTAAACAGACCTTACACACATGATTATCATAGATGAAGATGATGGACACTTCAATGACACTAATGCTTAGCAATTATTTATGAAGACCTAAAAAAAGTAACTGCGACAGATAGATAGGAAGGTGTCAGTGAAAAGTAGCCATTTTTAACTCCTTTTGTAACATCTCAGGACGTCAATGAACATTTATTAAGAACTTGCCCTGTAGTTTCATAGGATCTTAACTATACGGAAGAAGGCACCCTCTGAAGCCATGTAGTGTTACTTTGTGCAAGATCACATAGGTGTCAGGCACAGTTAACTCCAGATAGTTAGTGCTCTTGCCACTGTATCAGACAGCTGTGTAGGGTATTAGGGATACCAAGATTAAAAATGCCAAGCCCTTAAACTATGTTCTACTAGAAAGAATGCCACCCGAACACTGACAAGTATATTACAAGGATAGAGGCAAAGGAGTAAGGCAAACAACATGCTGCAGGAAATTTTAAGGAGGAAGTGCACGTTTTTGGCAGGGAAAAAGGCTCAAGAGACATGGAAGGGCCAAAGGTGCGCCTTGGAAGAAGAGCATTTAGGAAGGCAGAGATAAGAAGAGAGCTTGTTTCCAGGTAAGGAGGATGGACTAAAGGAATGCTTAAGAGATGCAAGATGTTAAACCAAGTTCAAGGAATAAACAATAGAATGATCTGGCCAAATTGCATGAAAGGGAGTAATAAGACATAAAGCTAGAAAGGTAGACTGAGGGATGGTACCAGATTTTTAAAACCAGGCTAAAAAGTCTAAATTTTGCCAAATAATTCCCAACACATGGGCCTCATTGTCAAAGAAGAATGCAATGTTATTGCAAAAAGTTCATTTTATTGGGGCAGCGAGATTGTGCGGTGGATAGAGCACCAAAGCTGGAGTCAGGAGGGCCTGGGCTCAAATTTGGCCTCAAACACTTGGCACTTACTAGCTATGTGATGTTGGGAGAGTCACTTAACCCTGATTTCTAGAAGAAGGAAGAAGAGAAGGGAGAAAGAAGAAGATCTCATTAAATTCAAAAGGCGTTTATTAAGCATTCACTCTGTGCAAAGGATTGAAGAAACAAATAAAAAGCAGGCATTTTCTGCCCACAAGGGCCTTAATGGGGAAGAATAGTAAATATACATTCTGTAGACAGAATGTTTCAAACATATACATATTGCTATTTTTCACATATATGTAGATGAGAGAGTAAATGGAATACAAATCTATTTGAAAGCATTACTAAATTATTCATAGTAGCTATTTAAGCATTATATCTCAATCCAAGTATACCAAAAGCATAGCTATCATGCTGGAGTAAGAATATTCCTTGAACATTATAAAAGGATCCTCAAACTAAAAAAAAAAAGAAAAGCTGGGAATCATTCCCTTAGATAATAGGAGCTACTGCAGTTTTCTGAGTAGGATAGTAAAAGTGATAGTTGGCTTATGTATTTATAAAAAAGATTATTTGGGGCTTTGCAGGGATAAATGGGCCTTCATATTTTTTTAAATCAGTAAACTATCTTCTCCTCCTTCCACCCCACACTAACCCTCCCCCATAAGAACAAAGGACAAACAAAACCCTTGTTACAAACATATACAATCAAACAAAGAAAATTTTTGCCTTGCCTATGTCAAAACAAAACAAAAGAATGTGTCTAGGCACACATATGCATAGTCCTATACCTCTCTGTGAGAAGGTTAAGTTTTGCATGTTCCATCATTAATCTTCTGAAATTGTTAGTAGGAACTGGAATTGTTATATTGACCATCACCTTCAGAATTCAGAAAGATTATTTTGGAAACAATATAAAACACAGATCAGAGAAAGGAGAGAACAGAGTAAAGTTGCCCTGGTTGGCAGCTATTACAATAGACCAAATGAGAAAAGAACATGGTCCCACTTTAAGGGGAAGAGGCGAGGAAAGAGGTAAGATTCAATTAACAAACAGGTTAGGCTAGAGAAAGAAAAGCCTGAGAAAAGGGAAACCAATTTAGAGGCTATTACAATAGTTCAGGTAAGAGGTGATAATAGCAAAATTTCTTTAAAAATCCACACAAAACAGTTATTTTAATTTTAAAATAAAGTAAAAATGTTTATATACAGTACAGTTATTCAAAAGCTATAAAAATTTAAAAAATAAGGAAAAGGTATCAAAAGTCAGGAAATCACTGGTCTAAAGAATGTCTTCAGTACTATTAAAAAAAAAACTACATACCTTTCTCAGAAAATGAAATAATCTGACATTCCTCAATCAATCCCTTTATAAAATTGTTCTTCCACTTTTAGCAGTTTCCTTTCCTTTCCACTCACCCCCAAGTTTTACAAAAACATAGAAGAAATCCTAACTACCCAAGATCTTAAACTAGAAATTTGAAATTTGTTTAAAACCAAGAAAGAAAGAGTGGGAATGCTACCATTTTCTTCAGATTCTTCAGTCAGAGAAGAGCTTAAAAACCCATCTTTGACCCTCAAAAGTTCTAACAAAATATTTCAGAGAAAGAATGTGTTAACAGTCATTTTGCTTAAAGATGGAATCTGAGATGCACTAGGAGCCTTGAAAATGACAGGGGTGGCAGAAGAGGGTTTATTACATCAATGCAGGAGTCCTACATAAATCCAGGCAGAATAACAAGGCACGTTATACGAGAGACACATTTTGTGGTTCTTTTAAAACTCTACCAGATTTTCTTCTGACTCTGTGACATAAATATTCTGGTTTATAGACTTGAGTGGAAAAGAAAAGAGAATTTTCCTCTCACTCATATATGATATATGTACTATCACATGCTTTTTATATGCCTAGAGTTCAGCAGAAATCAAATTATGATACTGACTGATTTAGACCATGACAAGCCAGGTCTACCCATGCCACCAGCGGAAATGTAAGAATAATCAGTGGTTCCATAAGTCTAAGAAAAAGAAAAAAGGCTCAGTAGAAAAGTGTACATAATTTTTAAAAAATACGTAGAAAAATCCTGGAAAGAATGAGATTTTTTTTTTCTTTTTCAAAGCAGGTAACCTTGTAATTTACACATTTTATAATTCCCTTGGGATGAGAAAGTAAAAATGCTGTGTTTTACCATAGTTGCATAACCTGCTTTAAAAAAAAAAAAGAAAGAAAGCAGAGGTGAAAGTGCTAATGCTGTAGAGAGAGAAAAGGGGGGTCTGGGGGGGGAGGAAGCTGTGATTATTTAGAGAGTTGATGTGAAACAGACGTGACCAGGATTGAACCCTGTCAATAAGGTCTTGTTCTTCTCACCCAGCCCGTTTCTCAAACTTTCCAACCACACTGGAACATTCTGAACCAGCAGTGGCATTCACTTCCTCGGCACTTCCTTTCCAGGTCTATCAAGTGATAGGGGCACAAGCTTCACAATGAGTGGGAAACAAGCAGCAAGTGGGAATGCTACTGGTTTCTGGCTCTAACACAGCACAACTGATTGACTGTCTGGTAATCACTGCACACAATACAGATTGATGTGACCCAGCATAGAGATAAAGTATCATGGCAAGTCAAAAGTTTTGCAAAACAAGTGTTGTTGTTTTTTCCTGCTCTTTTCAGAGCAGTAGCTGTCAGTGAATACTGTCATCTGACCAGCGATTAAAATGTCATGGAAGTTTAGAACCTATAATCAACATTAAACTCTGGCAATCTTATCCCTAGTGAGACTCTGGGACTGTGGACCAATAGGAGCTCAAATCACACGCCTCCCTCCTCTCAGCTCTCCCCTTGCTCCTGAGCCAAAATGTCAAAAATCTCCAAATTTTAAAAGACGCAAGAATGCATAGACTTACTTTTCACACATATCTACTTCTTCAGTGTTCTTTATAAGATGACTTAGAGATTCAATCACAGAGCCCATTTTTATAGCATCACTTGATCACACTATAGTCACACATTTAACTCAAGAACTTTAGGACCCTTTCTGCTCTATCTGCTGCACTATAGACATATGGATAGAACTCAGATGAGGCAAAAATCATGAAAAAGTCCCATGTTTTCTGTACCTTATAAGCCCTACTTTTTGACAAACTTTGGTGTCACCTGGTAGCTGGTTACTTCAAGAGGATATTGTGCTTGGAAGGTGATATAAACCCTTAACATCTTGTCCAATAAGTCTTATGAATCCCAATTACTCCTATTGGCTTCTAAGCCAAAAAATTGCACAGGATACTCTTCCAAATATCTGAAATACAACTATCAAGGCCCATCTATGTTTTCTCAAGGCTTAGGATTCCTATTTCTCTCAACTCATCTGACATGATTTCAAGTCTATGCCCCATCCTGTCTGCCCTTATACTGATTATATATATATATATATAGTTTAATCTATGTTCTAAAATGTGGTACTCAGCCTCAATCAATAAACAAACAGTAAGTATATACATATATATGTGTATGTATGCATATGTGTGTGTCAATTATTGTATCAGGACATAAATACAAAGAATGAAAAATATTTACCTTCAATTATCTCACATTCTATTAGGAGACATAACCCAACACAATATTCAAGATGAGGTCTGACCAAGCCAAAATACAACAGAACTACCTCATTCTCAATACTATGCATCTATGAAATACACTATTACTAACTGTGCTAAAGAAGTTGAAACATCAAATAAATAGGTATAATACCATAGTTACTCTTATTAAATTAAGTACAAAAAATTGGAAACATCTAGTAACAAGTTCATAAACTCATTAAAAATTCTTTTGTGACTACTGTCTTAAATGAAGTATTTTAAAAAGTATTTTTAAAATCCCAGGACAGAAAATACCAAAATGTAGATTTAAGGAAACACTGGAAAACTAAAAACACATTGGAGAAGTAATAGGAAAAAAAAAAAGAGTCAACTTGGAAAAAAGAACAACTTAACTGTATTGGGCTAATCATTTACTATAAATATGACAAATTAGGGACAACCAAAAGAGTGTAGTAACATTTTAAGAAAATGGAGAAATAACGGCTATTGACGAAAGGACTGTGGAGTATTTACAATTAATATAAATTTCTCCCTCATATTAAAGACTGTCCATCTTCATGCTAATTATCACCAGACCTGTGAATAGTTATCTAAGTAACATGAGGGAGAAAAGGCTAGTAGTGAGTGAAAATAGGTAGTGTTGTATACCAAGAACACAACTCCTGCCCATCATTTTGTCAAAACATGAGACTGCTTTTGAATAGCTGCCACATTGCATAGTCTTAGGGGAGACACTCAGGGTAAGAAATGAAGAACTAGAAGGAGACCTCAGATGTCATCCAGTCTAATTTCCTTATTCTACAGATGAGGAAATTAAGAAATTACATAAGTGGTAATAATCAGAAGTAGGATTTGAACCCCAGGCACTCTAATTTGAGAGCCAACATTTTTTTTAACACCGTCTCCTTAATATTTGTTAATTTAAATTAAAAGCAATGCAAATTTTAAAAATACTTTAAACCAATTATAATTTTAAAAGTGAGAAATAGGTACACTAATATAAAATAGATATTCCATGCTTAGAACGTTTTTCACGGTTGTTTTGACTGGGAGCTTGAGTTCATTCATTATTAGTGACAGAATCAGTAGAAAGAATTAGGGGAAATGGGGGATAGCTCAGTAAAAGAATTCTCTGCTATAATCAGAAATCCTATAAACTTAAAACTAAAATTTATTTAGTATATGCAATGTAATTATATACCACATGTAATTGTCTTATATTACATAGAATCTAGTATTACATGCATCAATCTACTAATAAGGCATACTAATTTTTCATTCAGCAAAATTACTATTTTAAATATTTTTAGCACCAATAACTCCATTTGGTTCCACATTTGGAACAAAACTACAGTAGTTCTAAGGAGCCACCATTCCTAAGCTTTAAAGAAAGCTCTTTTCCCACTAATTATAATGACCAAGGACATTGTGGTACAAATAAGCACTACTTGCTAATGCTATTTTAGACTAGGGGCTTTTTCCTCTAAGTTCCCTGCAAGATAATTAAAAAAAAAAAAAAATCAATGAAACTCTAGAGTATCACCTCTGAAGGCAGCTCACTCACAACGGATCTTGTTAAGCCACTTTCATCACTTTTTGTTCTACTTCTAGGTACAGGTTAGTCCGTTACTGCCTTGCCTCATACATATGACTCACATAGAAAAGGAAAAAGCAGCAACAAGAGCATGTTAGTCCACTGCCCACCTTCCAGTCCACCTGCTGAATGTAGCTTTACTCCATTTTTCAGCAGCGCCTGACTTTCCATGTGGCCTGTGTTCCAGAAATGTTTGTACAACTAAAATGAATCCTCAGAGGCTTCAGTTTCACAAGTCAATCCTTCAGATTTTTAAGTCATTAACAAAGTTGAGGGCTAAACTAGAAATTAGAATATCTAAACAGCCTTGCATTGACTTGTACCATCAATAACATTTTCAGTACATAACTGGTGGTAAAGATTCATATGAGGGATTCTTACCCCCCCCTTTTTTTTTAGTGTCCTGCTCCTTTGGCAATCTTATGAAGATTGACGTTACTGACTGTATGAAATAAAATGCATAGAAGTTACAAAGCAAAGTGATTGTATTGAATTCAAAATGTAATTTCTATCCATATAAGTTCAAAAATATCCTAAAATTTATCCATGGACCTTTTGTAGGTTTGTGGATGTCAGGTTAAGTACTTCTGATCTATACACTACTTTTGCCCACATGTCTATTAATATCTAAGAAATCTTGAAGAAAAAGAAGTGAATGAGATATAACAAAGTTCCCATTCACTAGGTTTGAGTTAAGAATGAGACTAATATGTTTGCTGAAGTTTGCTACTTTTAAAAGATGATTAAATTTTAGAATGAGAAGGATCTTGCTTTCTATCCCACATGTAAGGAAGGGTAAACAAAGAGCAGGTAGAACCCGCTTGCATCTTGTTGACCTTAGTAGATAAAGGAAAAGCCTCTCTACAAATACTTTCTGGCCTCTGCCTCCTCCTCTGCCTCAATTATAAATTTATAAGTATGAATTTATCACAACAGAACCAAGAGCAACTGACAACCATTCTTACATCTTCAACTATAAAATGAGGGATGAGACAAGGAGTTCCTAATTAAAAGAGTTTTATTAAAAATATTTTTATAACTATAATTCAGCATAATTGACATCCTTTTTAATCCTACATATTTTATTTGAAGTAATTTATTTCAAGCATTTAAAAATAGTATTCTGAGAATGGGTTCATAGGTTTCACCAAACTCCCAAAGACATCTAGGACACTAGAAAGGTTAAGAAGCTTTGGATTAAACTAAGATCCTTTCCAACTCTAAGACATAATAATTGTAATGACCAATAGAAGTTGTTGCACTAGTCATGGAACTGTGGTTCTATGTGGTCTATAGAATCAGTCTTACCTTCTGTTGAAGAGGTAGATATTTAGCCTGGAAAGGAAAAGAACATGGGGAAAATGGGAGTTGTCTTCAAATACATGAAGGGCTGCCAAAGCTTGACTTTGGAGTGCAGAACCAGTAGTGATGGGTGAAAGCTGCCAAGAGATCAATTCAGGTTAGACCTAAGGGAAAACTTCCTAAAAAATAGAGCTAATCAAAGATAAAATGGGTTGCCCTAGAGGCAGTGAGTGTCACTTTCCTGGACCTCTTTGTAGAAAGGGTTGATATTCATTTTCTAGGAACACTGTAGTGGTAGGTATTCTTTTATAGGCACTATCTAGATGTGAGCTCGGAGGTCTTTCCCAAATCAGATTCTTTGTGATAACAGATGATTTCACAGAGTACCAGGTTTTTAATTTGTTCACAACTTTCTTAAGACCAAGATGGAAGAATGCAGCATACAGACTGACATTTCTTCCTCTCTAAAAACAAGAATTCTGGAAGGAAGAAATTAAGTCAAATACCTCCCATGCAATCAAAATAAGCTAATTTGGACTCTGAGCCATTCTTTTTTTTTTTTTTTTAAATAAAGGCACTGCCACATTCTATTTTAACTCCTTTGCAACTATTCAATAGGTTACCACAAATGCCAAAGCAACCCATACCTCATATAATACAGGTCTAAATCCCTCAGTAACTGAATGAAGCTACTTCAGGTCAAAATCAACTTCCAATAAAACTGTGTTATGAAGAATCATGAGTAGATCACCTAATGTCTTGAGCCTCTTTCCTTATCTCTAAAATAATGACATTGAATTTGATGATTGTTAAGGTTCCTTCTAGCTCTAAAGCCATAATCATAGCTGAATATAATAAGCACTACTGGAGCTATAGTCAGCAATTATTTGAGTAATAATGCCTAACACATAGAGCCAGTGTAGAAAACCAGAAAAAGCAGTAAGTTTGGAGTTCAGCCCATGGTTCTCAGACTCATGACTCTGAAAATGGTCAGCTGGATGAATGTGGTCAAATCACTGATCATTATCAATCAGATCTTATTAAGTGCCTACTGCATGATCCTACTCTCAGATTCATAAAAAATAAATGCATATTGATAGAGGAGCACTACATTTATAAAATGAAAGTATCCACCTCACAGGATGATGTGAAGAAAACACTTAGGAAGTACTACAGAAAGAAAGTATTAGAAAATGATCAACAATTAATGGGAATAAGGTCCTATAAGAACTCTTTTTAAGAGTTCCTAGTCAGTTATAATGGATCAATGGATTCAACAAACATTTATTAAGCATATACTACAAGCAAGGCATTCTGCTAGGTGCTAGGGAAACAAATGAAATAGTTTCACTCTACTTGAGGAAATATAACAACGCTTACAAATACGCACTGTTAAATTGAAATTGAGGAAGGGAAGAGAATGAATCCTGGGAAGGAGGAAGAGGTGAGGGAAGGGAATCAATGAGAGCTTCACAGAGGAGGTGCCTGATCCAGTGAGGAAGTATATTCCAGGTAATGAGGAAATACCCTCTATGAACATATGGAAGGAAGAGTAGGAGCACTGAATTCAGAAAACAACTAGTAGTTCAGTTAGACTAAAAGAGAAAGTCTGTAAAAATAAGACTTGTAAGGATGGGAGCCAGGTGATGAAGGACTGTAAATAAGGAGTTTGTATTTTATCCTTTAGGCAATGAGGAAATGCTGAAGGTTTTCCGCAAGAGACCAACATGCCTTAGGAGGATTATTTTGTGTGGAGGATGAAGAGGGAAGGAACTAGGAAAAGGAAGACCAGTTACAATGATAGTGCTAATAACTAAGTACAGCTAGTTAAGAGTAAAAGGAAAGAAGGCTAAATGTTCATAGACAAGATGGTTTGCTCCTGAATAATAAACAACTGATTCAACTTTACTAACTTTGTCAAGCAGTTGCTCACAACGATCATTTGTTTCACTTATTCCACCCATCCATTTGCTATGCAGTGACAAATCAAATCAGGTGATTTGCTGAAATGCTCAAACCGTCAAAGATGACAGCAATTCTCTTGCCAAACATAATGGCATCCAGTAACCTGTGAGTTGCTAGTGGTTGATATATTGTCAAAGTGGTGACAGCAGAAGTTTATGATGAGGTTGGCTATTTCCAGTCATCTTATAGAGTAGTCACCCCTGACTTACAGAATAGGGCTCACAATAACACCTAGTAGTGAATTGCAACTGTGTCCCTTCAGTTAAAGGAAAGCATCGGGACAATCTCCTCATGACAATAATCAAGAGAAGAGACATGAGTAAAAACAAGCTTCTGGGCTGATCCCTGCTAAAAGGGGGAAGCTGAGGCTGGTGAGTTACTAGAGTTAAAAAGTTCTAAGATACAATAAAGCTAAAGATGACTGGATGTCTGTATGAAGTAAAGAATCAATATGGTGAGAGCAGGGTGCCTAAAGAGAGGTGAAAACATGAAAACAAAAGATTCCAGGCAGAACAGCATATTAACTATAGTTAATTAGCTATAATTCTAACATGGAAGAGAAAGGGAGATGAAGGAGGGGGAGGGAAGGAGGAAAAAGAAAGAGGAGAAAAAGAAGAAAGGAGGAGGAGGAGTAAGAGAGTGGAGAGGAGGAAGAAAAAAAGAAGGAAAAAAGAAAAGGAGAAAGAGAAGAAGGAGAAGCAGCAGAAGCATTAGAAAGAAGCAAGACTTGGGTATTTGTGGCTTAAATATGGATTGGCATTTAAGTGTATGGAAAATGGAGAGTTAATGTTTCATATGAGTGGCTATGCAGAAGCTGCAGCAATGGCACCTGTTTCAATGGTGCATTGTTTCAGCA
>CM053594.1:127773699-127794678 GCA_028646575.1 Pseudocheirus occidentalis | reverse complement strand
ATTTTTAGAAAGATACTTAAGAGTACACAGACAGTGGAGTCAAAGGACCTAAAATCAATTCCTGCTTCCTCCAAGTACTACCTGTGTGACCTTGGGTAAGTCATTTTAACTTCTGTAGGCCAGTTTCTTCATGTGTAAACTAAGACATTCGGACTAGATCATCTCTAAAGCTCTTTCTAGCGCTAAATCTGTTAAACACAATCCCCTATACTAAGCATTTTGATAACCATTATGTTTATGATTCATTTTATATTAGTATTAATTCAGAACATCACTTTTAGTCATAGCTAAAGTTTCAAAGAGTTTGTACATGCTTTATGTGAAAATTAGTAACACAGATGACTTGATGAACTTTTTAAAAATAAGCTTTCCCCAAAAGGAGCCTTTATCTGAAAAAAAAAACCATAAATTGCCCACCTGAAAAAAAATTAAATCATTTTATTGATATCTTAGATCTATGTCAAAATAAATCACCTCATAACAAAGAATTATTTTCAAAATATTTTAAAATCTTAGACAGATTTCAATTTGTTCAACTCTCTTATTCCAGCTAAAAATACATGCCCATTGTCAAACTGGTGATGGTAATTTTTTTCTCCTACTCAGCTTAAGATTTCCATTAAAAGGGAAATTTTACTATAGAAGGACTTTGTTCAAGGTGAAGTAGCAGAAGCCAGTTATCTTCATTTCAGTACAGTGGCAAAATTTCTGGAGTTTAGACAGCAAGTTCCCAGGAATTGGGGTGAGAGGCAGGGAGTGTCACTTCCTCGCAAACAAGGGCCAAAATAGGTACCATCTCCAAGAAACTTTTTCTGATCCCCAATATTCAGCAGTGATTACTCTCAGACAATAATACACAGCATTTTCATGTACCTCTGTTAAGTACTTAAGCTATTACAGCTTATATCATAATCACTGGGCATATGCCTTAGCTACCAATTAGACCAAGATCTAGATAACAGAAATATTTTATTTACTTTATATATTCCCCACAGCCTAGAAACATCAAATAGATAACAATGCCTGTTGATTTAAATGTTGATGGGGGAAACAAAGTACTAGGGAATTTTTTCAAATGAAAGCAACATAAATTATATGTAGTGTGAGAAGAAGGCTTAAGAAAGGGTAATAGTAAGATAAATGATTAAACCAAAATCTATACAAAAGCATTTATAAAGGGTAACAGGTGGTACGGGACATGCAATAACAGTAACAGTGGACATGCAGGGTGTCCAACAGATGAGCCTCAAATGGAAAAATATTTCATTTTTGTAGGTTTTTGTTTTCTTCAAGATTGGGTTTTTCCAAAGGAATTTCAACTATTCCTTGCAGTGTTCATTTTTATAAGCATCTTTAGGCTCATCTTCTTAAAGTTTAAATTTCCTTTACCTTTTCTTTTTCCTTCTAAAAACAGCCATCCCTCTAAAGTCAGATTGTGAGCTCCTTGAGGACAGGAGCTTTTTTTTGCCTCTCTTTTTATTCCCAGGGCTTAGCAAACATAGTGTCTGACAAGATAGGCACTTAATCAAAGCTTGTTTGACTTGTTAATTTAAAAGGACACAACTAGAAATGCCAATGTCTCATTTACTCTGTTGGCTGTAGAAAAAGAGGTTTTTTTTGTTTGTTGGTTTGCTTTTGCAATGACTTTTATTTCTTCTTGTGCTGTTCTCCACAACCTAATGTTCGTTATTTTCAACATGATCAGCAAATAAAAGTGGATTAAGTCTTGATAAAAGTATCCATTGCACTGAATTACTCATAACAGTAAATTGCATTGTTGGCAAAATCAGTATCATTACCATGGGCTAAGAAATGTTCTGTTTGTTCAATATTTGTGAAATTTGACCTAAATTATCAATCATTTTCATTCATCAAACTCTGAGCGCATAGCAGTACAATAAGTGCCATGGAGCAAGTTACATGAAAAAAAAATAGATTGTTAGTCATTGCTTGAATTTCAGTTCACAACATACTCCAACCAATAGATTTTATAGCATAGCAACTCTACACATGGCCAGATGGAGAATAATAAGCAGGTGATTTATATAGGTAATAAAATTCTTGCCATCAGGAACACGGGTTCTAAGAATGAATCATGGATAGAGAAAACAGCAGGCTTTTTTGGATAATGGTGAAAATGCAAACTAATATCACCCCCTTCCTTCTCTCTCCTCCCCCCTCCCTCTTTACCCACTCCACATACATACATACTACTTTTTGTTATTTAAATTGATTTTTTTTTTAATCAGGAAAACAATGGTGATAAAATGCACGGTTATTGTGGTGTCCAGAACTGATTTGTGGACCAACCTTCACCCCGTTTTTGACTGCAGATCACTTTGAGAGAGGCACTTAACTACTCCCAGCCTCTGTTTCATAATCTGCAAAATGGAGATAATAATACTTGTACAACTTTTAAATTTCAGAGGATGCCGAGGGAGAAAAAATGAGACAACTTATATAATGTTACAAGCAAAAAACCCTATATAAACATCAGTTACGGTAATTATTATTTCCATAACTTATAATTTTGTATTTAGAAAAATAAACTGTGAGATTCAGAACAGAACAAATGCAAAGAGAACAATTTGAAGGTTAGAAGACATTTGGGAGTTTTCTGAGGGGGAGGGGTAGCAATCTTAGAAATAACTGCCAAACTAATCTGTTCAGTGTTGGTATAAGTTACACTTTTCACATTTATGTCAATAATATACCAGCTGAAAGTTTTTTATTACTTTATTTACAAGAACTTTATTTTTACAGTCATGTGGGGCTATAAATACAGAGATAAAGATTTATACAAATTTTCAAGGAAGTCACTACTCAATTACCAGTGAATTTCATGCTAAACAATAAATCTTGACAGTAAATCGTGATACTCGTGTAAAAATCTGATTTATTTGCACACATTTTGGCAATAAGAATTCCTTGTCCTCCTCACTCTATCTCTCACAGTCCTCAAAAGGGATGAGACAATACAATTAATTGTTGTTTCTTTACCAAGTACTTGCTCAAGTAGTTGTGGGTACTTGAACCCAAACAGAGCTCCACACTGGACTAGCCCCAAAAGTGATGTTCTGATGAATAACTTAAAATTTGAAAGAAAGAAAAAAAGTTATAAGGCAGAATTATGAAATTTAAGTATTTGTTTGACTTATTAAAGTTTCCCCTCTGCCAGGTCTGCATTTCTTTCCTTAATTTGTATTCTGGCCAAGGCAGACTCAGAAAACAATGTTCTTTTGTTTATAGCTCTGAAAGGTCACAAGAACAACAAAGGGAGACACAAATATAAATGAATGTGTCTTTCTATAAAACTTTCCCCATCTTATTTCAAGTTCATTTAGCAGGTTAGTTGTTCCCAAAATGTCACTGCTAGTCACCAACACAAGTTTAACTCTACAAATGACCACACTCTTTTTTGATCTTTTTTTTCAATGCAAATATTCCAGCAGAGTTCAGTGTAAGTAAATTCTTAAAGTACAAGTGCCATCTCACTGCTTTTTACCCTTTTTTTCATACCATACTTGTAATTTCATCAGTAAAGGGAGCTCCCTTTAACAAGATGGGTTAGAAGTTTCTTGGGACAGTTAAGTCAGGATGTGTCGAGGTAGGATTAAAGAGTATAAACTGAGCACTCAAAGGTCTCCAAGAGCAAGGGCCTGGATTCACCTTATTTTTTGCCATATTATCTCACACTACAACCTTTTCACAGACCCATACGAGTCCCAGACAAACCACACTTCTCTCCTCCTTCTCCAAAAACACCCTACATTTTTCTACCTTTTTGCTTTACTCCTACAAATACCCTTCCTTCTACATCTCCAGTGAATAAAACCCTATCTAACATTCAAGGAGTAGATCAAGGTAAGTAGCTTTTTCTGATTTTCTGATCCCCTGGTCAAAATGCTTGCTCTCTTTCTTTCCTCAATGTTATCATAATACTTTGTTTATACCAATCAGGCATTCATCTATTCTACTTTGTTCTGTTGTTACTTCTGTCAAATATAAGAACTCTTTTATTCAATACTTTTATCTACTAAAATATGGATTATGAGCAGATAGGTACATAAAGGTAAGGAACAAGAGAATGAATTTACTGTTTTAGTATTTTTTGTGTTGAAAAAATTCCATGGGGGCAGCTAGGTGGCACAGTCAATAGAGCACCAGCCCTGGAGTCAGGAGGACATGAGTTCAAATCCGGCCTCAAAGACTTAACACAAAAAAACTAGCCATGTGATCTTGGGCAAGTCACTTAACCCCAATTGTCCTACCTTTCCCCCTCCAAAAAAAAAGCAAAGAAAAGAAAAGACTCCATGAACCATTACAGTTTATCCAAGATTGGAAAGGGAGGTGAAACAAGATATGCTGGAAATTACTTCTACTGAAGGTCATATCTCATTAGTTTCCAGAGCTGATAAGTTATAATATACCAGTGACATGTTAACTTTTATTTTAAAGCCTATAGTACAAATTTAGGCCTTTCAGTTTAGGGTTAATATCATCCTTTTGGTGAGCACCCACATGTTAATGACAAACAAAGAGCACTTGTATTTTTTTATAAGCTGAAGGTGAATTATAGGAATGAACAAAGGCCTTATTATCTCAATTTAGCTGCACACCTATTACAAACAGCTTTTATTTTAAAGTCTAATTCCCAAGCCTTGAGGGAGATGAGAGAATAGGTTCATGATCACACACCAAAAGGACTATTTTGTCAAACATGACACCTTCTGGCTAAAAACAGAAGTCAGGAATGAGTATTGGGTAAGGTGGAAGAACCTGATAGGTCACTCAGAATTTGAGAAAGATTGGAAGAAAGAATTTCCCACATGGCAAATGAAGCCTATCAGCACAAGCTGTAACTGGCACACCCAATCCTACACTGAGGCAGCTGCCTCTGACTGGTGTGATCTCAGTAAACAGCAAACATTCTTCTATCACCATCACCAGCTGCCAGCCACTGCACAAAATCTCATCTACTGAATGAGCTTGGCTTCATTTTAGCAATAAAGCTTTCTAAGATGTTAAAATAATTAAGTCTTAATAGCTATTTGTACCTTAGTTTATCATGTCCTTTCAGAAGAGATTATAGGACTAATACCAAAGAAATGAAAAGTTACAGAGACTGGATGCTGAGGACACCAAAGACAAATTTCACCTGTTTTACAGGGAGCAACAGAATTCTCCTACTTGTTGGGGTCTTTCTTATATGAACCAATTGCAAATACAGATACAAGAAGGAATTTCTCTCTTCAAAAGTATCAGAAACACTATGGATGACCATAACAATGAACTATTTGCCAACGACTACTGTTGTTCAGTCATTTAGTTATATCTGATTCTTTGTGAACCCACGGACCATGGCATGCCAATGTTGTCCATGGGGTTTTCCTGGCAAAGAAGCTGGAGTGGTTTGCCATTTCTTCCTTAAGTGGCAAACAGAGGTTAAGTGACTTGCCCAGGGTCATACAGCCAGGAAAATGTCTGAGTCCACATTTGAACTCAGGTCTTCATGACTCCAAGCCCAGTAATCAATCACTTAGCTGTCTCCTAAGGTATTATTACATTTTGATACAAAATATGTTATTTTTAATATTTTAATATTTTATTTTTACTCTTTAAAAAAAGTCTTTAATTAAAGGAATAAAATAAGTATTTCCATAACAGTACCAAAAAAAAAAAGACAATTGTACATGAAACTGCAAATCTACTATGTACAACTTTCAAATATACAACAAAATTATCAGGTATATTTTTTTCACCTCTCTGCACTCCCCACACCAGAGATGGTTACCATTAGATGCAAATAGGTATGTGTGTGTGTGTCTGTGTGTATATACATATGTATATATATATATGTAAAATTATTCTTATATACTTCTATTTATCAGTTGGTTTTCTGTATGCAGACAGTATCTTTCTTTATAAGTCCTTTATAATTACTTTGGGTACTTAAAATACACAAAATAATTTATTTATTCAAAGTCATTCTTAAAATAATAATAATGCTGTTACTGTACATAATGTTCTCTTATTATCTCCAAGGTGTATGTTTTTTATTGAATCGGAGCTATAATTAAAGTAAAACTAAAAGGTATTATATTCTTTTTCTCTTACATTCAAAGAAATAACATTTTCCCAGCAGAAAGTGAATGGAGAAACAAAATAAAGAGCTATCTATTGTGCCCTACCATAAATATATGTAAGATCTCTTTCAGGTTAATTTTAGGAATTTTTATATAACAAAAATGTAATTTATTTTATTTTTTTATTTTTGCTTTTTGGAGGAGGGAAGGCAGGGCAATTGGGGTTAAGTGACTTGCCCAAGGTCACACGGCTAGTAAGTGTTAAGTGTCTGAGGCCAGATTTGAACTCAGGTCCTCCTTACTCCAGGGCCAGTGCTCTATTCACTGTGCCACCTAGCTGCCCCTAAAAACATAATTTTTAAAAATTATTTTTATTAAAGGATAAGAAAGTATATCTAGACATGAAATTCAGTGAGAAATTAGAATCTTACTTTCTAAATATCTAAAGTATTTCAATTTATGCTACAATTTAGCAACATTTTCTCCTGCAAATTGGATAAACTTATAAATAAAATCCTTTTTTTTTCTAAAAATTTTTTAAAGAATCCAAACATACAATATATCAAGTCTGGCTTATGAATGACACTGCAGAATCACCTACCAATTGGGACATATAGTCTCTGAACTGAAGGACTCTTAAATGATATACTATTCACTTCCCCTTCATTCTGCGTAGAGTTCCCTACATTATTAGAAAATACCAGAGCATTCCAGAATCTATGTACTCTCTCAATTCCCTAAAGACATTAATGAAGGACTGAAGAAAGTTAAGACAAGAATTTTTCCCCCCAATATGATAGAACTGTAGAAAAGTTATAGTCCTGGGAGAATTTGTATTGGCTTCAGGCATTTCTAATTTAGAAGGGTCAGAAGATAGCATAATTCAAAACAGACTGTGTTTTAAGGCAACAACTGTTTTCCAACAATACTGTCTTTGAACTAATACATTTATCTCCCACCAGTCTGTTCATGCACAGAGAGTGAGAGACATTATCAGAGACAACATAGGGTGTGTATTTAATTGACAATCAGTTAAGAGTTTTTTGTATGAACAGTGTCCTCAAAGGGGGGGGAAAAAACCAGAAACAAATGCTTCAAATAATTGAGTTTTATGAAATATTTTGTAAAGAAGAATTTATTACACATAAGTGTATTCTTGCCTAAATTTTTTTTATATTGTACAGATATGTCAGTAGGTCAAAAATAATGATGGGAGAGAGACTTCAGATTTTATACAATACCCCCCAGATGCTGGCAGAAATATAAAAAAGCAACTCAAGACTACTGCTCTTGGGTATATACGACTATACAGCTGGGGAGCAGAGATGAAAATATATAAAAGGAATGAATGCTTTTATAAAGGACAAGTACAAATTAAAATCCATCTCTTCCACTTTCTCCTGAATGATGCTGGAGTTATGCACCAACATTGTTTTAGGTCCTCTGATTTCCGCCTACAACAACTGCCTTTCTTGGGATAATTCATTATCATAGATTCTACTATCTCTAAGGTTGGCTCTTTAATTTGTTTCTTCATATTTTACTCTTACCAGTCATATCTCTAACAGGCCATGTTACTGATCTCCAGATGACACCTAATGGTTACCCCTCCAAAAGAGCTTTCCCATTCATTTCCTCTCCCTCAGGTCTCCTTTTCCATCTAAGGATTTCACCGGTCTTTATTATTTAAACCAAAAATGTAATAATTACCTTCAACTTTCCTTTGTCTCTTATTCATTCACAAGCCAAATCAACTGTTCATAAAATCATGCTGACTCTTCCTAACTATTAGCTCCATGATCCATCAAATGAGTGGAGTACATTAGAGGTTACCTATGGAATCTTTCCACTCTCAGTCCTGTGACACTTCTTCAAATACTCATCATTTCACAGCTAATTTATACCAAGCATATTTGCTGATCTCCCTGCCTAGTCTCTCCCTGTTCCCATCCATCTTGCACATATCTGAAGGATAATTTCTTCTTCAAAAATCTATTATAGCTTCATATTTGTTCATAATAAATATAAATTCCTTAATTTTCTTCCCTCACCAACTATCACATCTCTCCCTCTCTAATTCATCTCCAAAATTATGTCTGCATGTTGCATTGTTGTCCTGTTTCTTTGTCTTTTTCAAAGATTTAGCATATTTCCACTTTGTTGGCTTTGCATAATATGGTGAAAAGAATGCTTAATTAGAAGTCAGAAGACATGAGTTCTAGATAAATCTCTGTCAATAATTAGGTATGTGAACATGAATAAATTCTTTAGTCACTTAAACTAAATCATCATCATTGGTATTCACATAACAAATTCAAATGGAAAGGTTGACCAAAAAATCCCATCTATTTTAGCTGTGACAACCAACAGACAAGCCTATATGTTCCACTAATATCCAGGTAATGTCAGGAGAAGTAGAAGAGGGCCTTCTTTATACTGGGTGGTACTGTGCCTTTGTGGAAGATTTGAAGGAGGGCATAAATGAAAGTACAACAGAATGAGAATTTATGGATGAGATGCAATCTATCCTCAGAAAGAAAATTACCACATTAATAATGATGTATCTTGGATCCACCAGTATAGTCATGCATTTTCCAGGTAAAACGCTACATAATGCAAACCACGGAATACCCCAAATTCCAAAGAACCAAAATGGTGGGTGAGCCAAAGAATGATAAAGAAGCAAATTATGACTTTAAGTAGGCTATAGTCCAATACTAATGATAATGTGTGTTAGAAGTTGTTTAAAGATATCATGTGGCAAGAATGAGGCTCAAGAACTAGTCTAAATGTTGCATCGGTATCCATGAAATATTAGAAGACCTAGATGAAGACCTCCAGTGTGATAGGTAGATTCTCTGTACAGAATGGAAGGACTTGAATAAGAGCTATAGAGAATGACAAGGCAAAGATGAGTTGTAATCTACACCTGATGAAGCACCCACATCAATGAGATCACAGTTCTCTTTAAATACCAAAGTATGTGTGATCCAGGGTGGGATATTCTAAGTGTTAAATGAGTGGAACCACAAAGCTTTAGGAGTTAAAAAGACAGAGTGATCACTGTGGCCAGAGTGGTTAAAGGATTTATTGATGGCCAAATAACTAAGTATTTTCAGAGCTGTACCTGGCATACAGGCCTTCTTACCTCCAATCTGGGGAAAGGCTACTTGAAGGAAGGATTTGAGCTGGGCTTGGAAAGGTAGGTAGAATATCCTTAAGTAGAGAAAAAATGGGAAGATAATCCAGGGAGCTGTGTGAGTAAAAGCACAAAGGGAGAAATAAATATGCTGCATTCATGGAAAATGGAATAGGACTAGAGGGTTCATATTGAGAAATAGCAGAACATAATTCAGGAAAGCAAGCTTGGAGTCATATTGTTAAGTCTTGAAAGCCAAGCTAAGGATCTATATAATTAATTTCTGTAGGTAATAAAGAGCCATTGAAGAAGGTGGCTTGTTGTTGTTTTAAAGCAAGGTAGGGAAATGTGCAAAGAGATATTTTAGGAAAAATAATTTAATGATGGCAAGTAGGATTAACTGAAGTGAGGCTACAGAGAAATAGGAACACCCGCTAAGAAGCTTTTTAGTTCACTTTTAGTTATTTTAGATCTCTAACTCTTCTTTTTTCCTGATTCTCCAACTATAAGTGCCTCCTTTCTTATTTGTAATTTCCACAGCATAATATTCTTCACACTCTCAAATTCTTGTGTTTCTATTATTTCATCAATTGAGGTATTCCTTCTAATGATGCAAGATTGCAGCCCATCCATGACTGTCCATTCTTTGTGACATTTATCAATATCCTCCCATAAATTAATCACAGGGCATCTATCCAATACAATATGCTATGGGTCCTCCTCTCTCATCACAATGCAGGTATGCTAATTGTTCACAAAGTCCCTCCAGTGGTCTCTCCTCCTCATAACCACATAACTTTTTTTTCCTTATAGCCAGTTCATCTTTTTTAACTCACACATTTTTAATGACACTCTTTACTCAATTATTCATTTATAATTACCTATTTTGTAATGTGATACAATGTACTTACATCCACCATATTGAGTTCCATTGTTCTCTGGAGAAACTGAGGCATATATGTGATACAGCAGATTAAGATACAGACTTATGGTAAAGGAGACCTGAGTTCAAATTCTGCCTCCAATATTTCAACAAGTCTCAGTTATCTCCTCTGTAAAATGGGTATAATAACACCACTGACCTCAAAGGGTTGTTGTGAGGTTCAAGTGAGAAGATAAAGCACATTTGCAAACCTTAGAGTGCTACCTAAAAGCAAGGTTCCCCTCTCCCACAAGTTCTTTGAAAACTATGTCATGCAGTCTAAAAAGAGCCTTAAAAGAAAATAATAATGTTAAAAGGATGGCCCTTTATTTTAAATAGGATCAGCACTTGATAATATTTTTTGTTCATTGAATTTAAATGAGTACATAAATACTAATAAGGGTATGCTCAACAGAAAAGATGGAGTCAGCCATGAAGTGCATCCTGCAAGTACATTTTAAGCCCTAATCTTAAGAGGTACATATGGAAAGAAAGAAGAAGAGCACAGATTTCTTGTGGAGGGAATGACATATGCAAAGGGCAAAAAGGCAGGAATGAGAAAGTCACATGAGAGAGATGGCAAACAGATTAGCTTGGCTGCAGCAAAGGAACCATGTAGGGAAGAAAAAGAGGAAGTTTTACTCAACTCTATTTCCCTTGTTAAATCCAGAAGTATAAATGCTCATTATCTTCTGCGATTCAAGAGTAAAAGAATTTTTTTTTAAACAAAAGGCAAGTAGGAATTATCAGAAAGCCCCAAATTACTGGTTTTGATGACATATAGAATAAATTGCTAGTTGGCCAAAATTTGAAAGTGATGCTTTAAAACACATTAAGATGATGAACAAAATGATAATCATTTAAACCACTGATACATCAGGCTCTGCCAAGATTAGGAAACTAATGCCAAGATTAGAAAACATATGATCCCGAATGCTGAGATTCCCTGATTTCAGTGGTACATGACATTGGTTGCTGTCCCAGAAGTGGTTCATGAGATACCAGACCCAAAAATTTTCCAGTTCCTCAGTCCAAAATTACTACAGTATTTTGATAATGCTCCAAAATGGAAAGTCAAAAAACACAGAGGTTAGACTGGTATAACTTTAAATCACTGGGATACATTAACTCTATTTTGGGAGGCAAAAAATGTCCAGTAATTAAGACACAGAACTAAATGGAGATCTCAGTTCCATTCCCAGGATACCACTTACTTTGTGACTCTGAAAAAGTCATTGGTTGTCCCCATACATTAGCCTCTCCATTTATAAAATGAGAGTGGAACCACTTTTGCAATTTTCTTACAGATGTTTTTCTTAATGAGATGTCTACAAAGCAGACTATGTATTTTCTTGAAGAACCATGAGGGAATTTTTATATTTACCTAATTGCTGTTCTCAAGATCCCAGGGTGGTAAGTTTGAAATGATTATTATTATTATCTTTATTCCCTCTGTAGAAACTAGACGACATAGGAACTTAGAAACCAGAGTATACTTTGCTTTATGAAATACAGTCCAAAAACATCATGTTCATTAAATCTTGCTAAGTCAAAAAATTCTTAAAATATGCTAAAGAGACCTACTCCTTATAAGAATCATTTGCTAAATTCTTTAAAAAAGCAAAAAATCCTTCTATAACATAAATACTCTCTAACTACATCTATACTATACTGAAAAGAACACAGAACTATAAAAGTCAGTAGATCTGAGCTAGATTCCATATCCAGAAACATATTTCTGGAAAGATTTTCACATTTTGTTACATGTGAGATGAAAAATAGGGTAAATAAATAATACCTTGATTGCATTTTTACACTTGTGAAATTTTAACTCTGTGTCACAGAAGGTCACACAAAATAAATTAAATACCTCTGTGTAATTGATCTATAATTTTAATAGAACTATTGAGTGACTCTCTATGCATAGATTCAAGGAAAGCAAGTTCAACTAATGCATACATATCTCTGATACAATATTTCTTGCCCTTTTAATAATTGCATTGTGCTTCTACAGAAAAATCAAAATACAAATGTTCAAAGATTTAGGACATTCTTCACAACCCAGACAGTCAAAAGGACCTAAGGAGAGAAACTCGAGAAAAAAATACTCTAACATTGGAAAAATAAGTGAACTGCTAAGGATTTAAATTGGTTGGGAATCATTCAGTCTCGCTGAGATTAGGGAAATCAAGATGAATGATTATATTCATTTCTTCACTGAGACAGCAGAGCATCTTGCTAATAAGTGCTAGGCTGCTTGAGTATTTGTTCCTCTGACTAGAAACAGTAATAGTTTGGCTTCTCCACAAACCCCAGGGAACAGGCACATGCAATAATCACTCATAAAAGGATTATATGAGGCAGGTATCACAGTAGAACTTCCTTCTAGGTAACCTGGATTTGGATTTATTAAAAAGAAAGTGAGCTGTTCAGAGTCAAGCAGCTGTCTCAACAGAAGCAATAATGGAGTTTAAAATATTCCCACGCCAGGCCTCTTGAATCCAGTCTATTTTGCACTGGATCGTCTGCAACAGAAGTACTATTTAAGAAGTCCATTTACAAAGAGGCCTTTAAAAAGTGTCAAAACAAATTACTTTGAGGAGTTTTTCACAAACATGTCTCCAACTTTCACTTCTTTTCCTATTTGCTGTTCCACAGAACCCAAAGATGGCTATATTTAACTGACTTTACAAGCTGTGGGGCGATTGAGTACATAAGGTAGACCTCAACAGCAACAGTATTTTCCTTAACATAACAGCATTTTCCTTTAAATCCTAAGAATTTTTTAAAATTATATTTCTACTGAAAGCTATTTAAAATTGCCTGGTATCCCAGAAATTGTAAGAAATAAGGAAATCGCAATCATCATTTATTTTGCAGAGTTTTGAAAAGCATTTTTGATTAGGTTAATGACAAAATGACAAAGACAAATATAATACAGTGTCCTAGCATTTTATTTAAGACTTAATAAATCTTTGGTTATCTTGCCAAGTTGAAATTGCACATTTATTCTTACCAGTATATAGGAAGTATCTGTCAACACGTACACTTATAATATCATGGCTCTGATATGTTTTCTCTCTTTTTATTTTTTTGGAGGCAATAAGGGTAAAGTGACTTGCCCAGGGTCACACAGCTAGTAAGTGTCAGAGGGCCAATTTGAACTAAAGTCCTCTTGACTTTAAGGCCAACACTGTTATCTACTGTGTCACCTAACTGTCCCTCTCTGATGTGTTTTCAAACAAGGTTTACACGATCTTTAGAAAAGTACTTAAAAGTCTGAGTTATTTTCATTTTTTTTAAGCAGGTATGTGAAGATTCCTCTTATGAAGAGTTAAATATTCTGACAATGTAATTGGGCAATACTTTAGTCAATCAGTCAACAAGAACTTACCAAATGCTAAACAATGTGCTAAGTGTTGTGCTTTAAACTCAGATAAGGCTTTATTAAAGGAAAAACTTGGAGGAGGAACCTGAAATATAAGAAAGGGTGGTACAAAATGACTAAACAGAATGTTTAAGGCAATGGGGATATAGAGAAATGTTTAATATAATTCAATGATTCAATTCATTTAATATAAATGCAATCAAAATCTTTCGTAGCATCTCCATTTTAAAGTATTTATTTTCTGAGAATCGCTTCTTCCTTTCTGTAATCTCTAGGGCAAGATCTAAATAAGTGCAAAACAATTATTAAAATTTTAATTTTGCCTTATGACAGGAGGTGGACCTGTGACTTCACTGTATAGGTAATTCTGAGATGAAGAAACTACTTCAACCATCAGTGATCAGCAACTTTTTCTGAAAGTTAGAAAGAGCTGCCTTAGGTGAAGAGATCAAATAATCTGTCCAGGAACATACAATCGCAAACATCAGAGAAAGTATTTGAAGCCAGGTCTTACTGGTTCCAAGGCTAACTCCCTATCCACTATCTCAGGATGCCTTTCACACTAAAGAAATATAACAAATAGCATTAAACAATTCAGGCATACCTGGGTAATTTGCTAATGTATAAGAACTCTGAAAATAAGCACATATTTTAAAAGTTATAAACTTCTAAAATATGCTTCACTAAAAAACAGCTTCACTGACATAATACTTAAAAGAATGCTAGTGGCCGCTAGGTAGCACAGTGAATAGAGCACCAGCCCTGGAGTCAGGAGGATCCCAGTTCAAATTTGACCTCAGACACTTCACACTTACTAGCCATGTGACCTTGGGCAAGTCTCAACCCCAACTGCCCTTCCCTCCCCTCTCCAAAAAATAAAAAAAGAATGCTAAAGATTAAAACTAAGTACCATATAGGTACCACATTAAATATTATGAGGAATATTGAGAAAACTATCTTATACATCTAAAGCATGATATAAAGTTTATCGTGCCTTCAGACCATGTTCTGAAACCCCTATCTTTATGTACAAAAATGTACAAACCCCCAAAATCTACATCTTGCTTTTTCCTGACAAGTACAGGATATACATACATACATACATACATGCATACATACACACATACACATATATATGTGTGTGTGTGTCCAGATTACCTTAAAAAGTTTGCCAGCAAGTTTGAAAACATCAGAGAAAATCAAATATCAATATTCTTTCACAACCTCAAAATAATGGTTTTCAACATGAGTAATCTAAATTTCAACCTATCTCCATAGAATTTCCCTTGGTGGTAACAGTCCACTAATGCATTCATAATCTTCAAATTCATATTGAAAAACATCATTTACTATTTTTTCCAGTCTTCTGCACAAGGTTAGTAATTTTCAAAAGTCTTTGTCAATACAGAACAATACAAAGGAGATTTTCCCTAGAGAATATGAACTGTATTAGTTTCAAGAAATGTAAGACATGTAAGAAATTACTTTTTCCTTTTGGAATTGAAGACATATATCATCACAGTTTGCCATTTATAAGGTGACAACATTATCTTAATGAACCAATAAAATGTTGTTTAGGAAGTAAGTTAAAGCAACAGTATGTTAGAATACCCTACAAAATGATTAATTTTAAAACTAAAGCAAAAGTAGTATATAATTTTCATGTTTACTAAGTCTGCATGAATTTAAAACCTGAGCCATCCAATAAAGAAATATAGAAATCCTTGAGTGTAATAGCCTAAGGTAAGTTGTTACAGTCTTTATCATCTTAAGGCAGAATCCTCAGTCTAATTTCCCTTGTATCATAGTTATTGTTTTTAAATTTCAGACACTTATTTGGAATAGCATTCAAATTGCCTAAAGTATATAAAGACATTTCTCCTTTTTTGTTATTAGAATAACTGCAATTTGCACCAATGGAGGTATAAGATTACAGACCCAATAAGGACTGAAGCTAGTTATAATCATAACCTGCTATTTTTTTTAATTCCTTTAATTTGTTATAAAAGACAGAACAATCTCAACAACTATCACTATGCCTACTTTATTCATGGTCCTATACAAGAGAGATAAACAACAGCAATATTTTGCCTAAGTTATGAAGACAATTAAAGGCTACAAAATGAACCTAGTCTTTGCTAATTTGTGCACACTACATATTCAGGCTAAGAAAAACACTATTCAGAATGGAAAGGAAAATATTAGACTTAGAAGAGCTGCATTATATTTGACTGTTCAGTACATTTATAAAAATGGGCAATTCTCTCGTTCAGGGGATATTCATATAGCAATAATCCACATATTAATAAACAATATCTGAATCCATAACTTACTTTTTCCATGCTCATATTACCTAATAAATTACAATAAAAGTATTCTAAATTAAAGTATCATTAAAAACAATAAGCTTATTCAAATGTAGCATTTTAAAAAATTACTTCATGTGAAAATTAAATCCACTTTAAGTATCTAACTGATAAATCTTTAAAGTACTTAAAATGAGAAATTTATTATTTATATTGTTAGGCTTTTAAAAAAATATACATCCTATCATTTTCTTGTGAAACACCTTCAGGACACAACTGGACTTACAAGAAATTTGAGAAAGATTTCTTTCATTTCTTTTCTTTTTTATTTAGCAGTGAATTTTAGTCACACCAATAGAAGTCATGAAGTATAGCTTCTAGTCTGTTATCAAACATAACTATTTGGGAACATTTTTTCTGAGACCATTATCCCAGAGTGTTTGTTTGTCTGTGCTTTTTTAAAATGACCGAGGAAAAATGGCATCTTCCTAGATCTTATCTTAGTATCTTTAAAATGTTTATTTCTATTTCATTAATTTCCTAGTAATAGTTCACAGTATTAAAATGATTATTTTTTCACTATTTTGACTGCTACTGATAATCATCTGAAAGCAAAATACAAAAGACAGGAAGGCATTCTAGTGGACCTAGAGCCAGCCTCTCAGTACATGCACGAAGACTTAGTTTGAAGTGCTACAGCTGACAAGTGTTAGCAGACTAATCTCTAAGATTGAGAATTAAGAATTGTCTAACTGTATTAATGGAGGAAGTTTCTACTCCAAGAGTTCCCTAAACAAACATATGAAATCATAATTCCAAATTCACTCCAACCCCCCATCCCCCCAAAATAACCACACACACACACACACACACACACACACACACACACACACACACACACACAAAAGTAATAGTTAACAGGACTTTTATACTCAAAATTAAATTAAGGTATTGGGAGGGTGTTAAATATCTATACTAATGTTTGGCAAAAAAAAAAATGGGGAAAAATAAGTAATCACAAGTAAGCAATTCTCCACAATTAACAAACTTTCTCAGGTCCTCATTTTTCTTTCCTTGCCCTCTCCCAGTCAATCTCTTGCTAAGATCTGCCACTGTCACATTTGCTACATCTCTCTCATGCACCCCTTTTCTCTGCCATCAATCTGGTCCAGTCCCTCATCACCTCATGCCTACACTCTTATGATAGCCTGGTGGCTGGTATGCCAAAAAGGCCAAAAGCCTTTCTGCACTATAATCCATTTTCCACTCAGCTGGCTGTCAAAGTGATCTTCCTAAAACATAGGACTGATCATTTCACCTCCACCATTCATACTCACTAAACTCCACCTGGAACAGTGAGAGCACACGCAAAGAGAATGGGTCAGAGAATTGGGGATGGGGTCAGAGAATGGGGAATGGGGTCGGATCTAAGAGAGATCATGTAGTGATTAGTCCCAAATGGCTCCCATTTTATAGTTGGAAAAAACAAGGTCCAGAAATGTTGAATGATGTCACAGAGGTACATAGGAATAAAATCAGAAGACAATGGAAAAACGTCAGAGGTTCCTTCTGTACTATTAGGCTCAGAGATCTAGAGCTGGAAAGAACCTCAGAGGCCATCTAGTCTAACCTCCTTATGAGGAAACTGAGACCCAGAGGGGAAACTGACTTGCCCAAAGTCACGCAGCTTTTAAGGAGCAGGCACACTGTCAGACTCCACATCCAGGAGAATCTCCACTACTCCAAAACTGATTCTCTGTGGGTATGTCTATGGCTTGGGCACAGGTGATATGGAGGAGATGTCCCAGGTTCTGGGAAAGGGTAATGCTGAAGGTATTCAACCACCATCTCCTCCTATGAGGAGGGACTCTCCCCATTCCCCTGTCTGGACAGTGTTGCATAAAAAAACCAGCCAACCCAAGCACTATCAATGAGCACCTCCTATGTGCTAATCACAGCTCATTCTACTTCTCCACCTTGCCAGCCACCAAACTAAGCTTCTTCTTTGCTCTGCACCCCAACTAATGTGTGGCAAAGGACTTTACACATGAGGCCTGTCACATGACCAGACTCTAATGAGCACAATCATCCACCATTCAAATCCACAAACCCAAGAGCCCATTTCGTTTCACAGAGTCCTTTGAATTTGGTCCTCTCAGTAGAGTTAAGTTAGCCTAGAAAGGCTGCATCATTGTTTGCCTGGGTTTCCCTTAGAGACTGCCCCCAATTTATCCTTTGTATATTGGGTTAGAAACCTGTGGCCTACAGGCCACATGTGGATTTCTAAGTCCTCAAGGCAAGCCCTTTGACTGAATTCAAACTTCCCCTTTTATTAAGGGGCTTTGTGTTGTGGAGTTTGGATTCAAGCGGATTTGTTCTGTGAAGTCTGGATTCAAAGGGCTGTTGTTGAGGACCTAGAGAGCTACAAGTGGCCTCGAGGCCCCAGGTTCCCCACCCCTATACAAGCTATACTATAGTTTATTTGTACATAGTTGTTTACATGTTGTCTTCCCAATAGAGTGTTTCCTTTTCTTCCTTTTTTTTTTCTTTTTGGAGGCAGTAATTGGAATTAAGTGACTTTCCAAGGTCACACAGCTAGTAAGTGATATGTGTCTGAGGCTAAATTTGAACTCAGGTCCTCCTGATTCCAGGGCTGGTGCTCTATTATTCACTGTGCCACCTAGCTGCCCCTAGAGTGAGTTTCCTGAGAGTAGGACTATCTCTTACACATAACAGGAGCTTAATACATGTTCATTAACTGATCTCTTCCCTTCTCATTCCTTCATTCTTTTAGCCTTGGTACATGGTTCACTCTTAATATCCCTGCCTCCCTTGCTACCCTTTCCAGTATTGGATATACCTTCCCTCAAACTCCCTGAATTCGTGGTCTTGGTAAGGAAACTGGAATATTCCTGGATTTACATGCCACCTCCAAATTCTCCCTCTACTTTCACTTAGAAATCTTTCTTCCTCTGAATTTCACACTATTTCAAATTTATCACCCAATTCAGATCCTAGTGACTGTTACCTATCAATCAAGCCCATTCTTCTTCCTTCCTCAATGAGTTCTGTGGCTGACTTAACATTCTTTGTCTCCTCCCAATCTCCTGCCATCATACTAGGGGATTTCACCATACATACTGATATCCCATCAAGTACCCTAATTTCCTAGTTCCTCAAACTCTTCAATTCCCATGACCGAGTCCTCTACCTCTGCTGTACACAGAGATGGTCATACCCTGGATCTTGCCATCAAACACAAGTGTTCCACTTCCTTGTTCATAAACTCTCAAGTTCCTTTATCTGATCATAGTTTTATCATTCCATCTTTCCTTATGTTTTACAACTACTAATTCTGTTCTTCATTCCCCTCCTATCGTGACCTGTATTTCCTCAACACCTGAGTTCTTTCCAATGCCATCACCCTATGCATTGGATACACTCTTCACTAACAATGTTAATGAACAAATTCAAGTTGATAATATCCTCAACTCTTGAATCTCTAGATCCCTGGTTCTATCACTAATGAGGCCTTGGTAAACTCAAATCCTGAATTACTCCCATCGTTTGCCTCTTTTACTTCTATTGACATATTGTTAAATAGAACTGGGGGCAAGTGGGAAGGGGCAAGCAGACAGCTAGGCGGTACAATGGATCTAATACTGAGCTTGGAGTCAGGAAAACTTATCTTCCTGAGTTCAAATCTCATCTCAAACACTTACTAGCTATATAACCCTAAGCAAGTCACTTAACACTGTTTGTCTCTGTTTCCTCATCTGAAAAATGAGCTGGAAAAGGAAATGACAAACCAGTCTATTATCTTTGCTAAGAAAATCCCAAATGATGTCATGAAGAGTCAGACACAACTGAAAATGACTGAAAATCAAACAACAAATGGAGATGGAGGAAATCATTAAACTATGCCAAAGAACTTCACAACAAATTTATAAGTAATCTTAATTGGGTCCTTATTAAGGAAAGGAAAGCATTCTATTTCTCTCTGATCCACACATAGACCATTCAGCAGGACATCCCTCTTCTGAAAGCAGAAAATTGGGGGAAAATATTTTGTAACAAGTATCTTTGATAAAGGTCTCATTTCTCAAATAAATAAAGAACTGAGTCAAATTTATAAGAATATAAGCCGTTCCCCAATTGATAACTGGTCAAAGGATATAAACAGGCAGCTTTCAGACAAAGATTTCAAAGCTATCTATACTCATATGAAAAAATGCTCTAAATCACTATTCATTAGAGAAATGTAAATTAAAACAACCCTGAGATACCACATCATACTCATCAGATTGGCTAATATGACAAAAAAGGAAAATGAAAAAAGTTGGAAAGGATGTGGGAAAATTAGGACATTAATGCACTGTAGGTGGATCAGTAAACTGATCCAATCATCTGGGATAGCAATTTGACTATCAAATTGTGCATTCCATTAGATCCAGCAATACCACTACCAGTCTATATTCCCCAAAAATTTTTTTGAAAAGGGAAGTAGAAGCAATTTGAATAAAAATGTTTATAGCACCTTTTTGTGGTACCTAAGAATTGAAAATTGAAGGAATGCTCATCAATTGAAGAATGGCTGAACAGGTTGTGGTATATGATTGTAATGGAATATTATTTTGCCATAAGAAATGAACAGGATGATTTCAGAAAAATACAGAAAAACATACATGAACTAATACAGTAAAGTGAACAGAACGAGGAGAACATTGTACATAGATAACAACAATACTGCAAGATGAACAATTGTGAATGACTTAGCTATTCTCCATAATGCAAGGATCCAAGAAAATCCCAAGAGACTCATGATGAAAAATGCTATCCACCTCCAGAGAAATAACTGTAGTCTGAATACAGAAAAAAAAAAGCTTTCTTCCTTCTCTCCTCTGCTTTTCTTTTTCTTTCTTCTTCTCTCCTTTCTTCTCCTTCCTTCCTGTGTTCTTGTACAAAATGGGAAATATTTTACATGCTTGTACATGTATAACCTATATTGGATTGCTTATCATCTCAGGGAAAGGAGAAGAGGGATAGAATTTGGAGCTCAAAACTTAAAAGTAAAAAACTGTTTTCCCATGTAAGTGGGAGGAAAATATTATTTTAAAATATGGAGAGAGAGAGAGAGA
>CM053594.1:127736771-127767708 GCA_028646575.1 Pseudocheirus occidentalis | reverse complement strand
TACTATAATAAATGAGTATGCACAGAGCTACAAAATTTCTAAACACTGTGAAATCAGATACCAATGATCTCTTAATTGCCGCATTTTTTAGTCTTTCTCAGTCTTCATCCTTCACTGTTTTATACTATCTGCCGTTACACGTGCTGCTACTATCTTCTCTTCATGGATACTGTCTCCTCTCTGAGTTTTTATGACATTCTTTTCTTGGTTCTCCTCCTACCTAACTGGCCAGTCCTTGGTCTTGTTTGCTGGTTGCATGTCATGCCCCCTAACTATGGGTGTTCCTCTATCCTGGACTCCCTTTTCTCTAGGCTTTCTCGCCAGGTAATCTCATTAGCTCCCAGGAGTTTATTTATCATCTCTAGGCAAATGACTCCCAAATCAATAAATCCAAGCCTAGGCACTTTCTCACACCAACTGCCTATTGAACAGGCATCAAGCACAACATTTCTACAACAAAACATTTGCTTCCCCCCAGACCCACCCCTCCTTTGAACTTCTACATTTCTCTCTGGGGCATTACCATCCTTCAAGTCACCTAGCTTCAAAAGCATGGGTGTCATCTTCAACACCTCACTCTTCTCACTCAGTGTGCATCTCCAATCAGTTGACAAACTTCGTTTTTTTTTAAAAAAACAAACAAACAAACAAACAAAAAACCTCTGCATGGCTTGCATCCATCCTTTACCCTCATTCCAGACAAATGCAGGTTCTCATCATTTCCCTCCTAGACTATTAACAATAGCCTCTTAATTTGTCTCCTAGCTTCAAGTCTCTTCCCTCTCTAATCCATTCATCATATAATTGTCAAAGTGTTCTTCCAGGCCTAACCAAATTATAGACACTCAAAAAGTTTCAGTGGCTCCCTATTAACCAAAGGATAGGCATTCCCAGTTTCTAAAGATTTTCTATAGTTAGACCTAATTTCTAAGGTTATGAAAACCTTGTATGGAAGCAAAAGGAGCCTTTTAAGCAACCATCAAGCATTTATTAGGCATCAATGATATGGCAGGCATTGTCCTAAGTACTGGAGAAACATGGGCAAAAAAGAATCAGACAGTACCAACAAAGAGCTTATATTCTTATATGGAAAATGTCTTCAGAATGAACAGAAGATAATTTAATGGAGGAGGCAAAAGAGTTGGGGAGATCAGAAAAAGTGTCTTGGAAGAGTCAGAATTTGAGCTAAGTAATGAAGACAAGCAGGAATATTAAGAGGCAGGTGAGGAACATCTTGTGTTAGAAACAGCAAGGTCTGTTGGTTGGCTAACAGAGTGAAGAGGAAATAATTTCTCAGGTCCTCTGACTATAGCGGGGGAAACGCATGTTTCCCAATAGTCTTAGGAACCAAGAAACTGCTCCTCTATTCGTCTCCAGGCGGGTGCATCCATATGCAGATATGCCCACATATTATTAAAGGGTTGTGGCATTAGGAAGATTGAGAGCCACTGCTCTACATTCTCTTTTGTATCAGCTCAAAAGAGTTTAGCTATCATTTCTATCCATATGATTCCCCAATGTATATATCCAGCCCCAGGCTCTCCCCTGAGTTTTGTTCTCATTTTCTCATTTTTAACTGTTTTGAATCTTCCAAACTAGATTTCTCAGAGACATTTTAAACTCAACATGTTCTAACTAAACTCATCTTAACCCTCCAACCTTCTCCTTTCCCAGACTTCATTATCTCTGTCAAAGGGATCTCTATCCTTCCAGTCTCCCAAATTTTTCATCTCAGCATTATCCTAGATTCTTCACATACCAAATCAATTGCCAAACAAGGCTCTCATCACTCCAGTACATCGTCCATTTGACTAAAAAAAAATTTTTTTAAACAGAGATTTGACCAGGTTATTCCCCTATTTAATGAATGTTGATGGAATCCCATTTGGGATAAAGTATAAACTCCTCTGCTTAACCTTTAAAACTCCTTCTAATCTTTTGTATATAACTATATGTGTACTTGCTGCCATCTCTGTTACAATGTAAACTCTTTGCAAGTAGAAACTCTTTCATTTATTACTCAGTGTATTCTCAGTGCCTGGAACATAGCAGATAGTAAACAAATGTTCATTTATTGACTGACAACTGCCCATATATTAGTTACCAAACTTCTGGAGTACGGATCACCATAAAGATTGGTGACTCACTCCAAATAAAAACAAAAGCTTCATTCAGTGAAGCCAAAACTGTTCTAATCTTTGTACTTGTGATTCCCAACCAGCATTTGGTGTACTGCTAATAAATATTAAGTAACTACTGTAATGTCTTTGTAAAGTGGAGAAAGGCCATTTTCTAGAGAGAGAACTTGTTTATGCTACCACATTTCTCATGTACTTTTGAAGTTGAGGGAATCTGTTGCATTCTTTAAATAGTAGCCATTGAAAGTCTACTATTTTAAAAGAAAGAAAAGTAAAACTATGTTAAACTCAACCAAATAAGGGCTTTGTCTAGAAATCTAAAGTTTTATTTAGCCAGGACAGATGATGTCAAAACTGTTAAAATTCTACTTCTGAATATCTCAGAAATCTTTAGAAAAAAAAATCAATATCCTATGTTCATGGCTTTATACCGCCCCCCTCAAAAAAAAAAAAAGAAGCATATCAGCAAACTGCAAAAATAATAGTTCATTAGTCCAAATTAGCATCAGGACATTAAAATTAATAAATTACAGATACCATATATAATGAGGGATAAAGATGAATTCAAAATGTTGACTGTCCCATCGGTAATTCAAATTCAACACACCCCAAAGTTGAATTCATTATCCTCACTCCCAGACTTACTCCCTTCAAAATTCTCTTATTTCTGAAGCACGCACCACCATCTTTCGAATCACTTACGCTCAAACTATAATGATCACCTTGAACTCTTTCTTTGCTCATGCAGATCAGATATGTTTCCAAGTTCTGCCAGTTCTACCTCCATAAAATCTCTTGAGCCCATCCTTCCTCTCTCACCACATTGCTGCCACCCTAGTTCAGGTCCTCATTAACTCCATCTGGGTTATCATAAGATGCATTCTCAAAAGTTTTTCTGACTTCCATCTCTCCTCTCTACAGGTCATCTTGCATACAAAACTAAGAACAATTCTAACCATGTCACAATGATACTCAAATATCTACAAGTGGTTCTCTACTACCTACAGGATAAAATACAAATGCCTCCCCCTGGGAATTTAATACCTCCTATCTAGCTCTGACCTTATTTCATACAACTCCCATTCATGTACTCTGTGTTCCAACCAAAGTATGATAAACTCTCCAATCTCATCCTGCCATCTGCCTCCATGCATGTGTGCAGTGGTCCCTCTATGGTTGGAATGTACTTCTTCCTAATTCCTATCTATTAAAATCTTTTTCTTCCTTCAAGGTTCAACTCAGGTGCCAAGAAACCTCTGATCCCCAAAGCTGTGTTCCCTCCCTCCTCAAATTTTCCTAGAGCATGTTGTCTCTTGCTCCAATCACATAATACTTTGTATTATACTTATTTGTGTGCATGTCATATCTCCTGGAAAACATCAGTGATACCCGCTGAAAGCAGGAGACTAAAATGATTAGAAACCAGCAAACTCCAACTGTCTAATAACAGAAGGGCTAAGGACATGCTTAAGGACTGGAGTCATGCCATTTTTCATCTTTGTATTTCTGGTCCCTGGCACAGTGCCTTGAACACAGTAGGAGCTCAATAAATGATTGGTAAAGTTCATTGAATTAACTTAGTGGAAGGGAGAACTACAAATCAGGACTTTAATTCAAGAGTATAAGTAAATAAATTAGGCTTCATTGCCAACTTTCTAGAAATAAGCTGAAAATCATTTCCTTTCATCCTTATCTGTACACAGGATGAGATTAATACTAATATTGACATCACAGACAAGCTGACAAATACTTTTAAAGTACTTTGAGGGACATGATGGTGTAACTAAAACCACCATTACTATAACAATAATCAAGCAAGAGTCTTATCAAGCTAATAAACTATTTAGGAAGGACTAAGCACAAGCAACAGCAGCACAGACAGTCAAGAAAGAGGCCATATATAGCTAAATCTTCTGGAAAAACATGTACAGAGAAATTAATGATCAACAATGGAGCTGCACAAGGCCACTGAGACTAACTTGCTTTTTCCCTTTACTTTCATAAAAAATGTGCCAGGATCTGACATTTTTTCAAGTCCCATGATACCTCTTAGAAGAACAGTGTCTTCAAACACAGAGCTGGGAAACTGAATGAGAGGGAATTTAATCATGTATTCAGTCAGCAACACTTGACTCCAAGTTGTTCCTTGGAGAGTCCTGGACTAGTTTAGGATGTGATATCTGATGGGATAACAGCAAAGGCCTATAGGCTGGATATAGATTGTCTCATTGTAAGAAATTCTTATTGCTATTTCCATGGGTTTTTTTTCTCCTTCCTGTTACTATAAATTCTTGATTCATACCATAAATATTTTAAATAAAAACATTACTTAGATAAAAGACTATTAATTGCCTGACACCCTAGAAAAATAATGTCCACATTATTTGTTAACTCAAGAATTCTGAAAAGAAATATATTTTAAAAAGAAGAAGCGACTATAGTAAATTAACTATACACCTTTAAGGTTAAATTCATAACCTCAAAAATTATCAAACTACTTTTACTGTTGAAAGGGAATACTCAGGATTCAGTTCTTGAGATTTAGTACAGTTCAATTAAATAAAAATATATTCATACCCACCAATTACAAAGTATTTTATTTAGCTCTAGAGAAATAAGGATAAAAAAAATGAAGCCCTAGCCATCAAGGAGCTTATAATATCCTTGGGATGGGCAGAGGGGGAGGAGAAGAAAGTTAAGTATAGTATAAGGCACACAATGATGGGAGCAAAGAAGACCTCAAAAACAAATACTAGTAGAAAATCTGAGGAAAAAAATACTTTTAGCTGACAGGATCAGAGAAGACTGTACAGTAGTGATAACACCTGAGAAGAATTTTAACCAGAGGAGAAAGGTATCCCTTGCTAGGGGTCTGCATGAATGAACTAACATGTGAAGAAGATCTGAAGTCAAAAGCCATCAACATGGTGATATAATTATAAGAAATGGTCACCAGCTTCAGGGGTTTCAGAAATTGTGGATTCTCTATTTCTCTCTTTTTTAAAAGTTATGATAAAAAGCAGAGAAGAAAAAAGTCGAAAGGGAAAACATTTTTGCTACTTTTAGTTTGGGTTCCCTTTAACAAGATATAATAAACTAGCACTTTTGTATATACAAAGAATAGTGATGTGCAAGACATTATCAGATTCCACTCATTTCTGTCCATCGGAATAATATAGTCTCAAACTATAATACATTATCACTTCTCATAACATTGCTCTGTCAAAAGAGAAGGAAAAAAATGTCAGACATAAAAAATGCTCAAGTTATTTTAAGTGTACTTGACAGAAAGTATATACTTAGATGTTGATTTTATTGTATCATACATGCTAGAAAAGATGCAAAATGTACCTGGAAGTCTTAGGGCAGAGGGAGGGAAAGGAAAGGACTGGGTGAACATTAGATGCTATCAGGAAAGGAGTGGATTTTACATGAAATGGGATAAAACTTTTCTGGGGTAGAAGCTTAAGACCTTAAAAAAAAAAAAGCTCAAGATGAACATGAAGGTTAATATAAGGCATGAAAATTATAACCTTGATTGTTGCTGTCTCCCAGAGGCTCTGAACAATTACTCTAATACATGTGTTATGATAAAATAAATGCTTCACTCTTCTGACTGTCCCAGGTCACTCTAAAAAGAGTAAGAAGACCTCAGTTCCAATTCTTTTTTCGCACTTTTCTACCAATATGCTCTGGCAGGCCACATGACCTATCTAGAATTCATTTTGCTCACTTACAAAACGACTTTTACCTAGATGATTGCTAAATCTCTTTCCAGCTCTTAATCATATGACTAAATGTAACTTATTTTCTGTATTATTTGAGTCACTCTTTGTAAACATGTCTAAAATCCCAGCCTTAAAAAGGGAAAGTCACTTCAATTTCACAGTAATAGGTAAAATATTTTAAATGAAAATATCTGATTGAAGTAACAAATTAGCTTAAGCACTTTTTTCACTAAAATGAAGCTCACTGAATAAAGTGCTGGACTTGGAGTCAGGAAATCCTAAATTCAAATCCTGCCATAAATTCTTTTAGCACAATAATATGAGACAAATTGCTCAATCTTTCACAGCAACATTTTCCTTTTTAGTGAAGATGATCATTGTATCTAATGACCATTCAGTGAATAGGCCTCTTTAAGAAGTGAGTCAAGGAATGGCTTCTTTAATAAGAAAAAAGAAGAAAAAAATCAAGCTGGGAGGGGAAGACCCTCAGGGTTGCTGCTCCAAAGAGAAACAGTTACTATTGCAATTAAAGTGGAGCTTGGACAGGGACCTATTGTGGTCCAGTCTATAATCTTCAGAGTAAACTGGGTTTAAAGTTTTGTGAGGAAGGACAGAAGGAAGGACGGAAGGAAAGAAGGAGGGAAGGAAGGAAGGAAGGAAGGAAGGAAGGAAGGAAGGAAGGAAGGAAGGAAGGAAGGAAGGAAGGAAGGAAAGAAAGAAAGAAGGACGGACAGAAGGACAGAAGGAAGGAAGGACAGAAGAGAAAAGGAAAGAAGGAAGGAAGGAAGGACAGAAAAGGAAAGAAGGAACGAACGAATGCAGGCGAGGGGGCAAAGGCACAGAAAAAGATGCTTAGGGACACAACTTTAATAATTCTGCTTAGGGTAAAGAACTTATTTATCTTCAACTGGTTTCAATTTTTCTATCTCTAAAAGAAGGGGCTGAACTGAATGATCTATATAGTCCCTTTGTAGCTTAAAATATTAAGATCCAATAATGAGAACAAATAGAAACTTTACACAGGAACAGTTTTGTGGTGAGAATTCTTTAAGTAAAGTAGTTTGGCTGTGTAATATTTAGATGCTACGTTTCCTTCAATTTTAATATAACTGACAAAGGACCTTCCTTCCCAAGGCATATGTTCATCAGGACATCACTATCACTCTAATTGACCTTCTGTAGGTAAAAGTGTCCTTCGGGTTTGGACTATTGCTTCATCCCCATAATCCTTTACCTGGAAAATCAGTGTTCTATCTTTTCTCCTCTCTTTTGGCTCTGAAATAAAAAGAAATTAAGAGACTATATCCATTTAAATTCTGTACTCTACCTTTAAAAGGAACAACGAATGGAAAGGTTGTTTACAAGAGATTCAAAAGTGGAAGGACTTGCCTCCCAAGAGAGGGAAATGCCTGATACTCCCCCTTCACTAGACGTCTTCAAGCAGATGTGGAACAAGCACTTTTGGAATACATGGTAGAAGGGATTCTTTTTTTCAAGCATGGGTTAAAACTAAAATCAGAGGTATAAAACACACCACAGTGTGCGGCTTACAATACTTCCAAGTGGGCCCAAACCAAATTAAAATAAAATTGTGAAATATTAAACAAAATAAGTAAAATCACAGTAAAACAAAGATAATATTATATTTTATAATTAAGTGATTATGTGACCTCAGGGATCCTTGTATATAGATTAGTGGCCACCATTCTCATTTGAATTTGACATCACTGGACTAGATGACTACCAAGTTTTCTTTCCAGCTCTGAAATTCTGTGATGCTCTGACCACTTCCTGACAAAGTAGACCCATCGCATTTGTGTCCCTAATTTTTCTCCCTGTTGCCATGATGAAAGTTATCTAAATGTAGAGGGCAATGTTGAGGGTTAGCTCTGATGGGTCTTCCAATGGCACAGTGGTCTAATGGGATAAAAATATAAAGGTGGCTACGTAGATAGAGTGCTGGCCTGAAGTCTGACAGATCTAAGGTCAAATCCAGCCTTAGACACTTGCTTGCCATGTGATCCTGGGCAAGTCACTTATCAGTTTCCTGATCTGTAAAATGAGCTAGAGGAGGAAAAGGCAAGACACTCTGTTATCTTTGCTAAGAAAACCCCAAATGGGGTCATGAAGAGTTGGACACATCTGAAACGAATAAGAACAAACGGACCTTGAATAATCCAATTAATTTTTTTAGTTTCAACTTTCCATCTATAAATAGGGATAATAATTACCTCAAATGGTTTGGGAATCAAGTATGTCAAATAAAGTATGTCAAAGTACTTTAAAAATGATAATGTTGTAAACAAGTTCAAAAATATGCTCTTCCACTTAGGTAAGTCTTCTTCCACATAACAGCTAACAGCTCCAAAGTTCAAGTCTCTTTTTTAATTTTTAAGGTATTATTTCATCCAAACTTTAGGAATATCACATTTTAGAAATATTAGTTCTACATGTAACAATGTACAAAGAAAAGTAATTCATCTGCTTTGTAAAAGGATGACATCTGAAGCATTTTCCAAATCTTCAAATAGAAAGCATAGCTTATGATAAGAGTACAATTTAGAAACTTCCTATATTAGCATTCAATACTTAATAGAAAGCAAAAAAAAAAATACACAAGAAGTAACAACATTTCAGTGAAAAAAGCATCCAGCAGTGTCAGAAAACTTGGGCTCAGGTCAGCTTGTTCCATTACTTGGAAAGCACACACTTTGCTTATCTAGAAAATGGAAGTGATTATTATTATTACTATTATTATGTTAATAACTCACAGTATCAGAGATCCAAGGAATCTAAGATCTTCCCCCAAGCTCAATTCTCTTAAACAGTACTCCACAATTTATAAAGCATACCTCATAGCAACTTTGTACCACACCTTTGTTTCCCCTCAATTCTGATCTCCAAGATTAGAGTGATGTTAAGAAGATCAACTTTTATCATCTAAGTGGAAATATTTTTACTTCTTAAGAAACCAGATACTGACACAAAGTATAAGATAAATTGATATGTATAAGAGAACTGATGGGCCTTCATATTAAGCAGACTTGCTTGGATCAGGGCTCCTGAGTTTGGCAGAAGTAAATCACATGTGGTGCTACTAAACCCAAGGGGGGGATTATTTTCCAGTGAGTTGAGCTGTTATAGCCTTGCTGAAGATAAAATTCCATGTCAGGAATTTCAAGCAAGTGAGACATCTTACTGAATATAATACACATATTATGAAGCATCTATTCTCTCTGGAATTAATGAAGACGGGAAAAAAGATAAGGGTATTACAGTACTAATGTTTGGCTCTCAAGATGAAAATGTCATTGACATCATTTTATTTAATGGTGAGTCACTGCATTCTCCAATTCCAATCCAACTGAGCTTTCCTATTACAGTGACATTTAAAAAATCTTATGAGAAAGATGCTACTTCTTTAAAAAGTTGGCTGACTTGAAAAGAAATAAGAACTTAAAAAAAAATCACTTGACACATAATAGCAACGTTCTTATGAAGTGATGTAAAAATGTGGCCTTGATCAAGCATGTCAGAAAGAAAAAGTGTGGAATGGTGGGAAGCACAATGGGCTACAGACAGGAAGGCTTGGGTCTTCACTCTGGTTTTGTCACTCATTTTCCTGTGTCACCCTGGACAAATCACAATCTCACTAGATTTTAGTTTTGTACCTGAAAAATAAAAGGGGTAGGGGGAAGGAAGAGAAGTGGCAGTAGATGAACTCTAAGCTTTTAAATAGATTTTTATGGGATTTTATGGTTTTCTGAATCAAGCCAACTTTACCTCTGCACACAGCTCCTATTTGTTTATGCAAACCTTAAAGGTAAATAGATCTGTGGGATATCTGTCCTAGGGTGCTTAACACAATCACTGGGGCTAAGGGCAATTCCCTATCAGATAGAAAGAAGATTGTAGGAGTCAAGAAAACAGAAAATAGATCCAAAACAAGACCCAAATAAGTAAACCATAGACTAAGTTGGGTAGGCACCACAGTTTTTGTTTTGTTTTGTTTTTTTGTAGAGGTGTAATAAAATCAATAAGACTGAAACAGGAAGAGAAAATTAGGGAAAAGAGCCCTTTATAACTGTAGCTCCAACTTCCCTCTTCAGCCTTAGTACATCATACACATTAGGGCAACGGTTCGCAACCGGTGGGTTATGTTCAATTTGTAACAATGAAAATACATCCTACATATCAGATATTTATGTTATGATTCATAACAGTAGCAAAATCACAGCTATGAAGTAGCAATGAAAATAATTTCATGGTTGGGGGCCACTACAACATGAGGAACTGTATTAAAGGGGCGCAGCATTAGGAAGGTTGAGAACCACTGGCATAGAGTGAGAGGCCTGGGGTAAGGAAGATTCATCCCCCTGCGATCAAACTTGGCCTCAGTTACTTACTAGCTGTATGACCTTGGATAAATCACTTAACCTTCTTTGCCTTAGTTTCCTCATCTTTCAAATGAGTTGGAGAAGGAAATGGCAAACAAAAAACAAAAACAAAAAACCTAAATGGAGTAATGAAGAGTTGGGCACTACTGAAAGGGCTGAATAACAACATACATAACCACTCTGCATGTATAGTTTGTACTAGGCATTGGCACCTTTGCAATGTCAGTGCCCCATGCCCAGAGTCCACTTCCTTTTTAACTCTACCTCTTAGAATCTTTTCCTTCAAGTCCAAGCTCAAAAGGTACCATTTAAATGAAACCTTCTCGGAACATTTCAGCTGTTAATTTATGTCCATTTTGAATATACCCATATGCATACAGTGGTATGCAAATTTCTTGAGACAAAGTAAAATCATTATATTTATTGACATATAATGAACATTATGTTTCACATCCTCAAAAAACATAACAATGTCATGTTTCAGTTACTTTATGAAACAATACTTTTATCACATTTAATATTAAATATATTTCTGAGATATGGTTTACTTGTCACACCCATAGGAATTCCTTCCCTGATATTTTTTTAAGAAAAAAAGTTTCTTGAATCTTACCGATCTAAACCAAATGAATGAGATTTTAATATAAAATTCTTTCCTTACTGAGCCACAAACAATTATTGGTGAAAGTCCAGAAAATTGAGCTCCCCAATCAGAAATTCCAAAATGATTTCCTATTGATGAAGTCACAAAATGTCTGTTGTGCTTTTGGAGAAACATATCCCATTCTTAAAAAGCATGCAGAGAAGGTTTTAATTCTATTTAAAAATACAATTCCACTAAATTAAATTTAATTCTTGAATCTCAGGAAGATGAGTCTTCTTGACTCCAGGCCTGGTGCTCTCTGTGAATCAGAATTCTCAGTCCTATATCCAATCAAACCCCAAATAAAAAACAAACTAGAAGATGAAGATGTTCTAGATGAAGAAGTTCCTAGGTATCTCTTTAAAAACTATTCTGAGAATAAAACTATTGGTTGAGAAGAAACAGAATCAAGGGTATCACCAATTTATTTGACTGCAATCTGCTAAACACTTAACAATTTGATGATACTAAAATGTTATGCATCAAATAAAATTTTATGTATCAAATAAAAATTTTTATGAAAAATGAATTTTTAAAATTTAGTTTAAATGAATTGTTTAAAATTTATATTTTATGTAAACATAAATTTATAGATACATGTTAATATGTTAAATAAATAATTTAAATTTTAAAAAGAACAAAAGTTTCTGGTGAAATTTAAAAGCAAAAGAAATGCTTAAATCTGACTAGCCATTCCCTCCTAGAGATCATATGTAAACATGCTAACTAAGACTAGTGGCTAGAGAAAAGTATGTCTCATCATTTCGCAATCTAAGTGTTCACTTTCCCTACCTCTTGCTTCCTATTGTAAAACCAGATAATAAAAGAATTGCAAAGATCAGCTTGTCTAGTTAGTAACTGAAGAGATTGCTTTACATCACCCCTCCCAAATAGTCATCCTGCTTCTGCTAGGAGAGCCTTTAATGACAAGGAACTCACTTGTGGTGTGCTAGAAAGAGCACCTGGGATACAGTGTAGCACTGAACCTTACTATCTGTGGAATTTTCAGCTAGTCACTTAATTTCTCTGACCTTATTTCCCCACTGATAAATGGGGGGAAAAATACTTATAATATCTACCTCACAGGTCTGTCATGAGGAAAGAACTTCACAAATCTTTGTTATTGTTCAGTCATTTTTAGTTATGTCCAACTCTTTGTGACCCCATTTGGTGTTTTCTTAGAAAGGATACTAGAGTGATAAAGAAACTAAGACAGAGTTAAGTGACTTGTCCAGGGTCATACATACACCTAGTAAGTGTCGGAGGTCAGATTTGAACTCAGGAAGATGAGTCTTCTTGACTCCAGGCCTGGTGCTAGGCACTGCACCTCCTAGCTGCCCTCACAAACATCATAGTTATATAAAATATGTTATAAAAACATCTCTTCTTTAGGAGAGGCAGCATGGTACAGCAGTAAGAATGCTAGAGCTGTCATCAGAGGAGCTGAATTCAAATTTCAGATTTACCTTGCATTACCTACATGACCGGTGATCACTTAGTTACTCCTAAAGCAGGTTGAACAAGAACGATTCCTGAGGTCTCTCCCAGCTCTAAGTCTATGTTGCTAAACAACAACCATGTGGGTTATCCTTATTGTTGCTCATTGTTGTTGTTGTTGTCATTGTTGTTGTTACTTCCCAAAGCAGCCTGTACTCCTTTTATACAGCTCTAACTGTAAGGAGTTGTTCCCTGTATTGAGCCGAAATCTGCCTCACTGCAACTTCCATCCATTGTTCCTAGCTCTCCCCTCTCTGGCCAAGGAAAACAAGTTCACTCCCTTTTCCACTCAAAGGATCTTCAATTACAGAAGGAAGCTATCATGTTCCTCTGTCCCCAAGCCTCCTCTTTTCCAACCTAAATAATGCCAGCCTTTTCAACTTTTCCTCAAAAGAGTGTGACTTCTAGGTCCCTCTACATTTTGATCTGCCTCTTCTGTACACATTATAGTTTATTCCAAAAACATTTTACCTGGAATTAAATGTGTGGTCTGATCAGGTCAGAGTCCAGAGCAGTATAACCACTCTCACACTGTACAGCATGGCTCATTTTATACCATCTAAGACAGCAATGGTACGTTTGGCTTCCTGTCATACTGATGACCACCACTGAAATCCCAAAGACTTTTGTACTTCAACTATCACATAGCCACAATATTCCCCATTGTGTAATTTAATTTACATTAAATTTAATTTCTTTAATTTAAGATCCCAGAATTTTTTTTTAAATCAACCTGTGATTTCATTAATATAGGAAATTTACAGGTCCACAAGCATTTATTAAACACCTGCTATCTGCCAGTCACAGTGCTAAGTACTGGGGATGCAAAGAAAGGTAAAAAACCAGGCCCTGCTCTCAAGGAGTGCACAGTCTAATGGAGAAGACAACATTTGAACAACTGTATACAAGCTAGTTACACGCAGGATAAATTTGAAACAATCCAAAGAGGGAAAGCAAAAGTGGCAAAAAAAAAAGTGGCAAAACAAAAGATTCTTGCAGAAGATGGGATTTTAGCAGAAACCCAACTGTAAGGACCTAATTTAGCAGATATTTTAGAAGGTAAACCAGGAGACAGAGGTAAGAAGGAAGAGAATTCTGGACATAGGGGAGAGCTAGTGAAAACACACTGAGTGGGAAGATGGAATGTCTTGTGTGAGGACTCACAAGGAGCTGTTGTCATTGTACTGAAGACTACAAAGAGTGTTGTAAGAAGACTGGAATGGCAAAAAGAGGTCAGGTTATGAAGGGCTTAAATGAGAATTATATTTGATCCTAAAGGTAATAGGGAGTCACTAGAGTTGACTGAATAGAGGGATGTTTGTTGAATAGGAGAGTGACATGATCAGACCTGTACTTTAAGAAGATTAATTTGACAGCTGAGTAGACAATGGCTGTAGTAGGGAGAGACTTGAGGCTGGATCAAACAGAAGGCTATTGTAATAGTCCAGGTATGAGGACTGTACCAGAGTGGTGAGAGTGTCAGAAAATAGAAGGGAGAGTATATGAAAAATGTTGAGAAGGTAGAATCAACAGAACATGGCAAAGAATAGGATATAGGAGAGAAGAGATTAAGGAGAGATCAGATAGCCCCAGTCTACCCCTTCACAGAAGTGGGAATGTGATTCACTGCACATATTTTCAGATTGTTTTCAATGTACTGATCAGTTATACTGATATTGTTTTCCTCTTCCTCCTTTTTTGTTTTTAAAAATATTGTCATATCGAACAGCTTCCTGGGAAAGGAATGCAGGATTCTGAAGGAAATTATGGTTAATTTTAAAAATATATATCAGAGACAGACAAATAGACACATCAATTGAATGGTAAGTTCAGAAGCCAAATTATAGAGTTAAGAAGAGAGTGAGAGTAAAAGTAAGGGAATTCCTCAAGGAAGAAACTCCTATTAATAAGAGAAATCAGAACCTGTTCCACAACTTATGATGTTGTCTGGGACACTGAGAGATTAAGTAATAAGTCTTAGAGCATATCACCGGTATACTTTAATGAATGTCTTAGATCCTGATTGTTATCAAACATGTTAGCTAAAACTAGCTTTGTCATCTGAAAATTTGGTAAACCTACTTCACCTTCAACCAAGTGATGAAGGAAGGAAGGAAGGAAGGAAGAAGGAAGGAAGGAAGGAAGGAAAGAAGGAAGGAAGGAAGGAAGGAAGGAAGGAAGGAAGGAAGGAAGGAAGGAAGGAAGGAAGGAAGGAAGGAAGGAGGGTTCTTGGGCTATTTATTCTCTTAGACATGTCCATCCAAACAACCATTCTAAATCCAGTTCACAGAATCACAGAATTTCAGAGTTCAGAGTGACCTTAGCAGTCATCTAGTCCAACCATCCCCAAGTCAGAATCTTTACTAATACATATTTAACAAGTGGTCATTCAGCTTTACTTAAAGAATTCCAGTGGAAGGCAACTACCTCTTAAGACAGCCCATTCCCTTTTTCCCCTCATTAAATCTAACTTCTCCTCTTTGCAACTTCAATTCATCATTCCTAGCGTATGAAGAATTATGGCCTAACTCCTTCACCAAAGTTTTTCCATAAAGATATAGAAGACCCACCAAATTCTGTCCAGGAAATCCAAGAAAAAAATTACAGTGAATCATTTTCCCAGTCCAGGGTGGCACAAGGTAGACACAGAGAGGTCTACAGACACTGGAGATGGGGACAGGATAGGAACATGCCCCAGGAAGCATCACAGCACCCAGGTACTGAAAAAGACCTAAGTAAGACCAGGCACCAGAGAAGAAACAATAGGGGAAGGAAGAGAGAGCACAGGAGATTCCTAAACTAGCACAAGGTGAAGGAACAGGTACCATAAGGAAGTTCTTTACCCACAACCCAGATCCAGATTGGGTCAAATTAGGGATCTGCACATAGAGGTGATGGAGAGGAGCAATGGCTAGCAGGCCCTAGCTTTGTACTGAACAAGAAAGAAGTTTAAAAGCGAACAGCAGCCATGTGACTCTGATCCCAGATGTCGAATATAGACTCTATTTTAGACACACGGAAACCTGTAGTGGAATAACTAGAACAAGAGTCCCAGATCAACGGGAAGCCTATGGTTCAGTCATTCTGAACTTGCAGAGGCTCCTAGCAGGCTAACAGTAGCTGAGACCAGCAGCATTCTATTGAAATTCCCAACCAGGGACAAGCTGACATACCCAAGCTGGGTTGAAAAGTTGCAGAGCTCAGACCAGGAGTTAACAGTCTTCTACCACCTCACTGTCAGAAAACTAAAAGTTTGCAATACCTCAGCCTGAGATATGAAAGCAAAAGAAAGAAAAGGATAGAAAGAATTAGTAAACTCCTGGCCAGACATTCCCCTGTCCCCCAAAAGTGTGAAGAATCTAACACTAAAATGAAGTCCAGAGTCAAGAAGCAGACTAGAAGAACAAGCAAATAATAATAATAACCTGCCCATAAATGGTATTATGGCAATAGAGAAACTCAAAACACAAACACACAGAAGAAGAGATTGACTCAACAACATCTATAAGCAAAGTCTCAAAGAAAAATGCAGCTTAGACACAAGTCCAATCAGAATTCCTGGAAGAGTTAAAGCAAGAGATAAAAAAAGATATATATTCTAGGAGCCCTCTTTACTTCTCAAGGATACCAATGACACACACGAACCATCCATTGGTTCTTCTACTTCTTATGACATGACTAGCTTTCATTGTCAGCCACAAATTTCCATGACATCCATTAAACCATGAATTCTTAACCTGACGTATATCACTAATCCATTTTATGAGGCAGTTGGTTCACATAATAGATGGAGTACTGGGCTTGGAGTCAGGAAAACTTGAGATCAGTTCTAGCTTCTATATGTGACTGTGGGCAATTCACTTTACCTCTGCCTCAGTTTTCTCAACTTTAAAATGGGCATAATAATAGTACCTACCTCCTCTAGGGTTGTTGTGAGGATAAAATGAGGTAGTAATAAAAAAAATTAGCACACATAGTAGGTACTTAATAAATGTTTATTCCCATCATTTAATCCTCTTTTCCCTTTGGCAATCTGGTAAAGCCTGCTCAAAATAATGTTTTTGAATGCATAAAATATATAGTATTACAAAGGAAACTAATTATATTGCAATAAAGACTAATTTTTTTCTTATCCAAAAAAAAAAAACCCAAAAACAAATATGGAAGATATAAAAAAGGAATTGATAGCTTCAGTCAAGAAATATAAAATCCTCCTTCCTTCCTTCTTTTCTTCCGTCCCTCATATCCACAACCACTGAGTGTCATAACTAAGCTTCTTGGCTCTTTCCCCTATCTAATTCTCTAACTGTTAAAGCATATAAGACAGGAAATTTGCAATAAATATATTCTGGATTAAGTCAGGGCTATCTTCAGAAATAGCAATAAACTCATGTGCATTCAGCTGCTATTCCCCATATCTCTAGTCTAAAAAATACACATATATGTGTGTATCATACATGTGTACATACATATATATTCATCTATAGTCTATAGTCTCAGAAATGCCATCAGGATCACAGAAATTAAGAGGACTTCAATGATCACCCAGTCCAAACAGTAACTGACCTCTACGATATCTGCAATAAGAGGTCACCCATTTTCCTCTAGAAAACTTCCAGTGAAGTAGAATCCATTACCCATAAAGGCACATCAATTCATTTTTAGACAGTTCTAATTGTTAGGAAAGGAGCACTATGGGCACAGCTATAAACTCCAGCTACCTATGATGGATATGTGGTACCATACAATTAAAAAAGAGAAAAGTTCAAAAAAAAGGAAAGAAAAACAAATTTAATGACATGTAATGAGTAGTGGATTTTTACCTAATAAATTTCCCTTTCTAATTGCTGTGACTGTATTGGCTTGGTAAGAATCTCATGCTATCATACCATAGTTTTCCAAACATTGTGACTATCCTTTAAAAATGGCAAGTATGCCATCTAATGGGGCCTTACCAAAATCAATATATTAAGGCTAGATCTCAAAGTAAGGCCAAAGGCACTGATTGTAGATCTCTATTAAAGACATGAAGTGGTTGAACAGACATGAGTTTACCCAGGAATCTTTAACAAGCCCCTACTGTTACTTCAACAGAAGCAGGCAATGTGTTAGCTAGTCTACCATGTAATAAATCAAACATACTAGATGAACTTGCAAAAGCTAGGAAACAATCTAGATATTTGGTGTCCCTTCCAGTTGCCTCCAAGCATTTGCACTGAAGCAAACTGAGGGCCATTGTTTAGGCTGGTTTAAAAAAAAAAAAAGGAAAGAAAAGAAAAAACTCTTCTCTCAGGCAAGCATTAAAAACCACATAACCTCCTACACAGTTTCACTTATCAAAATCTGTGTAACCAAAAAGTGGGAATCAAATTATTTAGGATAGTATTAATTAATATTCAGTGTCTTGTAATTTCAAATCAAATGTGCACTTTAAGGTTTAGAATTTCATCTGAATATTTCCTACTTTATTTATGTGATAAACTTATTGTATTAATTTTTTAAACCATTTGATTGTTGCCAAGAATTCTCGAAAGAGAAAAACTAAGCAACTGCTATATGAAATTCTACCATTCAAAAATCTAATTTTAAAAAATGCATACTAGATAGATTAAAGCATCAGCTTATATTAATATAATGCTTAAAAAGTATTTTTGACATACAAGATCACTTGTTGTTTATGACAACCCTATTCAGCAGACACTGATAATATTAATCACATATGTTACAGATGAGCAAAGTAAGATTTCTAAAGTATTCTGAAAGACTAAATAATTCAAATTTTCTTCTTTTATTTATGCTTTAAACAGCAAACAAATACCTATCCTAAAGCATTTATTAAGTACCTCCTATGTGCCAGGCAGTGTGCTAGGATCTAGGGATATACAAAAGTTAGAAAGATAGTGCCTTCAAAGATGTTACATTGTATTAGAGGGATACATGTTGACTAGAAGATAAATACAAGGAGGGTATACACAAACAACTAAGGAAATCATACAAGGCTTCTGGAGGGAGGTGACATTTTAAAAAGACAAAGTATTGTCAAGGACAATGACATACATTTCAATTGATCAAAAGGTTATGTATAATTTAATGACTCTGTATGCCTAGTGGAAACTGGGATGGGATAGCTCATTTACATCAATCCTAAGAGAAAAAGTGATCATTTTAATTCAACTAGAATTTATTAACATTTTTACTGTGAACCCAAGAGTGTGTTTGTGTGTGTGTGTGTGTGTGTGCATGTATGTTTAAATCAGAAGTGGTACAAATGTAAAAAATTCCTGAGTCTTCAAGACCTTACAACCTGACAAAGGAAGCAAGACATAAACAGATGAAGCCATCCAGAAAAATACAAGTGAAAGAAAATACACTTTAAAATTGGGTATGAAACAAAAAAAAAAGAAGAAAAGCAGCAGATCATATACCTTTCACAGCTATAGACAGAGCAAATTCTTAACCAAATAAAGAATAGACAATTATAAAAGATAAAAGAGATGATTTTAATTACATGAAATTGGAAATCTTTTGTACAAATAGAATTAAATTATCTAGGATAAGGAAGCAATTAACTTCTGCTTGTTATTCTTTTCTTTCTAGGCTTTCATGATACTGCTCTAGTTGTCCTCCTACATATCTGTCCATTCCTTCTCAAAATACTTTGCTAGATGGTCAGTTATACCATGACCATTAACCATGGGTGGTCCCCCGAGGCTCTGTCCTGGACTATCTTTAATTCTCCCTCTATACTTCTCCATACAAGTGATCTATCAGCTCCCCAGGCTTCAATGATCATGCATATGCAAATGATTCCCAGATTGACTTGTTTACCTCTGATTTCTTTTCTGACCTCCATGCCCACAACTCAACTGCCTAGTAGACATTTCAAACAGATTGTGTTGTTAAATGCAATATATCCAGAAATGAACTCATTATCTTTCCCTGTTACTGTCAAGAGCACCATCATCCTCCCAATCATCCAGTTTTTGCAACCTAACCTACATGCCACTTTTGATGTCTCACTCTCTCACACCCACCGCATTTCCAATCAGTTTCCAAGTCCTGTCATTTTTTATCTCCATAAAATCTCTCAAATATGCTCCCTTATTTTCCTCTAATACTGCCACCACTCTGGTGTAAGCCCTCCTCACCTCACATTTGGACTATCACAACAGTCCCCTGGCTGAGCCCACTGACTCAAGTCTCCCCTCCCCCCCAGGTCTATCCTCCATTCTGTCAAGCTGACCTTCATAAAGCACAAGTTTGACCATGTCACACATAGCCTGAGTTCCACTAAATCAACTCCAGTGGCTTCCTATGACCTCCAGCAGGAAATACAAAATCTTCTGCTTCACTTTTAAAGCTCTCTATGACTTGAACCTTTCCTACCTTTCCTATCTTCTTACTCCTTACACCCCCTGCAGAGGTATTCTGTGACAATGTATACAATGACAATGGTACCCTTGCTGTACATGGAACTAAACATTCCATCTCCTGACTAGGAATTTTCACTGGCTGCCCCTCATACCTAGAACTCTCATCTCTACTTCTTAGCTTCCCTGGCTTCCTTTAAGTCTCTGCTAAAATTTCACCTTCTGCAAGAAATCTTTTTCAATTCTCCTTAATGCTAGTTCCATCTCTCTGTTGTTTACCATAGCCAAAATCCAAATATTCTACTTCAAAGAAAAAACACCACAAGCGTCAAGAAAGAAAAAATTAAAATATCTCAATCAGGATTCCACATGACCTGGAAGTTTATACTATAAACAAAAGGAACTCTTGGAACATAGTACTCCAAAAGGCAAATTTTGGTAAGCCTATGCTTATCACCAAGAATAACTAAACTTCCAAAGCAAATTCTATAGTACTGGGGAACAAAAATTTAACAGAAAAGAACTTTCAAGTTTCTTGATGAAAAGATAGAGATTATGGTCGCTAGGGGCCACAGTGAATAGAGCACCGGCCCTGGAGTCAGGAGGACCTGAGTTCAAATCCTGCCTCAAGACACTTAATACAAACTAGCCATATGAAATACAAAACTAGCCACGTGACCTTAGGCAAGTCACTTAACCCCAATTCCCCTACGTTTCCCTCTCCAAAAAGGAAAAAAAAAAGGATGAGAGAAGAGTAGGAACTTTGAAATGTAAATACAAAAGTCAAAAGAAAACTAAAAAGGTAAATTTATTTGAACCGGAAGGAACTGTAGGCTGAAGAAGTGCTAACATTGTTCGAAAGCAGTCAAAAACTCTTGCCTCTGCTTCTGCTTCTAGAAATATGAAAGCATTTAAACATTATGCTAATCTGAAGTCTGGATGAATCTAAAAAAGGAACTTATGTCTTTAACTTTAAATTCTGAAATAGCATTTTGTTCATTTCTCTCCAATGGCTCTCATCAGACCAAGAAGTAGTCTTCCCTTGAAATAATCAGAGAAGTAACCATGCAAGGACCAGAGACTCCTGTGCTATTCAAGAGAAAGAAGAATTCTCTTGGATAACTTCAGGAAACACATGTCTAGGCAACAATGACTAGCTAGAAATAACAATATTTGGAGAGGGTGATCTATGAGGAATTTAACATTTTTAGGAAAATTATTCTCCAAAGGTGTTCTGAAAGTTAAGTGACTACTGTTCAGTTGAATGAAGCAAACTATTAACTTGTACTTTACCTTGAAATCTGTAACTATGTTTTATCATATAGCATATTCCTTGTCCAAAAATACCATAAGTTAGGACTATAAAATTACTTAGGAATTAAGAGAAGTCCAAGCGCATAAAGGGACAGGGACCATGTCAGTTTGGACATTTCTCTCTCAAAGCAAAACAATGCTTGGATTTACAGTAAACAAAATTACAAAAATTGTTTCTAGTAGTTTGTGACTCCATTACGAAGTATAGTATTTTTTTCTTTGACTACTCTAATAATGAAGAAGAAACCTTTAGAACCTTAACATCTATTTTCAAAGGATATTAAGGGAGCTAAGTAAAAAAAAAACACAGTAGATTTCTAAGTATAATGGCTCTATTCTCAGGGTTTTAAGAAGGGAAATAAAAGTGAGGGTAAAAGGAAAACCCTATTGTAGAATAAACATAGAAAGGATCCATAGAACTTAGTATTTTGCTTAACTGGAATATATGAGAAGAAGAGTATGTATACATGGTGGAAGAACTGGAAAAGTTCTTCCAGTGGGAGTGGAGATCAGGGGAATCTAACACTTATCTGGACCTGATAAAGGAGGATTAATACACACACACAAAGAAGTATCTGTAGAAATGTACCAAACTCAACAAGCAAACAGGCAGGGAGGGGAAGCTTAGGAGGGAGTTGTTGATACCAGGCGAGGAAACAAATGTTCTGATCTTGAAGGAGAGTCAAAAGGGAAAATAAAAAGGAAAGGAAAAGGAAAGGTCTAGAAACTACAGGTGTGTCTATCAATAGGAGAAAGGCTGAAAAAACATAGTAAATTAATGTAATAAACTATTATAATGCCATAAGAAATGATAAAAGAGATTTCAAGGAATCTTGGAAGTATGAACTGATTCAGACTGAAATAAGTAGACACAGAAGAACACCAATGACAACATTGTAAAGAAAAACAAATTTGAAAAACCTAAGAATCCCAAACAAACAATCCTAAACAAAGCAATGACCAGTTCAAACTCATAAAAATACCAATGATGGAATACATGAATACATGACTCACCTGGAGACGGAAAACTAACTGACTGAAGGTATGAAAAAAAAAGATACCTTTTTTTTTGGATATGGTCAATGTTGGAATTTGTTTTGCTTTACTATGTTTATTTGCTTAAAAAGGTTTCCCCCCCTCTCTTTTTAATGGAGGAGTGTGAGGAGCAGAGCCACAAGAATACCACAGGCAAAAAAAGGAAAGAAAAGAAAAAAGGGGAGGGCCGTTGAAAAACATTTTTAAGTACACAAAACAGTACACTAAGAAGTTCAGAAGTAAACAGACAAGCAGGGTAGTTTTGAAAGTAAAGTATGAAATTTATTATTTAGATTATTTTTTACTTTTTAAAGTCTAGGAATTTTTTAAGCGTTATTTTTCAATTAACAAGAATTAATTCTCTCTTCACTCAACTAAAAAAAATTTTTTAAGAAAAATGAACCCTTTATAAAAAATATGAATAATAATGCAAAATAAATTCCCATATTGTCCATGGACAAAACTGTATATCTCATTCTGCATCTTGAGTCTAACACTTCTCTGTTAGGAAGTGGGTACTATGACTGGCTATTGCATTGATCGGGGTACTAACACCCATTTTATTCTGTTCTGAAAGGATATTGATACTGAAGGAAGGGAAGAAATCCTTTTCAATCCTTGAGGGCAATAATGGTCCAAGAAAGAATAGAACTAGTGACTTTTTAGGAAGCTATTCTAAAATGTTAATCCCATACAGTATTTAAATGAATTATGATTTTTGCTGTTCAAGATTCCTATTAAAGTTATCTCAAATCATCATGGGAAGAAAAATATGTACAAGGGCATGGGGTCAGTGGTAAGGGGTAGTGGAAGGGAAGGCTGTGTCAGTTTGGATATTTCTCTTTAGGCTTGAAATGCCTTCATACAAAATAATGTTAAATTTTCAGAAAAGTCCAGAACATTTGTGCCTAAAATACAGAGTGCAGTATCAATACCTTGCCTTTGATAATAATTTGGAGAAATTTTTTTTCATAACTGTTGATAACCTGGACTTTTGAAAAATGAATAATGTATTTATATTCTCTGAAGATTTATGAAGTGAGAAATGGTTCTTACTCTCACAAATTTGGAAATGAAACCTTTTTTTTTTTTGGCTTTTTGGAAGGGGAAAGGCAGGACAATGGGGTTAAGTGACTTGCCCAAGGTCACACAGCTAATAAGTGTTAAGTGTCTGAGGCAAGATTTGAACTCAGATCCTCCTGACTCCAAGGCCAGTGCTCTACTCACTGCACCACCTAGCCACCCTGAAATGAAACCTTTTTAAGGAATATTTGCTTCAAACATCATTTTCCCAATTACCTATTTCCCTTCTCATTTTAACTGAATTGTTTTTGTGGTACAAAAACTTTTTAATTATTCTTAATCAAAATTGTATATTTTGTCTTCCATGATCCAGTCTATCCCTTGATTGATCATGAATTCTTCCCCTATATGTATATCTAATTTTTTAATTAGTTCCTCTAATTTGTTTATGATGTAACTTTTCAGAATACAAAAACCTCTCACAAAATTACATCTTGAAAATTTAGATGTAATGAACAAAATAAAAACTATTAAACAATTAAGTTCAAAGTACAACACATAAGAGGTCTGGAGATAGGGGAGAAGAAGGTCTTTTAATTGTATTGTCTAATAGGCAAAATGGAGTCATATATGAAAATGTTTACTAACTTGGTATTTTCATTATAAGAAAAATTTTCTAAGCAAAGTTACATTTCTCAACTTTGTTTCTGAATTATGAAAATTATGTTTATGAAAGAGATCTAGAAAAATATCACAGCCTGCAACAAACATAATTTTTGAACACATGTGACTCAGGCAAGAGGAGAAAAAAAGTAGCTCATAGATTATTTTTCATCTTACTACAAAAAATGGAACATCTAGATGCAGCAAAAATGCTTTTGAATTATGATAAATGACATAATTTAATTGACTATTATACATTAGCATTCTAAATACTAGGTGGAAAAAATATCAAAATTTAAAGAAATATCACTATGCAAAACTTTGCCAGTATTTTAAGATGACTATACCAAAGACATATTGTATTTTCACATACAGTAATATATGTTTTAAAAAACTGGGACTATCAATTATGTTCTACTGGAAGTACAGTGTAGTGTCTAATATTCTTGAGCCACCTGGTGGAATCTTTGCTTCACAGCACTGATAAACACCTGTTATGCACAAGGCCCCAAACACACCAGTCTATACTTGAAGTTTATGCTCTTAAAGTGCCAAGACCAAAAAGAATTTACACTTACCAGAATTTAGCAATACTGTGGTCATAAGGCCCAACTCCACTCAAAAGTACTTAGAAAACCACTGTTGCTAAGTATGGAATGCACTAGTGAAAATCTACCATAGTACCTCTATAATTGTTTTTTATGTTATTTTTTTTTTTAAGTGTTTGAGTTCTACACTAAGCACTGGATCCAAAACAAATTCAAAGGATCTGAAGATCACACAGCATGCTTGCCTGTGGTTTCTTTACCCCATTCCTAGCACTGGGCAGCTTAGGACAGAACAAATTTAACTTCTCTGAGGACACTGTCATAACTGTCAACAAGGGATAACAGGCTTTCAATTCCATCAGTTTAAAAACTAGAGGTTAAAAAGTGAGGTACACTCTGTCAACAGGAACAAGGTGTTTAACTGCGATCTTTATTCATCTGTGTTTGGCTTCAAATTCTTCATACTTAAAGGATTCAAACTTACCCAGTAAAATTTTGTGTCTGGAACTTATTTTTTTTTCATAATGTTGGCTACAACTTTAGGATATGATCATGTCCAAATGTTAATATCCAGGCAGTCAAAGTTTATCATTAAATAAAAAGAATGTAATCATGTATGTGTAAATCTCATCTAAAATAAGCCAGTGGTTATTATGAAGATGAACTGGTATAATCAGGTAAACTTCTATGCCCAGCAGCAGTTACACATCCTAACAGAAGTAACTCCCTCACTCTAATGTTCCTTAATTTCTTCTATGAAAAGCTAATAAAACTCAACACTAAAGCAAAGTTATTAGCAAACTCACACATAGGTTATAATTACTATTCCACATCGCTTAATTTCTTGGATGGCTCACTAAGAATGAATGCCAAGGCTTTTTTAAATAGTCCCACATTACTGATTCATCCTTGTGATTCAAAAGCTGTACAAGACATCAAATGGAAAAACTGAGTGAAATTAAATTATCCAAAAGACGGTTCTTTTTATTGTACAAATAAGGTTGTAATCTGAGCCCAAAAAAACTGTTTAAAGATAAGTTTTCTCGGGGTAGAAATTTACCTTTTATTTTCCTGGGATAGAAATGTACCTGAAATAATTTTTGAAGTTTTTTTCCTATAGTGTCAGACCATAGGTAGAAACCACTTGGATAGAAGTCAGAAGGTACCATTTCTCCCCATCTGTTCCACTGTCTCACTGTGTGGTCTTGAATAAGTTCTTTAACCTTTCTATGTCTGTGGACAGCCCTATAAAAATGAATGAATTATACAATAAAATAGATCTGCCTGGTTCTGCACGGTTGTCTTCATGGCAAGGCCATATGGCTGGGGCCCAAAAACACCAGTGGTGCTGTCCTTATGTTGTTAAGACGGCCCACAGGGCAAATAAAGAAGGCTGTCTGTTTTACAATCACACATTCAAGTTACTGTGGTTCACAGGCTCAGCTTCAGTGCCATCTTCTTCAAAGTAAAAAAAAAAAAAAAAATCTACCATTCATTCCCCTGAGATGTTAACAGACAAACAAAGCAACATGGCTTAAACCTCCTAACATTCCAGGGCCACAAGGACAAAGCAACTGCATGAGGCAGCTCAAAACAAAGGAACTAATTTCAATTTTATTCAGTTTGCAGTCAGAGTTTAATGACAATAGATAATGATCTCCATGAAGAAGCAACAGAAGAAAAAGTAGCTCCTACAATTACCCATGGCTCATTGTGTCTAGATTCCAGATTGTAGGTACATTCATTCATTCCTTCTGCTACTACTTATTAAAGGTGCATACTGAGGGCAGGAGATAGCTGCTAGTTCATGTGGAGAATAACAAAGAATGTAGAAGGGATGGACCTGGTTCTGGGAGAAATAACCAATAAGTAGAGGACAGTATAGTATAATAGATGAGAAATGATGACAGCTTGAATTAAGGTAGTGACCATTTAAGTAAAAAACCTCTCCTTCCTCACCTCTGTGTTTCTACTAAGAGTGCCAGCATCTTTTAACTCTTATAGGTCTACAACCTCAGAGTCACCCTCGATTTTTTTACTCTCCCTCAGCCCCTATAACCAATCATTTGCTAAGTCTTGTGTATTCCATCTTCACAATATTTCTCATATGCATCCCCTTCCTACCACTAAGGCTACAAACCATAGCTCAGACCCTCATAATCTCTCATTTGGACAATTACAATAGTGTTTTGACCGATCTCCTTCCTCTCTCAGGTCTCTGGCCCTGGCAAATCCCAGCTCCACAAAGCTATCAAACTGAAAGGATGAGTTGACCACTCCCCTATTCAAGAATTTTTAGTGTTTCCCTCTTGCTTACAGCATAAACTATAACCTCCTTTATTTGACATTTAAAGCCCTCCACAAACTGACTCCAGCCTAGCTTCCCAAGTTTATCTTAAATCACTTCCAATCACACACCCAACATTCCAGCCAAACTAATCTATTTGCTGTTCCCTGTAGAGTATAAGACATTGTATTTGAAACCTCCATAACTTTGCATAGGTTGTACCCTAGAATAAAGTACAGACACTTTATTCTGGCATTTAAGACTTTCAGGTTAGTCTTCCAACTCTTTCTCACAACTCCCCTAAACAAACATTCTGCTCCAATCATACCTGGCTCCTCCTAGTTCCTTGAACATCACACTATGATACCAGAACAGTCCCTAAACTTAGCAGTCACAGTCCTTGGTTCAAATCCTAGCAGTCAGTTACTGGCAATGTAAACTTGGACAGGTTTTTTGACTTATCTCTCTGGGTTGGTTATTCCCTGGAAAAAAAAAGGAGAAGGAATAAAAGATGTGTAAGGTCTCTTCTAGCTCTAAAATAATATACGGGGCTCGCCAGTCAAATTTCTGATTTTATTTGAGAATAATCAGCTACACTACAAGTAATAGGAAATATATTTGTCTAGACACACACTTTTAAAATGAGCAGCTATTTTTGAGTTCCTATTAAAGAATATATAGACCACAAATTCTTTTATCAAACATCCTGGAAAACACATAGTATTTTTATTCATAAAGCTGAATCTATAAATATTAACCAACTATTTATTTTTCCCTCCTCTTTAAGAGATTTTAAAATGTAATGACCTGTTTCATATAAAATGCTTCATAATCCAATATGGTACATTTTCTTGCCATTCATGGCTATGTAAATATTTATTCTAATTTACTATGTGCTGTTAATATTCTTATAATGTATTAACTAGAGTGTCATGTTGATTTCATAATTGAGATTTTTCTAAAACTCAACTGATGGAAAGTTCTAGTTTCACGAAAAACAGAGGATTAAGCATCAGGCTAAAATTTCTCCACTGCCCAATGATAACAGCCCAAGACATTAATCCACTAGTCTCAAATGTAGGGATTTCCCAAAGACAAAGTGCTAATGCAGATTGCCTTAGCACATAAATTTGAGAAATCCTGACTTTCAGTGCCAACAGGTTAAAAAAAAATAACAAATCATAGTTGTTGTTTTTTTTTTTTCAAACAGAAAGACCAAGAAAATGTAATGCTTTTATATGACATCAGTCTCCTGAAAAAGACATAGGGAGAATAGTTTTAAAAACCTAAAATGCAATTTTAGAGATCTAATTCAACCTACTCATTTTAGAACCGATGAGATGAGTCCAGAATCATCAAAATCTAGACATACATGTAAAATCATGTCATTCTACAATCAGTCCTTTCCCCTCCCCCCCTTTGAATCTCACAATGTCACTCTTTTGGTCCTAATCATTTTCAAACTCTTTTAAAAAGTTATTTGTGTACATATCATCCTATATTAGACTCCTTTGTTGTAAGAAGCCTGCTGTTTTCCAGTTTTATATCTCCAGTGAAATACACAGTATACTTAATAAATGTTTGCTGAACTAAAATGAATTAATGGGAAAAATCAGAACTAGATCCTGGGTTCTCTCTCCCATTAGGGTAGACACACATAGAGAAAAAAAGGACATAGGCTCTGCAAGGAAGGCTGAGTCATCAGTAGCAGGAATAAGAATTTTGAGGTGCCCCAGCTAATATTTCATAAAGGACTCTTTAAAAATTATTTCAAAATAAAGAGATCTCCATCTTGAGTAAAGGATCAAATAATGTCAAAGGGCATACAGTTCAGCAGCTTCCAGAGAACAGCTCCTGGTATCCCTGGAACACAGAAATTGAGGGCTTGAAATAAATATTTATATAGCCATGAATAGAAAGAAAATATATCATATTGGATTACAAACCATTTTATATGAAATGGGTCGTTACATTTTCAAATCTCTTAAAGAGTCACATGATTCATTCTCTATAACTCAGAAATAGCTAGCTGGACATGGAAGCTACCAAAGGATACTCTGCCTTAGCCAACCTCTCCCTAGCCAATTCATTCCAACGTCTCTCCCCTACTCAAAAACCTTTAAATGCTCCCCAGTATCCATGGGATAAAGTCCAAACTCCTTTTCCTTGCATTTAAGGCCTTAAGCAAACAGAACTGGACTCTGTGGGGTAGGGATTAACTGCTCCATCGTCCTCATTCTCATTTACTCATGCTAATTGCACTGTTCCTTAGTACCCATCCTAAAAGTGGGCAGAAGATGCAAAAAGGGGCAAACTAGCCAAATTTGATGTATTAATCAGCTCTAACAGAAATTTTAATGAGGAAAACACAAATTTACTCTCCTTAACCACTGAAAAACTTCAATTTTCCAAGCTATCCCTGACTTTGATTATAACTTAAATGAGTACCATGACAGTATATATCACAATTAAATATTACCTTCTCTCAATTAACCTATTCAAAAATGGGAGGGGGAAGAGGTAATAGTTTAATTCTTCACATACCTATTTATTGCATTAATTCCATGCAGAACTTCATAGTCAATGGCTTAAAAATGCTCTCTATTCAAATGAGTATGTTCATTTCTTGAATTTCAAAAAACTGCTTAACTTGTTGAGATAGGTATAATCTAACAAAAATACTTAATGAAAAGATGCATGTATCCTTTAAAAAGAGCAACTGTAAGAGAGGGAAAGGAAGAGGGGATGGGAGAGAGGGGGAGAGCTGAAGAGAAAAACAGGAAAGAAAGGAGAGGGAAAGGGAGGGTAAGGAAAGAAAGGAAAGAATTCAAGGGAATAAAAAAGGTAAAGATGCTTTAAAAAAAATTAGCATGCTACTCACACCCTATACTTTTTAAATCTCTTCAAAGAAAAAAATGCTCGCTTATAACATTCAAAGGAGATAATCTCTAAAAATTCCTACAGGCATTATAGTCCCTATGTCCCTAATGGTGCTATTGCTGCTGCCATTTGTCCTTTGTTCTCAAAGAGGACCATGACATTAAGGAGGTGATGATGCCAAGACATGCAAGTGAATTGGATTTAAGTGAGGGAGGTCTGTGCAAAGCTACCAGCCTCACTTTCTACTCTAGAGTCATCTGGGTCCAGTGGCCAGATATGGCTCTATAAGTAAGTCTAACAATATAAAATTGTTTCCCTTAATTTAAGGTACTCTGCATACAGAGGCAGCTAATCCAATGCAGGGTATAATCCCAAATTTGTGGGTCAAGGTTAGTATCTTTGGAACCTGAAGCAATCACAATCAACATAAATAGATGAGACTGGTTATTTACACACACAATCCAATCTAAGAGATGATTTGTAAATGGAGTGTAAATGAAAATGTAAGTGGCCTGCCCACCTGCAATCTCCTCAACACAGAGAGACAAGAATCTAAAATATAACTGGGGTAAAAATAAGTTATTTGGTCAAAATTTTGGAAACTTAAACCAGTCTCTAAAACTCAAAGAAAATAGGGTGTATCACAGGATCTCCTTAGAAAAGCATGAATGGAATGTAACTGATTCTAAGAAAAGCTGAAACGAACTCTTACTGGATTATAACAGGTCCAAGGTAATGTTATAAGAGGGCAGTAGTCTACATAGATTCTAGAAAAGGGATTGCAAAAAGTAAGGACTTATTAATACCTCCAACACTCTCCAAAGAAAGAATGCTAATTCCTATGATCAGTTCTAGCCCACTAGTTTTCCTATTAATTAGCTGTGACTGGAGATAAATCACTTCCTCTCTCAGCTTCATTTTCTTTCTCCATAAAGAAATAGGATTGAATTCCATGACTTCTAAGGTCCCTTTTAGTCTGTACATTCATTCTATGATTTTAGAAGTAGTCTCCAGACAGAAAAATACATAGAACTCGGAGGCCCCCCAATGTTAAAAAAAAAAAAAAATCTCAGCAAGAATAATTACTTAATTATTAATTAAACTACAGTCCCATTTCCCTTTCCCAGCCAAATTCCTAGAAAAAATCCTTGCCTCCACATCCTCTCTTCCATCCCCTACTGTCTGGCCGCTGACCATATCTCTTGATTGAAACTACCCTAACCGGGGCGGAGCCAAGATGGCGGCGTAGAAGCAGCAAAGCACCACAGCTCCCACACAAACACGCTAAAAAACTCATAAAATGGGACGCTAAACAGATTTTCAAGCTCCAAAACTCTCCACAAGACAGAAAGCACTACGGGCAGCACAGCAGGCGGGCTCTTCGCAGCAGTCTGGGAGCCTTGGCTGAAACCCC
>CM053594.1:127716465-127736271 GCA_028646575.1 Pseudocheirus occidentalis | reverse complement strand
GATTTTTTTTTCCAGTTTGGACACTGTAGAGTTGTATTTGTCTCCTAGTTCTCTAATTTCACTTTTAAAATCTCTTTTGAGATCCTCCAAGGAGGCTTGAGACCAATTTGCATTTCCTTCTGTGGTCTCCAGTGTGGATACAGAGTCCCTGTTGCCTTCTGAATTTGTTTGTTCTTGTTCACTATAAAAGGATTTGATGGTCCTAGCCTTTGCAGTTTCCTTCTTCCCCATTGTGAGTGCCTTTGTCCTGGAATTTGGAGTGGATATCCAAGTCTGGGGTGCCGGAGTGTTAAGATTGTCAGGTGGGAGTTGGGGGCTTGGTAGCTGTAAGCTCTGAGTATGTAGCCTGATGCCAATATCAAGACTCTCAGTAATTCCCTTGAGTTGCCCTGGTGCTTACAGAGTAACTTGTTGGGGTCAGGTGGTCTATCTCCTTTGGGTTTCAGAGTCTGTGTCCCTGACCTAGGGCTCAAGCAGGTTCAGAGCCGGCTACAGCTGAAGGCCTGAGGTAGAGCTTTTGATTGCTGATTGGGCAAGTGTGCTAAATTGGCTTTTCTTGGTAGCGCTTAGATTCCATACAGTCTGTTCCCTGCCCTCAATCCTGCCCCAGCCTGGGTCTGCTTCCGCTGATTCAAGCCTCCATTCTAATTAGAACATTTAATTCCGGAGTTTCCTTGGTCTGGGAGGGATTTAGAGGAGCCACTAAACTTTATTCCTCCATCATGGCTTCTGGCAGTATGGGTGTATAAGTTTAAACATCCAGATTACCCCCACAGAATCAGCTGACCCTGCTATGGAACCCGAGTTTTTTCCTACCCAGTTTGATGCTCCTCTGTCCTCTGGTGAACTGCCTGGAAACCTCTTAGGCTGAGTGAGTCTGCTGGATGTCTGGCTGGAGCTTTTTCTCTCAGTCTGCTCTTTTCTGCTTTCTGCTCCACGCTGGCATGGCTTCCTTGCACTCAGTGTTCTTCTTACCCCAACCTAAGTAGGCACTTTCCTGGGCTGGGAATCCGCCTCACTCAGTCTCTCTGTGGGTTCTGTCGCTCTTGAATTTTTCAGATTCACTTTTTAGCCTTTAGCACTAGAATGGTTCTGGTTGCCCCTGCAGCTTCTCCCCACTGCCCTGGGGTCAGGCCTCGGTTTTTGGTGCTAGGCTGGTCTTGGCTCCAAGCCTGCTGTGATGGGTCCCTCCTGCTAAACTGCCTTCAGCAGGAGATATGTTTTCTGCAGTTCCTTGGATTTTGGAGCCATAAAATTTGTTGTTTTATGTGAATTTAAGGTGGCCGTGCCGGAGCTGCTGATCCTTGCTGCTTCTACGGTGCCGTCTTGGCTCCTCGATTATGCATATTTGTAACAGGAGTTTTGTTTTTCTTTCATTCTCAATTGGAGAGAGTAAAGGTACATTTTTGCTGATTTAAAAAATAATAATAAAATTTTTTTTTAATCCTAAGTTTTAACAGAAAGTTTTAACAAGAAACAAAAACTTTTTTTCCTTCCTGTCTCTACAATCACTAGTTCTTCACAACACTGCCTATATATGATCAAGTCAGGGGGGAGGAAGTATTTATTAAATACCTGCCATGCACTAGGCACTGTGCTAAGCATTTCACAGATATTATCTCACTTTATTCTCATAACAGCCAGGGGAGTTTGGCGCTTTTATTACCCCCATTTTATAGATGAAGAAATTAACAATGAGATATATTAAGTGACTTGTCCAAGGTCACACAGCTTGAGGACGGGTTTGAACACAGATCTCCTGACTCCAGGCCCAACATTCTATCCACTCAACCACCTACTTGCCTCACCTAGAAGAGATGATACTACAAAGCATAAGGCATCCTCCAAATTGTGTTGGAGGTCTTTGCTTTGGAATTTGGTCAAAAACACACACTCATAGACTTGCACAAGTATCCATTTATCACTGGCCTGGACATCTTCTTAGTCCTACTGACAAAAACCCAAAGTATTCCAGATTGTTAAAGGAAAAGTAAGAAGACCCCATCTCCATTAATCTCCTTGAGCCAGATAATAAAGAATTAGTTGTTGAGAGGCATATCTCACTTTCTTTCCCTCAGTTTCCTCTTCTGTAAAATGGAAATAATGCCTGTACAGCCTGATTAATGAAGTTTTGTGACAATCAGAGACTTGTAAGATCATAGATATAAAGCCAGAAGGCACCTCACAGGCCAGGGAGGTCATAACCCTCATTCTACAAATGGGAAAAGAGGACCAATAATGTTAAGTGATTTTCCCAAAGTCATAGAAGTAAGTAAGTGTCATAGGTGAGATTTTAATACAAATTCTCTGATTCAAGCCAGTGATCTCTAGAGAAGTACGTAGAGTACAGTGTAAATCATAAAGCCATAAGAATAGCAATATTGCTATTATTTAGAACTGGAAACTTATTCAGACACTTATTCATTCACTCAGGAAAAGTAACTATTTATTTTAAGTAAGACTGACATGAGAGTCAGAGTAGCATAGTGTATTACGAGCCAGACTTGGAGTCCACAAGAGCTGGGTTCAAGTTCTGCTTCTGGCATATACTCAATATGTAACAATGGGCAAATCATTTAATTTCTATTTTAGGTTACTCAACAACTGCAAGGTTGTTCACCTAGTCGTGAGTCTACTACATGAATGGAGGGAGAGTATATCCTGGGAATTGAATATAACAGTGATATCACTTGATACTCACCTTCACTCAATACCCCAAAGAATAGTATGCTATTTCTTCCTTCCTTCCTTCCTTCCTTCTTTCCTTCCTTCCTTCTTTCCTTCCTTCCTTTTTTCCTTCCTTCCTTCCTTCTTTTCTTCCTTCCTTCCTTTTTTCCTTCCTTCCTTCTTTCCTTCCTTCCTTCCTTCCTTCCTTCCTTCTTTCCTGCCTTTCTTCCTTTCTCTTTCCTTCTCTCTTTCTTTCTCTCTCCTTCTCTCTCTCTCTCTCTTTCTCTCTCTCTCTCTTTCTCTCTCTCTCTCTTTCTTTCTTTCTTTTCAAGGTAGAAATGATGCTAACCATGGGTAGGGATGACAAGGAGTTAATGACAATAAACAACAGCGAGATGGGGGTGGGGGTGGGGAATTGTGGTTACAGCAATAATAACAGGATCAGTCAAACAACAATTTTCAAACGCTCTGGACAGAAAAGCAACACAGCATTTTGGAGAAGTCTTGAAGCCAAAAAGGCCTAAGTTCAAGTGATTCCTCTAACACATGATGGTGTTGTCACCCTGAACAAGGCACCTGATCTCTCTGTGCTTTCAGTAGTTCTTCAGGACTCTTAAATTTCTGAAAAGAGTTGGATTAGTACTGTAAAAGGATCTCTCTCGTCTGAGAGGCCCGTATGTCATTGAAATTACAAGTTTATTCTATAGCCCTAATTATTAACAGGGGATCTTTAACCTACTCCATTTCCAGTCTTGGTGAGTTAATTTCTCCTTAGGCAGCATGGTGGCCCCCCACACTCCCAGGGACTCACCATACCTGTACTAGCTTTAGTACATTCACCCATTTGACTTAGTATATTTCAGCTGAAAATTCCCAAGTTCAAGTGATCCATCAGTCTCAATCTCTCTGGTAACAAAGATTATATGCTCAGTGTGAAAAGTATGTTTTGTTGGTTTTGTTTTTCCAGTTCTAAATTCAATGTTATTTTATTTTTAGTTCTGGATTTTCTCTTCTCCTCTTCTTTCCCCCTCTACCCACTGAGAAGGTAAGAAAAATAAAATCCATTACAAATCTGTATAGTCATGGAAAACAAATTCCTGTATTTGTCACATCAAAAAAAAAACCAGGAAAAAGAGAAAGAAAAAAATATGCTCCAATCTGCATTATAAGTCCGTCAGTTCTCTATCTGGAAGTGGATAACATGTTTTGCTATGAGTCATCTGGAATTATGTTGAGTCATTATACTGATCAGAGTTACTATGTCTTCAAAATTGATTACAATATTGTTACTATTATATAAATTGTTCTGGTTCTACTCACTTCACTCTGTACCAATTAAGACAAGTCTTCTCAGATTTTTCTGGAACTATCCGTTTCTTAATTTCTTACAGCACAATGGTATTCCATCACCTCCTTATAACATAACTTGTTCAGTCAATCCCCAATTGGCGAACATCCCATTATTTCTAATTCTTTACCACTACAAAAAGAGCTATGATAAATATTTTTATACACATAGGCCCTTTCTCTCTTTCTTTGATCTCATTGGGGTATAGTCCTAGTGGTAGTAGTGAACAATTTAATAGCTTTGAGGACATAGTTCCAAATAGCTTTCCAGAAGGGCTGAACTAGTTCACAGTTCCACGAACAGTGCATTATTGTACATGTTTTCCTACAACCAAGAAAGATCTAGTTTGAAGGGGAAAAAAGTAATATGAAAAAACAAAAGTCATAAATAACAAAAGAGATTTTAAAAAATATATCCTTGCATGAAAATATGAGTGGAAGTAAAGTGATCATTCAAGGATTGTTCAGTAAGGGCACTAATGGTCCTGATAGTGGAACAGGGAGGCCTACCAATCCAAGTGCCTCCTGGCCACAGAGTCCAGCTAATAAGGATGCTGCTATACCTTCCAAAGCTAGAGTAAAGCAAATTTTTTGTGAGAACTCAGTATATGAAAAGTCACCAGATTTCAGGATGTGTTGGCATATTTACTTGGAGATGCTTAAGACTTTCGACCAAGAGCACTTCCTTGTGCCTTGCCAATGGAATGATATCACTCAATTCCCATCTGCTACTAGAGAGGACAATGGAAGTGGGCTAAGCCTGAGGCCCACACAGATTACCCCAGTCTCACAGGCAGTATGTCCATCACTCATTTCATGAAGAAACCAAGACATGATGAATAGGTTGAAACTGTGGAAATGGATGAATTCCAAGCAGACACTGAAGAGGAGGAGGAGGAAGACACTGATTATATGATTCACCATGTAGAATTGATTCTGTTTGATGATGATGCAATGGAAATGGAAACCAGTGAGGTTCAGCCCATCTAACAGAACTATAAACCACTTCAATGAGCCAGAATATCTAATGAACCAGTTATCTCTCCATCTGCTCAATCTTTCTTTCCACCACCAAAAGCATTCTTCCAGGGAAAGTGCAATTTGAACCACCACACTCATAGATACTTGATGCTTGACTTATTCTAGGTGGAAGGGAAATAAAGGAGAAGAGGGAAGCAAAAAACCCTTGTTGAGTAGAAATTTGGAAGAAGACTAGTGACAGGAGAGTGTCGATATTATTTCCTTCAACAAGAATTTGTAAGCACATTTCACCTCACCTCCTCCTTCACTGAGCCTTCAGGTGGCCTCTCACACCTCCAACAAAAGCCAAGAAGTGTTAGAATCCAACTGGTTCATTTATTATCCAAGCTGGCAGGGGCAATGGCATGGTAACTCTGCCCAGGGCTCTCATGCTATGGTTGGGGGAACTTCCAGCAGAAAAAGTCACTCAACAATCCCCATCTTCTCTCCTTTCTCCTTTCACTGGCTTCCAACTGCACCCAGACAAGAGAACAAGTGACACTTACCATCTAGATCAGTACATGACATCCTTCCACTTCTCCCATGATGGTCCATAGATCACACTTGCATCATCACTCCGCTATGGATTGAAAGAGTTTTCAGGCAGGTGAACATTAATGAAATGTTGAGCTAGTTTTCCAGAGTATGGACTAAGTAAGCTTTTTTGGAACCAAAAATTTAAGAAAAAAATTTCCGTTCTGTTTAAGCAGTTTGTCAAACACATTCTCTTAAGGATTTACTAAAAAAAAAAAAAAATGTGGTTAAAGGTCAAAAAAAACAAACAAACCACGAACTGATCTAAATAGATTTTCATGCTAAAAGTACTTGGACTTCTGATGAACAAGCAAGAGCCATACTGCCAATTCACTTATCTTGGATGTCTTGTTCTTTTCCAGGCTCTCCTTTTCTCTATCACCTTCAACACTGTAATGTTGAATGTTGCCAGTGGGGGGGGGGGGGAAATATATATATATGAAAAAATCCATTCAAAAAAGCTGCTGGAACTTTAAACTGCCTTAATTAAAAGGGGTCAGAAAATCATAAGTGTTGGCTCAGTATTTTTGACAGGATGATGTTTTGTGGGTGATAGAATCCTTAAAACTTAACGGAATATCTATGAGCTTATTCAGTTCCATCAGTGGGAGGCATTACTCAGAAAGAGTCAAAAGTTCTTTTGCTCCAACAAGACAGAAGAAGAGAATTCTGAAGCTATTCAAAGGTGATATGCCAGGATATTGAGGTAGGGCAACCTAGAAATTAGGAAGTGATTATGTCTATAGTATTGTTGGTTTGCCCACTTCCCTAGCCTTTTTTATAATTGCTTCTTTGATTTTGTTGGCAGGCTCTTTGTATAGTTATATATTTAAACAGGACTGGATTTGATTTAAAGCTACTCTGACTTCAGTGATATTACTTCACCATGGCTCAAACTGAAATGTTTGTTGGGTCTCAGATATCATGAATTCTGCAAATCTAGGGGAACTGTAGGGATGAGGTGCCACTATACTTAAACAGTCTTAATTCATGAATTAAGCATATATTTTGTAGACCATTGAATTAGAGGCCTCAAAAGCCTGCAAAAGCTTATATGTAAGCTGTGCGATCCATCTAAATATAGTTCCTTGCTCTGAGTGTTGGGGTCTAGGAGAATTTTCTTACTTGAGTATTCTGAGAAAATCAAGGGAAATAAACCTACTGAGACATTCTCAAAGACAAAGCAATGAAACAAATTGGGTATTTAGGTGACACCATAGGTAGTGGACCTAGAATCAAGAAGGCCTAGGTCTGACCTCAGACAACTTACTAGCTGCATGATCTTGGTAAAGCCATTTAAAAAAAAAAAAAATCTCCATCTGCCTCAGTTTCCCCAAATGTAAATGAGGATGATAACAGCATCTGCCTCCCAGAGTTATCATGAGGATCTAATGTGATATTTGTCGAGTGCTTAGCACAATGCCTGGCACATGATAGGTACTATTTAAATGCTAGCTAAGATAATTATTATTATATTATCACACTTGCCATGTACTAGAAAAGAAACTAGAAATTCTGGTTAGGCAAAGTCTCTCCCACTCCAATTTTCCCATTCAGAAAACACAAGATACTGGTCACCAAAAAGCTAAACTTGTGAAAATAATTTTTTAAAATTAAAAACAATTTCCTCTTGATACTAAGAATATAAAATTCAGGACAAAGGAGGCACTAAGAAATGTGGGTCTAACACTAATATCAATTACCCCAATCAATGTTGCTTTACATTAACATCTACAATGTCTTTTAACTATAACTCTTATTCCAGAAGCTCACTGAGGACATGAAGGGCACAGGTACACTCTCACTTCTCCAGATCATTTCTACCATCCTGGTGGCACTCCCCTTAAAAGCATCTGAGTTCACAAGGCTCAATCATAGAACAATTTTGTTTACAAATTGTCATGAAAGGGACTTGCATCTGAGCATGTAGAGAGTCAAAAGATTATTTCTTCATCTGGGCCAGTCATCCCACCCATATAGTCTCTGTGACTGACCAAATAACATTGGGTGGGACCCCAGTAAGGGTAAATGGTCCTATGGTTGTCTTCACATTAGTAGTCACTCTTCCAGGATTCCTTTATTTGTTTCATCTTGCTCTTTCACCCAAAGCTCTTCTCTATTCCCTGCTCATTGTTAATGCTTCTCTACCATTTTCCTCAACATCTATCATCACTGATCCCTACTTTGCTACTCCAATAGCAAGGTTCACTTCCTGGAGATGATAGAAGCCTACTATAGGAGACCAACTCTCTAACACATTGCTTATGGAGATAGTCACTTACTCAGGCACCTCTACTGACAGCGTTACAGGTCTTTCAATCCAAAGTGCTCCCAGTCTTTTGAAACTTAATTGTTTAGAATCTTTAAAATATATGTAATAGTAATGAAATATGAAGATCCTTTTTGTATTGCCAAGCTAACAGGTTTTTAGCGCTTAGTTTCAAACTAAGCCTCTGTAAAGAAACAGAAGGTATGAACCCCTATTGCTGATGTAACAGGAAGGGGTTGAACAGAGAGGAGCTAATACCATATATAAGGAAAAGCCTCACCCTGGAGAGTCAGAATTTCTTGGGGGTAAGCCTCGTGGAGGCAGAGCAGCTGCTGTTGAAGAGAGAAAGAGAATTTCTCTCAGTGAGCATCTGGAGGCTGGGCTGCTACTGCTGGACTGAAGACTTGAGAATTGAGAAAAACTGAGAAGAGAAATGAGCATTGAGAACTGAGACAGAATTTCTTGGAGCAAGCCTGTGGAAGCTGGATAAAGAGTTTCTTCTGAGAGCCAGCCAAATGGTCTGCTGAGAGCTTCCAAGAACCAGCCAGAATAGCTGAAGATTTCTGAGGGCTAACTGGACCTGCCGGATTGTTGCTGCACATTTCCAGTTGTTTAGATCTGACTGTGAAAAGTGTTTTGTATTTGTGTTCACATTATTCCTGAGTTTATCTCAGCAGGTAGACTTCTGAGTACTTTATATTGTCTACAATCATTTTAAATGGAATTTCTCTTTCTAACTGTTGCTGCTGGACTTCCTTAGTGTTGTATAGAAATACCAATGATTTATGTGGGTTTATTTTGCATTCTGCAGCTTTGCTTAAGTTGTTAGCAATTTTAAGTATTTTTAGCTGATTCTCTAGGATTTTCTAAGTATGACATTATATCACCTGCAAAGAGTGATAGTTTTGTTTCCTCATTACCTATTCTAATTCCTTTCATTTCTTTTTCTTCCCACATTGCTATAGCTAACATTTTTAGTATGATATTAAATAATAGAGGTGATAATGGGCATTCTTGCTTCACCCCAATTGTGTTGGGGAAACTACTAGCTTTTCCCAATTACAGATAATGCTTGCTGAAGGTCTTAGGCAAATATTATTTATTTTTAAAGATATTTCACATGCTCTTTTATTTTTCCATTACTTATATTTTATTTAATTATTTCTTGATCTCTTCTAACTTCACTGGCTTTACCTTGCCCAATACTAATTTTCAAGGCATAATTTTCTTCCTTAAGATTCTGGATCTCCTGTCTAATTGGTTGACTGTCTTTTCATAATCTTATTTTTGGGAGGGTTGTTTTTTGTTTTTGTTTTTTAGCTTTTCCTCAGTCTCTCTCATTTGATTTTTAAAGTCTTTTTAAAGTTTTTCTATAAATTCTTTTTAGGCAGGTGACCATATGAAATTACTCTTTGGAGTAAACAAGGGTTTCATTGTTTCAATAACCTCCTCTGAAAATGAACCCCAGTCTTTTCTATTTCCATAATAACTTCTTATAGTTGGATTCTTTCTCCTTTGTCTTCAGGTTGTTTTTGGTTTGGGAGTTGTTGGGGTTTTTTTTGTAGTAATAGCTTAATTTTTGTAATGACCTCTAGTCCTGGGGTATGAGGGATGGTGCCTCTGGCTTCAGATCTTCAGTTCTCCCCTCTAGCCTAGAGCCAAAGTCAAACCTCCAGCCTCCTGCCCACAGCCAGGGGCATTCTGCCTCATTGCTTCTGCACTCACCAAGGTATGTGCTGGTTCTTTCTCACCCTTGCCACTCTCCATAGCACAGCTGCATCTGACGTTCCTTGTCAGCAGAGATTTCCCTCAAGCTTCCCTGGCTCAGATGCCCAAATCCTTTCACTGTTCCTGTGGCTGGGGCCGAGGCAGCTACTCAACACAGCTAACCCCAAAGCTTGCCACTTGTTGTTTAAGCAGTTTGTCACTTGTTGTTTTAGGGACCCTCTCCCAGAGGAGTTTACTTTTCACAGGGACCAAACCTCATCCTGGAACTTTCCTTCAGATCTCTTTGGATTCCCAAGAGGACCCCTGTTATGCCCCTATTCTTATTTATTTCACCCACAATTTGTTTGCCCTGAGGTGCTATTTTATCTCTTTACTGATAGGAAAACTTGGAATCTTGAAAACTTGGACTTTTCTAATTTATTCCACTATCATTCCAGAATCCTTTCTATTATTTATCATTTTAAGGTAAATTCCACTTATTTCAATGCTCTTCATTGTTTTGAATAAGTATGGGTGCTTTGTTTTGTCAAAGGTTTCCCCCCCTGCATCTATTGAGAGTCATATGATTTCTGTTGGTTTTGTTATTAATTTTTAAAGTTTTGTTAATTTTGCTTTTTGTTCATTTGATTTTGTTACTGGTCAATTATGTTAATACTTTCCCTAACAATGAACCAGCTCTGCATTCCCGGTATAAATCCCACCTGGTCATGGTGTATGATCCCTGTAATATATCGCTGTAATCTCTTTGCTGTATATTATTCAAAATTTTTGCATCAATATTCATTAGAGAAATTGGTCTATAATTTTCTTTCTCTATTTTAACTCTTCCTCGTTTAGGACATCAGCACCATATTTGTGTCATAAGAGGAAATTGGTAGGATTCCTTCTTCACCTATTTTCCCAAATAGTTTATGTAGTACTGGGATTAATTGTTCTTTAAATGTTTGACAGAATTCCCTTCTTAACCCATCTGTCTCTGGAGATTTTTTTCTTAGGAAGGTCATTGATAGCTTGTTCAATTTCTTTTTCTACAGAAGTACTATTAAGCATTTTATTTCCTCTTCTGTTAATCTGGGCAGTTTATATTTTTGTAAATATTCATCCATTTTATTTAGAGTGTCAAATGTATTTGCATATATTTTATTGTTAGGAGGTATTTAGTGGTGAGCTCACCCCTTTCATTTTTGATACTAGTAATTTGGTTTTCTTTCCTTTTTTAAATCAAATTAATCAATGGTTTATCTATTTTATTGGGGTTTTTCATAAAATCAGTTTCTAGTTTTATTTATTGATTCAATGGTTTACTTACTTTCAATTTTATTAATCTATTCCGTTTAATAATTAATAATTATTGATTAATTGTCTGGATTTCCAATTTGATGTTTAACTGGGGATTTTTAATTTGTTCTTTTTCTAGTTTTTTATTGTATGCCCAATTCATTGATCTGCTCTTTCTCTATTTTTATTGATGTAAGCAGTTAGGGACATAGCTTTTCCCCTAAGTACCCATAAATTTTGATATGTTATCTCATTGTTGTTATTTTCTTTAATGAAACTATCAATTGTTTCTAGGATTTGTTGTTTGAGACATCTGTTTTTTTAGAATTGGATTATTAATTTCCAATCAATTTTTAATCTCTCCATTGTCGATTATTAAATGTAATTTTAATTGCCTTATGATCTGAAAAGGATGTATTTACTATTTCTGCTTTTCTGAATTTGTTTGTGAGGGGTTTATGTCCTGATACATGGTCAATTTTTGCGCAGCTACCATTATGCTGCTGAGAAAAATCGTATATTCCTTTCTATTCCCATTCAATTTTCTCCAGAGAGCTATCATATCTAACTTTTCAAGAATTTATTTACCTCTTTAACTTCTTTCTTGTTTATTGTTTGGTTAGATTTATCTAGTTCTGAGAGACCAAGTTAAGGTGTCCCACTAGTATAGTTTTATTTTCTCTTTCCTTCTGTAACTCATTCAACTTCTTCAAAAATTTAGATGCTATACCATTGGTGCACACACACTTAGTATTGGTGTGACATCATTGTCTATGGTACCTTTCAGCAAGATATAGTTTCCTTCTTCATCTCTTTAATTGGATTTATTTCTTTTTTCTTTTGCTTTGTCTAGGATCAGCCCTCTGCTTTCTTTGCATCAGATGGAGTATAATAGATTCTGCTTTATCCCCTTACCTTTACCCTGTGTCTATCTGCTTGAAATGTGTTTTCTTGTAAACAACATACTGTAGGGTTTGGGTTTTTAACCCCTTCTGCTATCCACTTCTATATTATGGGTGAGTTCATCCCATTCACACTTGTAGTTACGATAACTAATTGTGCATTTCCGTCCATGCTGTGTTTTACTTGTTTATCAACCTCTTTCTTTTACCCCCCCAACCTTTCCCTCCCACAAGTGTTTTACTTCTGATCACCTCCTTCTCCAATATATCATCCCTTTTATCAGTTCCCTCCACCCCCCTTCTATTAACAACATCCCTTTTAAACTTCCTTATAAGGTCAGATAGATTTCCATATCCAACTGAGTGTCTATGTTATTCCCTCTTTGACCCATTTCTGATGAGAGCAAGGTTTAAGCTTTGCCCATCACCACCACCCCATGTTCCCCTCCCTCCATTATAGTAGCTCTTTCATGTCTCTTTTACTCAGAATAATTTACCCCATTGAATCTCCCCCTTCTGTTTTCTAGTTCAATTCTTTTTCTCACTCCTTTGTTTTGTTTTTTGGAGTATCATCCCATCAGAGTCACCTTATATCCACATCCTCTGTCTACACATACTCCTTCTACGTGCTCTTGTAGTAATAAAGTTTGTTAAGATTTACAAATATTATCTTGCCATGTAGAAATATAAACAGTTTAACTTGATTGAATTTCTTTTGTCTTCTCTTTCTTGTTTCTTTTTCTACCTTTTTATATTTCCCTTGAGTCTTGTATTTTGAAGTCAAGTTTTTTTTTATCAGTTCTTGTCTTTTAATTAGAAATGCTTGAAAATTCTCTATTTTATTAAATGTACATTTCCCCTCCACCCCCCGAAAGATTATATTCAGTTTTGCTGGGTAGGTGATTCTTGGTTGTAATCCTAACTTCTTTGTCTTCCTGTATGTCATATTCCAAACCCTCTGGTTCTTTAATGTGAAAGATGCCAATTCTTCCATAATCCTGTTTTTTCCACAATATTTAAGTGTTTCTTTCTGGCTGCTAGCAATAAGTTCTCCTTGATCTGTGAGCTCTAGAATTTGGTTATGATGCTCCTAAGAGTTTTCACTTTGGAATCTCTTTCAAACAGTGATCAGTGGATTCTTTCCATTTCTTTTTTGCCCTCTGGTTCTAATATATCAAGGCAGTTCATTTTGATAATTTCTTTTTTTAATTATTATTATTTTTTTACTTTGATAATTTCTTGAAAGATGTACAGGCTTTTTTTTTGCTTTTTTGCAGGGGGAAGGCTGGGCAGTTGGGGCTAAGTGACTTGTCCAAGGTCACACAGCTAGTAAGTGTTAAGTGTCTGAGGCCAGATACAAACTTAGGTCCTCCTGACTCCAGGGCCAGTGCACAATTCACTGTGCCACCTAGCCACCCCAGGCTTTTTTTTTTAATCACAGCTTTCAGGGAGTCCTATAATTCTTATATTATCTCTCCTGGATCTATTTTCTGGGTCAGTTGTTTTTCCAATGAGAAATTTTTCATTTTCCTCTTTTTTTTCACTTTTTTGATTTTGTTTTATTATATCTTGATATCTCATAGAGTCATTAATTTCTACATGATAAATTCTAATTGTTAAGGAATTGTTTTCTTCAGTAAGCTTTTGTACTTCCTTTTCCATTTAGTCAATTCTATTTTGTCGGGAGTTGTTTTCCTTAATAAATTTTTGTATGTATTTCCACATGCTATGTGATTCCACATGCTTTTTTCATGATTCTCTTGCTTTATTCTCATTTCTTTTCCCAATTTTTCTTCTACTTTTCTAATTTGCTTTTAAAAATCTTTTCTTAAGCTTTCCCAGCAATTCTTTTTGGGCCTGAGACCGTTTTTCTTTGAGGCTTCACACGTAAGCATTTTGACACTATTGTTCTCTTCTAAGTTTATGTCTTGATCTATCAACATAGTAACTTTTATAGTCAAGTTTGTTTTTTCCCTCATATTTTTTTTGGCCTTATTTTTTTGTGTGAGTTGGTATTTTTATGTGAGAGTTGGGTTCTGGTCCTGTGCTGTCTACATTTTTTGTGTTGGGGCTCTGGGTCTTACTATTGGCTTTCATTGGGCTTCTCCAGAGGGTAGATTTACCTTCTGGTTTATATGGGGTTGGGGGTGCACTCCCAGTTGGCCTCCCTTGGGTGTAGGGTTTAGCAGCTGGTCTGGTCCAGGGATGGGACCTTGCTGCTGGGTTGATATGGAAACAGGGTCTCCTTTCTGTTGGGTCCCAGAGGTGGGGTCTTGCTGTTGGCCAGCCTTGGGTCAGGGCTTCACTGCTGGTCAGCAATGGGCTCAAAGTCTTACTGGTGGCTTGTGTTAGGGATGGGGTTGTTATCATGGGACCTTTCTGAGTGATACAGACTTCTCACTTGCCTACGGGGCTGCTGGCTTGCAGGAGGGTGGGGCCACACTGGTGGTTTGCCCCAGGCCTGGCACCCTGTTGCAGGCATCCTACTGTGAGGCTGGCTGCTACTGCTGCTACTCTTGGACCTGGCTCCCCTCTGCCCCAGTGAGACAGACCTTTCTGACTGGGCTGGTAAACTGCTTCCCTGCTCCTAGACCAATTCTGAGGAGGTCTTCTAGTTGTTTGGAGGGGAATTTGGGAGGGCTTTGGAGAGTTCCTTCCTCACCCCTTCATCTTGGCACTGGAAATTGATAATCTTAATAAAAAGATATTCCTATGGCAAAATATGTGAGGCTTATGAGTTTTAATCCCTTATCTACGCTGAATCCTTGGTTTACCACTACTACTTGGAGAATAGTGTTTCTTCCTAATAGTCAAATGAGGATTCTGGCTAGTAGGGGATGCCTGTTAAAAATAATACAGAGGACAACAGATATCAGCCCCAAGTTCAGCAGTGGTCTTCAAGACAGAGATTCTCAATCTTTTTTGGGCCCATGGATCCCTTTGGCAGTCTGGTGAAACCCATGGATTTCTGACTTTCTTAGACTAGTATTTTTAATGTATAAAATAAAATACAGAGGATTACAAAGGAAATTATTTATATTGAAATCAATTATCAAAATATTAAAAATATATTCATTGACATAAGGTTTAAAAACTGCTATCAGATAGCTACCACAAACCAGGCTTCAGATGCAAGAAGGAACCAGGTTCAAAAAGCATAGAAGATGGTTCAGATTGTTCCTGGTCCTTTAAAAAGAGTTATGTAGTTTTTGTGCCAGGGCAAAATCCTGGCCCATTTACCACTGAACAGCTCTTTGTGTGCTTGTATTTTGATCACCCCAGGAAAAATAATGACTTTAGAAGTGTTTCACCCTGAAGGTACTTGGGAAGAAAGGTGTCTACACTATAAAAGTGCCATGTAAGGGAAGAAAGGTGTCTACACTATGAAAGTGCCATGTAAATGTCAACTATCATGATTATTCTTATTATTACCTTCCAACTGCACCAAACAGAGGTCAAGGTTATCTCTTTGACTTCAGCTTCATGACAATATTTGAAAGGTTTCATTCCTTCACTCTACTCCCATTTTGTTAGTTTCTTCCACTAAGTTGTCTCCCAGTACTGATGCCTTATTGCATGGACGGCAATGAAGTCATTAGAACTGGCCAAGCTCTGACCAATTCTATCAAACTGGAAAGGCTTAGAATACGACTTTGGCATTATACAGTTTGTCTGTAGGCCAAGGACTAGTGTAGCTATTCGAGAAGAAACTCATTACCAGGTTGGTCATAAGGAAATGAATATTTTATAGATATCTGCAGTCTAAGTCAGAGGAAAGGGAAATATACACAAGATTGAAAATGCCCATTATTTTGAGAAAAGACCATCAATTTTGTGATTTGGAGATCATTGGAAGCTTTAGAAAGAGTAGGTCCAGTTGAATGATAAGGTCAGATGCCAGATTACAGAGGGTTGAGAAAAGGGTGAGAAGAATGGGAATGGAGTGTAGAAGCTGTGTTGAGAAAGTTAAGAAAAATATAGATAAAAGCCAGTGCAAATGGTAGAAACTAGGGAGAATTTTTAAGGCAAAGGGAGACGGGCATGTTTACAGGTAGTGGAGGGAAGGAAGATAAGAGAATGAAGATTAGAGAGAATGGGGGTGATGATGGAGACAGTTTGCTAAAGAATGGAATGAGATGAAGGATGTCAGGTCAGCCTTGAAAAAGAGAAAAGCCATTTCTTCATTAGAGACCAGACAGATGAAGAGGATAGTAGTGGGTGATTTCCAAGGGATGTGAGCTAAGGAGGAGCAAAGGAGAGGGAATTATCTGGCAATGTCCCCATTAAAAATATATACAACCTAGAAGCAGCAAAGTATTAAAACAATACCAAAACAAATGAGGTGCAACATTCATTGTTAAATATTTATCAGGTATAGGGTTGATGTACTTTTTTAGTTACTGATGGATTCTTTTTTATTTTTCATTCTCATTCAAATCTTTTTAAGGCAGGCCTTTCATAATAAGGGAAGTATATCCAAATCTTCTGACAGATTTCTGATGACATGGCTAGGCTCGACTTAACAGATCATTGTTTTCTGCCTGGAATCTGTTCACTTCATTCCTTACCTCTCTCCTGTGTTCAGTCTCTGGTGGAACAGGCCAACCTGAAAAGAATTCAGACAAGATTGCTTGGACCCAGATGATAGATCAAAGTAAAAGGATATCCTGCTTGACTAATCTCCTGAACAAAAGTAACAGGTCAGAGTCTGGACAGAAAAGGTAAAACCATATTAAAGTTGGCTTTTTATTTAACATTTTTTAATTAAAGTTCAACTTCTCAATTCGGATAGTCCTAGTTTCCAAAGAGTTTAACAATATGATAGAGAAAGGTTGCTGGATTTAAATGTATTTGTGTGTGTGTGTGTGTGTGTGTGTGTGTGCATGCATGTGTGTGCACACACACTATAGTAGGAATACAATAGTCCAAAGTCTTAACAGTCACCAGGCTTTACTATAATTAAGCCAAAAAACTTAATAATGTCTTAGAATAATGTCTTAGATGTACTTGGACACTGAGCCTTGTGAAAGATCTCCTATAGGAAAGCACTGCAGTGTTTATACCCACATTCATAATGCCACCATCGGATATATATTAAAAGGACAGACATACATAGAGTCCTGCACTTGGAGACAAAAAATCCTGGGTTCAAATCCTGGCTCAGCTACTTACTGTCTGTGTAACTTTGCCCAAGTCATTTATCTGGGTCTCACCTCTAAAATGAATGGCTTGTACCAGGTGACTTCTGAGATGCCTTGTAGATATAGAACTATTGTCCTGTGATCCTGAAATCCTCCTTGCTTATTCACAGCTTCCCTTACCATTCTCAACTCCTCTTCTTTTTTCTGTTTTTTGTGAATTTCGGTTGTTTACTCCCTCTCTCCTGGGAAAGACCTTGATTTAGAAAGACCATCTGCTGCACCCAAGGCCTTCACGAGTCATCTTGACTTTTGTCTTACCATGGGACTTCAATGACTCTGGAGGAGACAATGACACAGCTTTGCCTCATCTAAATCAAGTTCATGAGCAAGTCAAGACATCACCTTCCTGATGTCATTGGTTCTCTTCAAGAACAAAGGAGGAACAATAGCACATAGATGGACAGATAGATATGTAGATCAATGGATAGATACAGTAGATATATACATACACGAATAGACTCATCAATATTTGGTCCAGTCTAGATTTCATAAGTGTTAAGAGCTCCCATTGTACAAATTCCCTCCAATGAATGTAAATCAGCAATTCATCTATAACTTGCTGTTTTAGGGAGCTAACTGGAACACTGATAGTTTGTTAGTTGCCCATTATCACACAGCAATTGTGTGTTAGAGACATAACTGGAATATATATGTGTGTGTGTGTGTATGTATGTGTGTATATATATGTATATATACATATATACATACATATATGTATATGTGTGTGTATATGCATGTATGTGGGGGGGGTTCCTAGTCTTAAATCACATCACCAGCTATTTATTAAATATTCTAAACTGGATGTCCCACAGGCATCTCAAACTCAATGCCTAAAACAAAACTCAATTATCTTTCTTCCCAAACCCTCTCCTTTTCCAACCTGATTATTGTCAAAAGCACCACCATCCTACTAGTCAGCAACCCCAAATCACAGACTTGGTGTCATCGTTATTATCATTCATCCCAAAATGTAATTAGCTACTGAGTCCTGTCATTCCCATCTCTGCACTATTAGCATCCCCTTCCTTCTACTCACACAGCCAGCTCCATGGTTCAAGCCACCATCATCTCTTCCAATACTACCAAAATAACCTCCTATCTGATGTTCCTACTACTAAACTTAAGCTAATCAGTAGTAACAGCATAATCTGGAAACTAAGCTTGCTATGCCATTAAGTACATGTAGACAAGCAGCCTTCTCCAAGCATTCATGTAGGATGGGAAAGCTAAAAACAGATGTGTATATCTAAAATAAAGCGTTTCTGTTCTCATGGAACATAGACCTCTGGATGTAAACCAAATATAAACTGGAAGCTCATCTCCTTACCTTTTTAACTTTTAACAGTTTAATTTGGTCCAGACCTACCATCCATGCGGGGAATTCCCAGTATGTACACAAATGACATTATAGACATATCAGAAGCATTGGGTAGTAAACAGAGAGCCATATCAGAGCCAGAAAGATCTGAATTCTCATCCTACCTCTCTCATATACTGATATTGTATCCTGAACAAGATCATAACCTTTCAGTGCCCCAAGCAACTTTTTAAGGCTAAGAGTTATAGATGAGGCACCAATCCACATTAGTAAAGAAAGTTCCTCATTCAGAAAGCCCACACCAATGAAAGCATGATTCCAATCAAACATACACACATACATACACACCTATATACATTATTCAGTGATTTCTAGCTCTTCATAATCCCGTTTGGGGTTTTCTTGGCAAAGATATGAAGTGGCTTACCATTTCCTTCTCTAGCTCATTTTACAAATTTACAAATGTTTGCCTTACAACTAAGACAAACAGGGTTAAGTGACTTTCCCAGGGTCACATAGCTATGTGGGGCCAGATTTGAAATTCAGGTCTTCCTGACTCCAGGCCTTGTGCTCTATCCACTCAACCACTTAGTTGTCCCTAGACACACACACACACACACACACACACACACACACACACACACATACATACATATGTTTATGCACATATGTATACACACAAACAGAACTGAAATGCTAGTGGCTGACCACAGAAAAGGATAATTAGCTCCTAGGTCAGTTGGATTTCTGTTTAAAATTCATTAATAAACATTAGTTATAATATAAGAACTCATGTGTTGCACATCTACATATATATACATTTATGTATTTTATGTATATATAAATACAATACATGTATTCATATGTTATATCTAGAATAAAGCATGCTCCAGAAGTCTTAGTGCTATTTTGAGCTATTAAAACTTAAAATGGCACTAAGGCTTTTGGGACACCACTACCACTACCACTTCCACCAACAACCACCATGGTCAGAGAAGGACTTTTTGAACTCTGAAGATTCAGGAGGATTATGAATTTCCCACATTCCCATCTTCATGCTAGCATCATTCCCAGAACACCAGGAGCTGGCACAAAAAAGTATTAAAGACAATAACAACTTAAAAAACAGAATTGGCCTAATGGTAAAAGAGGGACAAAAATTCACTGATGAGAACTCCTCAAAAAGCAAAATTGGATAAATGGAAAAAGAGGTACAAAAGTCCACTTAAGAAAATAATTCCTTGAGAGAGGATTCTGTGAAGATGATAGAGTAGGTCAGAACATTCCAAGCTCTCAAGATTTTCCCACACAAAAGAGATTTTTAAAAAGCACCTTAGAGCAAGTAAAAATGAATAAGAATAAGAGCACAATGCAGGGGTGTGATCTTCCTGTGACAATTTGAGAAGATCAGAAGAAAAATCCTGCTGTGGCTAGCAAGTCTGGGCCTAGCTACCAGCTGAGTGAAATAAAGGGACAGAGAGAGAGAGAGAGAGAGAGAGAGAGAGAGAGAGAGAGAGAGCTGAATAAGAAAGAGGGAGAGAG
>CM053594.1:127692094-127709009 GCA_028646575.1 Pseudocheirus occidentalis | reverse complement strand
GGAAAATAGAGAGAGAGTTAGAAAAGCTTATAGCTGAATTAAAGGAAAGAGACAGAGAGACTGGGATATATTTCATAGTCTGTTTATTGCAGAGCTATTCCATACAGAGCCAAGGATGCAAGAAAATCATAGAACTTATATTGCTTATTTCAGGGGTGATTATGTGACTTGGGTCTTGCCTTTCCCCCAACCTCAGCCCAAGACTAATCAGTCATCAAGATCTTTATCCTAGAACCACCTCTGGGGGCACAATAGACCGGGAGTCCTAATCAGGACTTGTCAGTACATTCTTTAGATATTCACAAAGCCAATGAGAGCATCCATCCAACAAGATTATATTATCCTTGCATATCTGCCTAATGACCTTGTAGAACTGGGGAGCTAGTGTGCCAGGACCTCAGAAGGTCTTGGCCCCCAACAACTAAGGAAGAAAACAGAATTTGTCTGAAGATACCAATGTGGCTACACAGTACACCAAAGAATCTAGACTTTTTTTTAATGTACAGAACTTGGAAGCAAGTCAAGACAACAAGCACTTAATACCTCCTACACACTATGCTAAGGTCTGGAAACATAAAATAAAAATAAACATTCCTGGTCTTCAAGGAACTTATAAGGTAATGGGTAAGACAATATGTAAACAATGAAGTGACAGGGAAAAAAAAACATAGTTAACTCACAATTGATACCCAAGATACGTAAAGAAATAGTAAGAGAATACCTAGTTGCCCTTGAATTCAAGTCATTTGTTATGGGAGAACTACATCCTTAGGTCCTGAAAGAACTGGCAATTGTAATTGCACAATTTTTTCAATGATATTTGAAAAAGCATAGAAAAGAGGAGAATTACTATGAGGAGGATATTGTAATGGAAATTGGAATTTGAAGATCTTCCCTGCCTCTTAATAGGCCTAGGTGGGGATTTGAAATCTTTCCCTACTTTGAAAGTAAACTCCACCCCTGATAGGCTGAATGTGGTCACATGGAGCCTGTAGTGGGAAGAGTTTCCTGAAGGGTAGAGCAGAGCCTCAGGAAACTGGGGGTCAGAGCTAGAGAGATGGAGGGAGAGGAGCTCAGGCAAGGAGAGAGAGGTTTGTGGGTAAATATTGATCTTGTGTTGGTTTGTGGGAAGGCTGAAGGATGGCATGGCTCTCTGCTACATTGTGGTGCATTAACTTTCATGTTGCTTTGATGGATTTGGTTTCCTGGTATTTTAAGTAAATGCTTTGGTTCTGTTCTCTATGTGGAGAATCTGTTATATTCTGTGATCATGCACTATATGGGAATATTTATAGTCATGGTCAGTGCTGTAAATATTGCACTTGCAATACAGACATGGAGGAGGACAGAAGTTTTGTTTTTTGTTTTTTGGTTTTTTTTTTAAAGAGAAGCTCATAGAATCTTTGAACTATAGGCCAGTGAGCTTGACCTCAATTTCTGGGAAAATTCGTAAAAATTGATACATCTAGATCTTGGTAAAGACTGGGTACAACTTGCCAACAAACTGCATTATTTCCCACTGTACACTGAAAGAAAAACATTGCTGTTTGTGCTAATCATTATGCCCTTGGTTATCTGGCTTTGTATCTCAGACATTTACTTTGGTGATATGCTCTAGTCTTGACTGACATCTTTACATAAAAGATGTCTAACAATTTTTTATTTCCTTAAAACAACTATCTAGAACATATTTGCTGATGAAAGAAATTTCACATACTAGATTTGAAAGAACCGTTAAAGAGATGATTGTTGAATGTTTAGAAAAGAAGTGATTACAAAAAGTCAGCATGGCTTATCAAAAACCAAGTCAACTTTTTGTTGACCAGACAACTAAACTAACAGATGAGGGTAATTGCCATAGAGATAGTTTATATAGAATTTAGTAAAGCTTTTGATAAAATATCTAATGCCATTCTTGCAAAGAAGATGGAGAGATTAGAGCCAGAAAACTCAAAAAGGGTTTAGTATCAGTTTGTCAGGAGGTTTCCACATGAGTACCTGAGAGTCTTCACGTGACCCTGTGTGAATGTAGATTTTTCTTAAATCTAAAGGCTAAAGGCACAGATGGTATGCTTATCAAAAGTGCAGTTGACACAAAACTGGAGAGGCATATGCAGTAGATGAGGCATGTAAATGCTCACTAATTGCTACACATTGTGCTAAACACTTGGGATACTAATACAAGAAAAATAAAAGCACTCAAGCTGTTTAAATTCCAAATCAGAAAATAGTAAACAAAAGGAGCAGGGGCAGGGAAGATACCTGTGCAAGGTGATGGTGGCAAAGTTCTGAGAGTTAGAAGAGATGAAAGGAAAATGAGGCATGGCCAGTCTGGTTCTGTCTTCAAAACAGAAGTGCCAGGAGGAATTCACCAATAGGAAAAGGGGGCTAAAGGCAGAGGGATGTTGGAGTAAGAAGACCCTTAGAGCTGAAGGAATTTTTAGGGTAAGAAGGCAGCTGAGGCACAGTATGGAAGTCCTGAGAGTCAGAAGCAGAGCAGGGAAAGGATAGAAGACATACAGTACTTCTGAGTTAGGATGCAAAGAATCTTGATGATGCTCTTCATCTTCTTGTTTGCTGTCCTGTTAACATTTTCCAGGTTACCAATGTCTTTTTTTTTTCTTTTTTGAAGGGCAGAAGGCAGGGCAATTGGGGTTAAGTGACTTGCCCAAGGTCACACAGTTAGTAAGTGTTAAGTGTCTGAGACTGGATTTGAACTTAGGTTCTCCTGACTGCGGTGCTCTATTCACTGCACCATGTAGCCACCCCACCAATGTCTTTCTTAAGCTGCAGTGGCCATAAGTAACCATAATATCACTTCCCTATTATAAGACTCTTTTTTCCCCTCTTACTTCCAGGTGAGGCCCTTTGCAGAGGTATACTCCTTCCAAATATCATGGTGGAAGAATTCAATGGAAGATACTGAGGCCTATCTCCTGTCATGCTACCTGCACCATCTCCTCACCCAACAATATTAAGGTTTGGCTTCAAGCTATGCTCAAAGTTCAAGCTAGTCTTTCAACCGGAGGAAAAGGTGAAGCAGCCCAAGAAACTTCTCTCCAAAAGAGGGATGAATATGGTCTCTTTCCATGAGTGGTCTATGTGAAGCAGAATTCAACAGGATTCTGAACCCTTGACATAACCATTAAAATTGGGATCTTTCAGATCCCAAAGGAGAAATGTGGTGAGCCTGTAATGAATCAGGCCATTTCATGGTATATAAACAGACCTCAGGAGGTAAAATTGAATGATTTGTTACTATGAGTCTCAGTCCTCTCATAGGACATGTTTTGCAAGACATAGGGCCTGAATCCCCTGGTTAAAATGGTTAGGTCAAGACCAAGGCTTGCCTCAACTTCCCCCTCCTACACCACAAGGAGAGTACCAAGAATTTTTTTTCAAGAAACCCTTTTAGCTGAACAGCCTGTCCTTTAAGTAGAATGAAAAGGAGGCAAGAAACAAATACTGGTTTCTCACCAAAGAGAAAAGGGCCCATCCAAGGAGGCCAGGCAGAGAGGCAGAGAGCCAAGAAGCATCAGTCATAGGGACTGACGCTGGGGAGAAGAAGGGATATGACAGAAGTTGAAGGAACCAGTCCTCTCACCCTAGGCTACAGAGGCCTCCAGCCCCACAGGGTCTGAGCCAAGTATTCCATCTGTCCCCATCAAGAGAAAGAAGAGGTAAGAGAGGGGGATGGGTACGTAGCCATTTCCAAGTTGGAAGATTGCTTCCCTTGTTTGGTGATCACCTGGACCTGACGTCCCACCACCCTTCTGTGCCTAGGATAGAACAGAAGCTAAAACCTTCAGGTAGAAATGTTCTTCCCCACCCTCAGCCCACCCTCTTTCACCTGCAGACTATTTCACCTATCTTTGGGCACTTCTATAAAGTGTTTAGAAATGCCTTTCCCCTAACCCTCAGTGACCACTTCTCATGTTCCCATTTCTCTGAAACTTCTCTGTTAAAACGGAAGGCTAATTTAATAGAATGGGATGTTCAGACCAACCCAAGCTCTGTTCCCTAGCCCTACCTCTTTTATTGATGAACCTTCATCTTTTTTTTCCATCATCCACCAGTATATTTGCTATTGTTCTTCCCATGTCCTGAGGCTGAAGAAGGATTCCTGGTTATGTCTGATTATAGCCCCCAAGGGCTAGGTTTCATTCTGAAAATTTTGTCTTGGATCCTTTGGGCCTCACTAACTTGGGAAGAAAACTCATTTGGTTGGGGTTTTAATAAAAATTTTAGCCTCAAACTACAACTTTGTATACTTGTTATGTTTGTTTTAACTTTGTAGGGGAGCTGAAGAGATAGGGTATGGGGGGGTAGTAAGATCAGGCAGGAGAGGAAGGAAGTATGATGTAAAACAGTGTGCTATTTTATATCATTTTTTTCTCATTTTAAAATATTTTAAATTGTCAAACTGAATTTGTGACCTTTTTCTAATGGCTAAAACCAATCTCCTATGTGGACTTTAACTGTAATGTTTGGAAAAGAAACAAATGTCAAACTCAGAGAGAAAAACGCTTAGGATTACAAAGAAAACCAATTACATTAAAATACATTTATCAATTTTTTGAAATTCACACACCACAGGTTAAGAACTCCAGACAGCTTCTTATAGAAGGACTCTACTATGTCATTCATAAATGGCACTAAATACTTCTCCCAGGTCGATGATCATCTATGCTTCAAGTCAACCCTACTTATAAAGTCAGTAAGCAGGAAGTGTCCAGCTGAGGCTGTGGTTCTCTATCCTCTGCCTACTAAAGAATACAGTTCATTCATCTAAACACAAATAGAGGGGAAAAAAAGTCTTGAAAATATGATGACTTTTGCCAGCCATCATCTATTCTGAAAGCAGGATTTAGATATCCCTTCTTTTGTAGCTGGAGAAAAGGTCTTTGCACAAACTCATCTTAATCTATAAATTCAGTCCATTTGTACTGCAATGATTTTTAGAAGTTGAACCTCTAAAAATTGGCCAAACATAAGAAGATACATCAACTAAAACTTCATAATCCAAAAGCTAATTCCCCAAATTCAACAGTATGATGATCTCTTTTTTCCAGTTTCTCCCTCTGACTTTCTAGAGGTCTTCTTTTCATCTCATTTTCTTCTGTCTTTTGGAATCAACTGACCTATGTTCACCTGCTTTTGACTTTGACCTTCAAAAATGTCTTGGAACATTTGTGACTACCACCAGGAGGAGCATCTACAATGTATCCACTAGGACTCAGATCCTGAGCAGCATCACAATGGTCCTCCTACTCAGATTCTTACAGAGTAGACCCTGAAAAGTGTTGCTTGGAATCTTGATCCTATTGCCATTTGGGAGGGTCTCTCCTCTACAAAGTTCTACTCTGATATCTCTTCATGGCATGGAGGTAACCCTGAGTCCTTAAAGGCAATACCAACAGAACATGACTCTGCCAGGTTTTACTACATTGGAAAGGCTACAAGGATGGTCCTAGTAACAGATTATACCTGTTTATCAAGACCATCCAGGTCAGATACAAAGAAACTCATTGCTAGTAGTCTGGACACTTAGTGATGAATTCCTGAGTCATGAAAACTCATGAAATAATTGAGAATAGTAGGAAACGGGGCAGAAGCTTATGAGTTATAACTTAGTTCTTGAATCTTTCACAAACATTAGCATAGTTATCAACAATCTAAACTTTAGACATTTCTTGAATGACCTTGTGGTTAACCCCAATTCTTCACTTTCTCTTACTCCCTATATTTGCTTGCCAAGGCTGTCAAGTCTACCCTCACATCTCTCACATGTGACTGCTTCTCTCCTCTGATACTGCCACCACCCTAGGCATGTCCTCCTCACATCAAACCTGTATTATTACAAAAGGCTTTTGTATTGTCACTCTACCTCAAGTCTCCTCCTACTCCAGTCCATCTGACAGTCAGCTACCAAGCAATTTTTTTTTTTGCTTTTTTGGAGGGGAGAGGGCAGGGCAATTGGGGTTAAGTAACTTGCCCAAGGTCACACAGCTAGTAAGTGTTAAATGCCTGGGGTTGGATTTGAACTCAGGTCCTCCTGACTCCAGGGCCAATGCTCTATTCACTGCACCACCTAGCCACCCCACCAAGTAATAATATTTCTAAAACATGGATCTGATCATGTCACCATCACCACCATTCAATAAATACTGATGATGCCCCATCAATCAAATATAATATCCTCTGTTTGGCTTTTAAAGCATTCATAGCCTGACCCTTTTCTACCTTCCTAATTTTCTTAAAAATTTACTCCCTTCCACATACTCTGTGATCCAGTGACTTTATTCTCTATACTTTTCCTCACCCAAAATACTCCATCCATTGACTCTCAGCATTCTCATGGGATGTTCCCTATGCCTAAAATTCTCTCCCTCCTCAACTCTGCCTCCTGGATTCTCTGACTTCCTTCAACTCTCAGCTAGAACCCCACTTTCTATAAGAAGCCTTGTCTCTTGCTTAATGATTTCCAATGTATTACATATTATATAATATATTGTAATTATAATAAATAGTATATAATAGAATAATATTGTATAATATATTAATGATGTATTGTATATTATAACGATACATAATTATAATATATTAGAATAAAATCTTGTTTGTATATAGTTGCTTGAAGATTGTCTCCCCTATTAGATTGTGAATTCTTTGAGGACAGGAACTATTTTTGTCTCTCTTTGTATGCCCAAAACTTATCATTGTGGTTGGTGAATAGTAGATATTTAATAAATGCTTATTGATTTGATAAACAAATGGATCTACTACTATTGTAACTGGATCAGACTAATCTTGATATTATCTCTAAAATGAAACCAGAAGCCAAACAAGGAATTATAAAAGAGAAATATAAAGAATGCTTTATGAGAAAAAGATGCTGAGCGAGAAGAGTAGAACAAGGAGAAATCTGTATATAATCACAGACACAATGTATGTGTGATGACTATCTTCAATAGACTGGGCTCCTCTCAGCAACATAAGGTTATAAGACAACTCCAAAAGACTCATGATAGAAAGAGACATCCACATCCAGAGAAAGAGATGCGGAGTCTGAATTCAGATTGGAACAAACTACTTGCTCTGTTTCTTTTCCTTGTTTTATTTTGTTTCCTCTTTCTCACTGATCATTCCATTGGTTATAATCCTTCTTTACAACCTAATGATTATTGTGAAGATATTTGTAGATCCTATATTTGAGTGCATGCTGCCATGATGGGGAAAGAGAGGGGAGAGAGAGCGAGAGGGAGAAAATTTGAAACTCAAGGGACTGGGGAACTGAATGTTGTAAACTAAAAATAAACAAACAAATCAATTTTTTAAATGCTTTATGAGAAATGTGTGATTTTTCAGTTATAAGATTAAAGAACAACAGCACAATGAACAACGCATATTGATTGCTTCTCAGTAAAGAAATAAATTTATAACGTTGAGTCAATTCTTCAACATAATCATCATCTGAAGAGAAGGGTTAATTTTATTTCTTCTATTTCTATATTTGCATCTTTTATTTCTTTTCCCTTTTTCCAAAGTTGAGACAGTATCCTCTAGTGGGTAGGTACTTTGATTCGATTTCCTACCTCAGACACATATTGGCTGTTTGACCCTGCATAAATCACTTAATCTCTTGGCACTCTGGCAATTAATACTTTAAGTTGCAGAGAAGGTGCAGAGTTGCATTGGTTGAGGGAGTCTTCTCTGGGAGTTCTCCATAAACCAATAAAATTACAGGTCCAGTCCTTATTTCTTTCATAGTTATAGCCAGGACGTCTAGTGTTCTATCAAATAAGGAATCATGGAGAGTGGTGATTTTGTCTTGATCCTGGTTTTTTTAGAGGAATGACTCTAGTGCTTCTTTATAAATATATATGGTATTTCCTACAGTTTAGACTCTCTCTTCTTCATTCATTTTGGAGCTAGGGGATGGACAAAACCTTTTCTACCAGATTTGTACTACTTGAATAAAGCATTATGATGGAAGGAGAAGAGGAGGAAGTGGTAATAATGGCTTCCACAAATCCTAACATTATGTCTTACTGCTTGCTGGCCACAAGGTCCTTCAAGAAGCACACTACTTAGAAAATGTTATCATCGAACTCTTAAATTTGGGGTTTTACTTCAGGTGACTCCAAAGACTGGTGCTGCAAAATAAATTGTCCTTGTAACAACTAGATTGTAGTATCAAACTGCCTGGGCAATCAGAATCCCCCCTCTTCTACATAGGAAGCTGGTGCTCATTGCTCTTAAAGTCTCTCTGGCAGAACAGGCAAGCAAGTCTTTTTCTGCAGGAGCTATATCACTGCCTCTGCTGCTTGGGCTAGGAAAATTCACTGTCAAGTCTCCAGTGTATACCTGTATATTCAGAAAATTGTAAATGAACACATGTAACTCCCATGTGCTTCTAGCTACCCATGAAAAGTTCCTGGGGGAAGTAGACTATATACATGCACATTTTCCTCCTTCTTCTCCCCACTTCCTTCCTTCCCAAAACACAAATCTGCATATTGAACTCCTGCTTATGCTCTGAACAAGGAAAGGAAAAGATGAGAAAAGTTAAGGGAAATTTTGGAAAGGTACCTTACAAGAATCTATCCTTCCAAGAGTCCTGGACATCCAGACCATCTTGGGGACCTTGACACCTAATCAAAAACCATCATCTCCTGTCCTTTCAACAAAGCACCACTGGGCACACTTACATTCTGCATGGAGAATGGATGTCCTAGAAAAAGTCTTTGCAGTAAAAGCTCATCAAGGAAATTCGGGGAGTTCCCCAGTGAATTTCATTTACAGATAAATTCTTTAGTATAAGCACATTTTCTTCTCATTTTAAGAAGGAAATTGTCCCTACTTTTGCTATTTTTGGTCTTATTAAAGAAGAGGTATTGAATTTTATTCAATATTTTTCTCAGCATTTATTATAATGATTATATGATTTCAAACAGTTTTTCCTGTTTATGTAATGGATTATATAAATGAGATCCTTATCCAAATTATGCATTCTAAGAATGAACTTTATGAGATTATCATAGATAATTTTTGAAATATGTTGTGTTCTCTTTGCTAAGATTTTCTTTATGATCCTCATTATGGCATGGAAGTGACCCTGGGTTGCTAAGACTATACCAGTGGAACACAAGCTTGAACAGGATTTATCTTGTTGAAGAGCCTTCAGGAAGAGCTACTACAACAGGCTAAATCTATTTTCTGAGTATCAGCCAACATATGAAAGAACTTGCCACAAGTTTACTGGCCTATTGGTGATGAATATTTTGCTCATGGCAAACCAGGAAATAAAAACACAAAACAATCTTTAGTCCCTTTCAACTTCCTCTGTAACTATGGTAGAGTGGTTGAAAAAAGTGTAGAGGCTGTTAGGAACCACACAATTTTTAGGCCAATTGTAACCATTAACACAGTTATTGTCACATTAAATCTGAGATATGTGTCCTGTGATCAAGTGGACATATTATTGGAGGAAGATAATTATATAAAACTTGATACTTTTATTAGAAATGAAACCAATAGACAAAAGGAAACTCCACCTAAAAGGAAATATCAAATAAAGGAGACAATGGAATAGATTTTATTGTGCCTTCAAAGACAAAATACTACATCATTTCATGGAGGCATCTGGCAATCTCCTATTGCACTGCTAATGATAAGCACTTTACAAAAGGATCACTGTAAAAAAAAGTGCAACAATGTAATGGTAATAAATTTAAATTTGATGACCCCTTTTTGTTATGTCAAGTAAGCAGGTACTTAGCTCTTAGTCAAGCTTCTGTGAAATAGGCAGAGGGTGTGAACTCTGTCTCCTATTGCTGACATAACAGGAAGGGTTTGCCTGAAACAGGAAGTCAATGCTGTGTGTATATATAAGAAAAGCCCCAGAGAGGCAGAATCAGAATTTTTCTCCTGGTGGGCTCCTGGTGGAGGAAACAGAATTTTTCTCCTGACAAGATACTGGTGGAAGAAACTGTTCTGCTGGAGACAGAGACAGAGACAGAGAGAATTTCTCTCAGTGAGCACCTGGAATCTGACTGAGAACTGAAAGAGGATTTTCTTGAGACTAGAATCTGGTGAAGGCTCATCAATACTGATATAAATTAATAACTCATCAATACTGATATAAATAGTCTACCATGATGCACCCAGATCCCTGCAGTAATAGTGGGGTACCCAAGATAGAGATCCTAGATCAACAATGTGTATAGTCACAGGGAATTATGTAAAATCTATAAGAATACAAGTTATTCCCCAATTGATAAATGGTCAAAGGATATGAACAGGTGATTCTGAGAGGTAGAAATTAAAGATATCTATAAGTACATGAAAATTGCTCCAAATCACTCTTGATTCAAGAAATGAAAATAAAAACAACTTTGAGGTACCACATCTCACCAGCCAGATTGGCTAAGATGATAAAACAGGAAAATGACAAATGCTGGAGAGGATGTGGAAAAATTGGAACACTAATGCACTATTGGTGGAGCTGTGAACTGATACAACCATTCTGGAGAGCAAACTGGAATAATTGCATATGCATCCTTTGACCCAGTAACACCACTTCTGGGGTTGTATCCCAAAGAGATCATAGAAGTGGGAGGAAGACCCATATGTACAAAAATATTTATTGCAGCTCTCTTTGTGGTGGCAAAAAACTGGAAATTTAGGTGATGTCCATCAATTGGGGAATGGCTAAACAAGTTGTGGTATATGAATGTAATGGGATACTATTGTGCTATAAGAAATGGGGAGAAGATAGACTTCATATTTACCTGGAAAGGCTCATACAGATCGATGCTAAGTGAGAAGAGCAGAACCAGAAAAAACTTATACACAATCACAGACACGTCATATGTGTCATGACCAACCTTGATAAACTGGACTCTTCTCAACAATGCACAGCTATAAGACAACTCTACAAGTCTCAAAATGGAAGGAGATACCTACATTCAGAGAAAGATCTAGAAAGAACAGAGTTTAAATGGAGACTGAAGCAATCTACATGCAATTGTTCTTTACCATGTTTGGTTTTATTTCCTTTTTCCTATTGTTCACTCCACTAATTACAACCCTTCCATACAACCAGACTAATGTCCAGTGTGAAAATATTTGCAGATTCTATACTTGACTGCATGCTGTAGAGAGCAGAGGGTAGAGGAAGAGGAGAAAACTTGAAACTCAAGGGACTCTGGAACTGAATCTTATAAACTAAAAGTAAATAAAGATGCCCTTTTAAAAAATAAGTGGATAAATAGCATACACTTCTGCATATTCAGAGTCCCTCATATCTTTGCAGGATAGTCCTAAGCTACTTTTAATCAGGCAAAATTTCTGTTAAGATTACTGGACTTGCTCTCCTTAGGACTCAAAGCTCTGTTTGTTGGAGGAAACAAAAATTTATGTAGTATATATCATGTGCCAGGCACTGTGCTAGACACTTTACAAATATATCATTTGATCCTCATAACAACCCTGGGAGGTAGGTGGTATTATTATCCCCATTTTATGGATGAGGGAATTGAAGAAGACAGAGTTTACATGACTTATCCAGAGTCACATAGCTAGTAGGTGTCTGAGACCAGATTTTGCATTCAGGTCTTCTTAACTCCAGGCCCAGCACTCTATCCACTGCACCACCTTGTTTTCATACTTGGCCATGGTTTCTGTCATGTCCAGTTTCTGGTTTAGCTGAAATCAATGTCTGAGGAGGTATGCTATTTAAGGAAGTACTAGAAAATTAACAATAAGACCAGTGGGAAGCTTCCCCTTTTCTGTTTCCTCAAAGTCTTGGTTATGAATGCTTGTCATCTCCTGAGAAACAGGATCCTAACTCCACACATCAAGCTTTTCTGGCCACATGCTTTTAGTTCAAGATATCTTCACCAACAGGGAAGTGTGAGGAGAAATATCCTTCTCCTTTGATGTACTGACAAAGGAAAAGGTGAAGAGCAAACCTCAGAGCTTCCTCACAAACTGGGTCACAGTCTAAGAGTGGGTTTACCTTGCTTTTTAAAGAGGGTAGGCTGAATCCTCAGCCAGTCAATCACTAGAAGTTCCCTTTGTTGCATTGTTGTTGTTCACCCTTTATTTTCAAAGAAGACCTAATGGGGTGATGTCTTGTTTCATGTGTGAATTGGACTCATAAGCCTCACCCTCTCTTTCAGAGCCATCAAAGTTCAGCGGCATGACAGAAATCAAGATGACTGGCAACGGCCTGGTATGCAGTGGATGATCTTGGCATCTTTGAGGTCTGACCAAAGTTCTAAGCACTGCACAGCACATGCTACAGCTACCTTCATGATTGTTGGACCAAATTGTTCTCATCTACCCATTCTTCTTAGGATGTCTTCACATGTTTGGGGTACATATCCCCATAGTTCATTGACGGGGTTGACACTTGTGTCATGGAGGAAGAATAGGAATACTCTTTGCTTTTCCACTGCCATTTCCACACTCTTCCTTTCCTACCCTCACACAAAAACCTTTTATCTTTTGAGGTTCACAATTCTCTAAATTTATTACCCAATCTAGGTCCAAGTCGCCATTATCTATCTATCTGCCATGATGTTCTTCCTTCTTCAATGAGCTGAGTGCTTGATTCACAGTCTCTACCACAATCCTTCTTCATATGTGGGGACTTCAGCATGTAATTAATGTTCCCTCAGCTACCTTAACCTCCCAGTTCTTCAACTGACTCGATTTCCTGTAATGGTAATGGAATTTGAATTTGAAGATCCCTTTGGGTTGGCAAAGGTAGCAGGTACTTAGCACTTAGTAACTGATCAAGCCTCAGTTGGGGAAATGGAAGATATGAACTCCTGTCTCCTGTTGCTGATGTAACAGGAAGGGGCTGAACAGAGAGGGGCAATACTGTATAAAAGGAAAAGCCCCAGAGAGGGAGAGTCAGATCTTCTTGGAGCAAACTCCATGGATGCAGAAGCTGCTACTGCCACCAGGGAGGATGAAGAGGAGCTGAGGAGGCTGAAGAGGAGCTGAGGAGGCTGAAGAGGAAAGTTCCCCCCAGGATAAAGAGAATGATTTTGATTTTGAAAACCTGGATGGAGTGATTTAGATTCTGGTAACCAGCTGAAACTTCTGCTGAGTCTGAGGGGCAATGGCAGCTGACAAAAGACTGAGGAAGAATTACTATGAAGGATTTAAGACTTTGTTTGTGACTTTGTTAAGCCTTGACTTCATGGGAACAGATAGAGACTGTGAAGGATTTGAAATGGATTGGACATTATGAGCTCCAACATGGAGCAGGAACTGCCTGGAGAGCTGGACAAGGACCTGAAAGCTGTCTGCCTTTGAACCCAGGTGATAGTTTGGTGAATCCAAGTAAGATCTGAGACCATGAAAGGGGATGTAGGGAATCTGAGAAACCACCCCAAGTCAAGCTGAAATAAGACTTTATTTGGATACTGTGTACTAACTAAGAAATTATAAATTTACTAGTGACCTAGGGGTGGAGGGTCTATGCATTTTCTGATGATTGATCAGTGAATGATGATATAATGATTAACTAAATGATTTTTTATTTAATAATTTAGTGATTGATGACTGAATAAGTGACTGATTATGTTAACTTAGTGTGCCCCATGAGTGGAGAATTTTGACTATTGTACTTTGTGTTCCTTGAAGAGGCAAACCTCCCTAAGGATGATTGAATGATTGAGTTATTAAATGACTGTTCTTTGTTGAAAACTTTGTGACCACTGTGGTGGAAAATATGTGGCCATTTTCTGTGATAAGTTTCTGTGAATGCTATATTTTGATTTTCTATGATAAGTTGTAACATTGTGAGTGCTGTGTTTTGATTTACTGTGAATGTTTTGCTTTGACTGGTTATGGAATAAATAAAATGTTCACTATACTGAATGATCAGAACATTAAAAGCTGTTTACAGTAGAATTCTTTTGAAAAACTGCTACTGCTTGGCTTTACATTCTTATAACCTATTTCCCTTTTAATCAAAAATGTAAATGGAGCCAATACAATTAGACGCTAATATCACAGTCTCCCATAAGCAACATGAAGAGGTAGAAATGACACTAATGAAAACAAAGATGGTGAGAGCATGCAGAATCTGGCCTTGACTCATGTTCACAGGAAGGTTCATGCTAAAGACAAAACAATTTTGAGTACACTAAAGTATCAGTTTTCAAAATATCTGAAAGATGGAAAGATTCTAAAAGTTAGACAAAATCTTGAACCTTATTATGACAAAAAAAATGGCAATCAAGAGAAAACCCATAACTCCTAATCTATTTACCTACTTTCTCGTGTCTATAGAACTTTTTATGGGAATACTCTAACTGAAGACCAAGGTAATGAAATTATTTGACCAAGGTTACATAGGATATACGCATGAGATTTGAAGTCAGGTCCTCTGATTCCAGAGCTAGTGTTTCACTATCACTGTGCTGCAATCTTTAAGAAAACTATATATTAAAGAAAAAAAACTTTTGCTTTTGTCAATGATATTCTTTGGCAGAACACATCATTACACAAATGACATAAAAGACAGAAACTATAAGATTCTACTGGGCTGTTATATGTAAAAAAAAATATTGATTCTGTAAAGCAAAATGCCACATTCAAGATGTCTCCAATAAGGTTCTCCACCATCAAATATCAAGTCATACATACAAAATTCTTTGAAGGATAAAACAACAGAAATAATTTGAGTCAAAATATCTTTGTTTATTAGTATCAAGTAGTCATAAAACAAGAAAATGAACATCTACAAATGTGCTTGCCACCAGCATGGAAGATGTCTAACAGTTTCTAAATGAAAGAAGTATTCTGTATATATGGTGAGGTCCTCAAGATAGTTATTCTTATGTATAACTCTCTATATAACTTTGCTGGTGTAGCAGCAAATGCCCTAGCATTCCCAGGATGGCTGCCAGCACAGGTTCTTAGATCTGTTTTTCTAAAGGAAAGCAACTCAAAAATGGTTAACAATCTTACTTTAATCAAACATATATCATTTACCTAGTTCAGGGGGAAAAGTAAGCCTCCTGAACTTCAGAGAATACAAACAGAAGATATGAGCAGACAAAAAATAATACAAACAGAGAAGCAGATCAGCAGACAGGGTTTCCAGCTGTCTGACCATTACATCCATACCTAGATAGTTACCAGAGAGGAAAGCACCAACACCTGGGTTTTCAAAGCCATGGGGCTTAACAGCTTCCCAGAGTCTCATCTGGCCAAATCACACAACTCTTCCCAAAGTGAGCTCCAAAGCAAAACCTCACATCAGCATACATATAGCCTTCTCCTGGAATAGAGAATGTCACAACCCTCTTGACCCATTATCCAATCACAAAGTAACAAGGTGTGGGCATTCCTGAAAAACAAACCTCCTGCCACAGGTTCCATGTGACCACATTCAGCCTATTAGGAAGAAGAGTATATTTTCAAATCAGGGAAGGTTCTCAGAGTCTCTTAAGCCTATCAAGGGGCCAAGGGGCAGGGAAGATCTTCAAATTCCCATTATAACTGGCAAATGGCCAATTGCAGCAAGCTTCAGTGCATGGGATCATTTAGTCTCCTAAAAGAGATTCAGAAATATTCAAAGGGGTGGCTAGGTGGCACAGTGAATAGAGCACTGGCCCTGGAGTCAGGAGGACCTGAGTTCAAATCTGGCCTCAGACACTTAACACTTACTAGCTGTGTGACCTTGGGCAAGTCACTTAACCCCAATTGCCCTGCCTTCCCCTCTCCACAAAGCCAAAAAAAAAAAAAGAATGTCTATTAGAAACATTCAAAAAGGGGTGGACTTAACATTCATTCAGGAAAAGCCAAGTGAACAAATAATTATTTTTGTCTAAACTCTGCAGCTGTCCAGTTGGATCAAGAGCAAAGAGAGTCGACCCATGTGCAATTTTTCCCAATAATGGGGTAGTGGGTAGAATGGGGAGGGGAGATAAGAAATAGGGAAGGAAGAGAAAAGAAAAAGAAACAGAAAGAAAAAGAAAGAGAAGGAAAGGGAAGGAAGACAGGGAGGAAGAAAAAAGGGAAGGAAAGCAATGAAAAAAGAAAAGTAGAAAAATAAAAGAACAACCAGAAGATACAAGAAGATGTTTTTTATATGTAAATATATATGTAGGCAGTTTGGTTTCTGAAATGTTCAGGAAATGGATTTTTACATGAAGAAAAATAATTAAATCCATTTGTGAAGGATGTAATGTATTGACCCCTTTTGTATGTGAACTATATAAGCTTGTCCCTGAAACAAAGGCTTGTACTTTTATTACAACCATGCAAACCCTAAATAAAATGAAAATTTCCACAATAAGCAGGAAAAAAAGAGGATACTAAGTGAAATTACAGATCTCTATCATGTACAACCTGCTTTTCTTTCCAAAAATTTTTAAAATTGACTTGTTTATTTGCTGTTAGTTTACAAGATTTGGTTCCAGAATCATTTGAGTTTCAGATTTTCTCCCCTCCCTTCTCCTCCACGCCACTCCCCCCCCCACCATGGTGGTGTACAATCATGTATAAGATCTGCAAACACTTTCATATTGTATAATAGTCTGGTTGCATAGAAGTGTTGTAACCAATGGAGTGAACAATGGGAAAAAAAAGAAACAAAATCAAACATGGAAAAGAACGATAGCATGTATTGCTTCAGTCTCCATTTAAACTCTGGTCTTTCTAGATCTTTCTCTGAATATAGGTATCTCCTTCCATTCAGAGACTTGTAGAGTTGTCTTTTAACTGTGCATTGCTGAGAAGAGTCCACTTTATCAAGGTTGGTCATCACACATATGATGTGTCTGTAACTGTGTACAAATTTTTCCTGGTTCTGCTCTTCTCACTTAGCATCAATTTGTATAAGCCTCTTCGGGTAATTATGAAGTCCATCTCCTTCCCATTTCTT
>CM053594.1:127673892-127691994 GCA_028646575.1 Pseudocheirus occidentalis | reverse complement strand
ACTGGTGAGATGTGGTACTTCAAAGTTGTTTTGATTTGCATTTCTCAAATCAATAGTGATTTAGAGCATTTTTCTGTATGCTTAAAGATATCTTTAATTTCTACCTCTGAAAATTGCCTGTTCATATCCTTTGACCATTCTTTTTAAATTTATAACAAGTTCAACCTCTACCTTTCAAAGCTCTCCTGATTGTGCTTCTTTCTGACTTTCCTTCTATTCAGTCACCTTATTCTATCCTTTTATTTTTTTGCTTCTCTTTTTTCATTTTTCCTTCCTTTTTTCTCTCTGTCTTCCTTCCCTTTCCTTCTCTCTTTCTTCCTGTTTCTCTTTCTTTTCTCTTCCTTCCCTATCTCTTATCTCCCCTTCCCCTTATACCCACCAGCCTATCATTGGGAAAAAAATACAAAGCCCTTTAACAAATGTACATTTATGGCAAAGCAAATTCCCATATTACCCCCAATATTTTTAATAGCAGTGTTCTCCCAATAATGTTTAATGCCTCCGACTTGTGGAACACAACAGTCTCTGAAGATTTGCAGGCACCCATAGAGCAATAGAGCATTGTATATGGTAGGTGTGAGCAGGTTGTAATTTATTATTAACACAATTACTAAAAAGCAGTAATATTAAGGATACAGCAGGCAGATTATGACTGAAGGGGAAAAGACAGACTGATCACATAGTGAGAAAGAGGGATAATAACCCATACAATAATAAGAAATCCCAGGGGGGAATTCTGGCTGGATCTCCTGAGGAGGGTTTGCTAAAGGACATGAATGAATAGGCATCAACATGCAATTTTTCTCATTGGAGGCAATATTCGCATTAATGAAATTGCAGGCTCAGGATTACATGGCTTCTAGAAAGAGAAAGAAGTAGCCCAGATTCCAGTCCAAGGCAATAGGGTAAAGATGCCAACTTCACACATAAAGGCAGAACTAGACATTAAAAGTGACTAGCTGAATCACAATAAACCATCAGAAGAGAGACACTTATCAAAAGAAAGAAGGAATAAGAGTTTCCAGGGGAACAGGTCATCAATCTGTCCAGGAGGGGAAATCTGGTGATAATCATTTAATATTATTTTTGGTCAAAGTCTGACTTAATCAAACAAACTGCTTTCCCTTGCCTTAAAAAACAATGTCTTTTCTTGTGTCAGCAACTTCAGAGACCAGATAAGCTGGAGGTGAAATTCCACTTATCTTAGGAGGAAAACAGACATCCTGAGAACATAAAATGTAATTGGACCCTGCTCCATTTCTTGTCAGTTTGTGTTTACAACCAAGGAACTTCTTTTTTCACATATGGATGGTAACAAATGGAGATCATAAATTTGTGTGACACAGTAATCCTGAATTGGGATGGTTCTAAAATGTATATAAATTTTCTGATTCATTTGTTCATCAGTCAGGACTCAGCTCCTGCACTCCTTGTACAAGTTTCTCTAGCTTAAGGAAATAAGGAATAAATATGCTGTAACTGTATATCACTGTTTGTTTGTCTCCTTTAACCAAACTTTTCAATAAGGTCGACACGGGGGAGGGTCTAGGCTGCCAAATTTGGCTTTGGATTAAGGGGATATGCTGTGAGAAGCCAGGGAAAGGATTTTTCTCATCCAGTAAGTCAGGGGGCAAGAAGGACAGGATTCCTTCCCAGAAGCAAGTCTTGCCTGTGACCAGAAAAAGGTTGTTTGTCCGTTCTGGAAGAGGACCATGACACCAGGGAAACAATGACATGACTTGAAGTTGACTTGGATTTGAGTGAGGGAGGAATGTACAAGGTCACCAGCCTCACTTTCTCCTCCAGAGCCATCTGAGTCCTGTGGCCAGATACTCATCAGGATGACTAAAGATGACCCAGGATGCAATGAGAGATCTTGGCTCTTTTAGGCTAAGATCTTTTCAGGTTCTCACTTTGAGTGAGGTAACACCCATTCAGTGAATAGGCCTCTTTAAGAAGTTAATCAAAGGCGTGACCCCTTTAATCAAGAAAGAAAAAGAATCACTGGGAAAAGAGGATGCTTAGACTTCCTGACCAAAAGAGAAACAGTTACTATTTAGTATTTACATTCACTCTGTACTAGGAGGGCATGGACCTATTGTCCAATCTATTAGGTCCAGGGTGAATTGGGTTTAAGGCTCAGTATTTTATCAAGAAATGTAGACAGTTATCTCAAAGGAAAGAAGGCAACTTTGAGCCATTAAAATGTACCATTCCCTGGACAGAGCACCCCCTGGCAAGGAGGGGGCGGGGAAGAGAAGCTACTCACAGGCTATATTTGTGCTTTGTTCTAGAAGAGGACCATGACATCAGGGAAACTATGATATGACTTGCAGTAGACTTGGATCTGAGTGAGGGAGGGCTGTGCAAGGTCACCAGCCTCACTTGCACCTCCAGAACCATCTGGATCCAATGGGCAGATAGTTATCAGGACGACTGGTGATGGTCCAGGATGCATTGGGAGACCCTCGCCCTTGTAAACCTCAATAGTACTTCATTTTGCTTCCTACTTGCCTCCACATCTTATTTCTGAACCTATGTCCCTCAATACTCATTCTGGCCAAACTTAGAGAGAGGAGATTTAAGGCCTTTCTCTTTTCATTAATCTTGCTTCTTACTACTACTCCAATAAAACTTAAAATATGGTACAATCAATCAATGAGGAGAATTAGAGTTTGTAAAGGTCATTCTTGTTGGTTACTTCTGTTCTTCTGTGCACATGCACAAACACACACATTGTGGAAAGTATGCTTTATCATATTATTTGAATAACATATTAATTATTATACTGTTTAAGTCTAGCTTTATGTGATTCAAAGTTGTTTGTACCCAGAAGGCTGTCTCAGATAACAACAAGAATTTTGGGTTCTCCTAGGTCCCAAATCTACCTAAAACCCAACCTGAGGCTTGTTTTTATCACCCAAGCTGATTTTTTTTCGTTTCCTTCAAATGATTTGTGTGTAACTCATGTGTGGATGCCTTTTTCAAAATCCTATATAATGTAAACCTTTTAGAATCTGAGGAGAGGGAGCCATCTTTCTGGTTTGCTCTCTTCTGTCAAATGACTGATTTTAAAATTATTTCAGGTTTTGAAGTCATTTCTCATGAAGGACAACATACACACACACACACAAATTGGCATTTCTTTTCTACATTTGCTAGGTTTATTCCTCAGAATCACATGGCTCAATCTTGTCTTTAGGCTTCATCTTAATTTCTTAGGTCTTAGATTTCATCATAATTTCTAGCTAACACATTTAGTTTGGCAAAGTTGTAGGTGATTTAACCCTTTTAGTTGTAGACAAGGTCTCCATCTTATTTCTTATTTCATCTTTGTATCCCAAGTGCCTAGCAATACTAGGATTTAATAAACATACAGTGAACAAGTTGAATTGAATAAACTGAAGAACCAATGTCCACTTCATGATAGATGCAGAAATTACTTGTATAATAACTAAGCCAAAGCAAGCACCCTCCAAGGAACCTGAAAATTCAATACTACTCCAGTGATGGTAAATATTGAATTACCTTTTCTAGATATCCCCAGATGCTTAGACTCATCCCTTCTGAAACTCATTTATATTAGTTTTGTATATATTTATATTCTTTGTGTGTGTGTGTGTGTGTGTGTTAACACATAATAATGTGTTAAACTTCTTGAGGTCAGGGACTGTTTCACTTTTGTCTTTGTATTCTTAGTTCCTAGCAGAGTGTCTTACACACAGCAGGAAATCAATAAATGTTGATTGGTTGGTTAAAACTGTGTTCAGTTATGTGCAACTCTTGTTACCCTAGTTAGGGTTTTCTTGGCAAAGATACTGGAGTGACTTGGCATTTCCTTCTCCAGTTCATTTGACAGATGAGGAAACTGAGGCAGAGTTAAGTGACATGCCCAGGATCACAAAGCCAGTAAGTATCTGAGACCACATTTGCACTCAGGAAGGTAAGTCTTCCTGACTCCAGGCCTGGCACTCTTTCCACTGTGCCACCTAACTCCCCAAATTAAGACTCTAACTTTACTTAGTTTTATCCTTGGCACCTTTCAAAGAATTTCCTTTTCATCGAAACCAATTGCCAGCAAGCAAAACTAATCAGAAAAAGAAAAATGAAAACTTTCACCACAAAATTACATATAACTAACATGTTCATTAATTTAGGGATTGGAATATCATAATAAAATCATAGAATTTTGGAGGGAAGGGACATTAGATATCTAGTACTTTTCCATAATCTTATAGTCAAGAAAACTGAGTCACTGAAGTAATAAAAGTGATTTGTTCAAAATCATACAACTGGTCAGTAACTGATCAGAAACTAAAATCCATGTCTCTAAGCCTCTTTATCCCCCTCAATATTTTTTTGCCCTGTCATATCATCTCTCATCTTACCCCTTCTCATCTGCCTATAACCTATCTACAGAATATATGAATGCTTGAATGTTTAAAAGTGAGTACCTTCAAAACTCAGTTCCTCCCACTGTCCTTTGAACTCTTCAGATTTGCTGAACAAATCTATACCTAGGAAATCTTTGTAACCTGATTATTTGCAGTCATCTTCTCCTGTCTTCTTCTAGATCAATGCACGACTCTTTTATTCCTCTATACTGATCAAATAAATTGGTATATCACCTCTCTTTTACTTGGTGTTACATAGTTAAGGATTATATTTTAATATGTACAGCTAATTGAAGCCAGGCTGGGAATTTCTTTTTCCAAGAAATTCATTTTGGGGTCCAAATTTACTGACTTGGCACTTTATATTGGCCATTAATTTCTAAATCTCCATTTTACTAGCTACAGCTAGACTACTGGATATACATATGAATCGCAGAATCTTGGAGGTGGAAAGTACCTCAGGGGTCATCTAGTTCAATTCCCACCCAAAATATTATGACATTCCTAACATGATCTTCCAGCCTCTCCTCAAAGACCTCCAGTAACAAGACAGCCACTTCCAAAGTTGGACAGCTTTGATTATTAGGAAGTTTTTCCTTATATTTAGCCAAAAATCTGCCTCCCTATAACTGCTACCCACTGGACCTAGGATTGCCCTCTGGGGCCAAGCAAAACAAGTTTAAACTCACTTCTGCATAATTCACAAGAGAAAGAATATAAAATTCAGAAACACTGCAATAGAGGTACAAGGAATGAAAAGTGGGTAAAAGAAATCAACCCAGTATGAACTGAACAGCTTCAAAGCTCACTATAACCTACCTGAATCTTAACTGTGATTCTCAGATTGAGTCCACAGTCCAGTGTAATTCTGTGTCAGAACTACATCCCAGGCTTCCACTTCTCATACCCCAAATGCCTTCCTTGTCCACTCTATCCCTAGCCGAGTCTAAGATCTGCTCAACCTGGGGTCTTAATTGAAACCTAGTCACTGATTATACAAAACTATACCAACAACAAACCAATAGGTTTTTACTCTTGGCCTATACATTCCTAAGAGACCACTAAAAAGTCCCCACCATTACCCTTCCTCCAGAGAAGGGGAAAAAGCAAACCACATATGAATATTACTGCAAACAGTCACCCAAAGAAGGAATAATTTGCCTAAAATCTGCAAAAATACCCATATCCCACAGCATTCCAGACCTGCTTTTTTTGCCCTCGCCCTATCTCTATATGAACTATTGAGTTTTCTCTGACAGTTTTTGAATACATTCTATCCTTATTGCTATCTCATTTCAAAGCTTGTTTATAAGATGAAAATGCAAAAATACCAAACAAACCCTCTTTCACAGATAACACAAGCTGTATGAGAATAGAAAACTAAGTATCTATTATTCTTTAATATTCAGAACCAATTGTAGATGTCTTCTTACACAATAGACAGTTTTTGCAAGAAAAAGGAAGACTGATACTTTATCTAAAGTAACTAGAAAAATAATCTTTCTTAGTTGGTCAAGGAATTCCTTGGAACTCACCATACACTTTCACAAACCTCTGTGGTTTCTGTTTAAAATCATAGCAGATTTTTTACAGTGGAGCTGAACAGACTGATCTGCCAGCCCCCTGTTGCAAAGTGGGAGGTTTCTCACATTTCCACCTTGCAGTTAACATTCTTCTGGCAGCTATAAAGTCTAATTTAACTTTTTTTTTTCCAGCAGCATTTGCCAGTATGCAACCAAAAACATCCTGAGGTATTAAACGAGGTGATTTGAGGATGGAAAATGACAAATTTTCTCCCAGGAAATTTTAAGTCTTTTCCAGTGCTTACATCTCCAGGATTCCTGAAGGAGCCTTCCCAGTCTATATATATCAGGATGAAAAATGCAAAGATCTAACCTCTAAAGAATAAGATCTTTAAAGAATAAATCTATATAGATTAAGGTTAATACAGAATCATATTTTATATAATTTTTTCAGTGCTACCACTGAAATAAAACATGATTGATTTTAAAATTGTCCTTTTGGATATGTAGCCTTTATGTACACATTTTCCTAGCTTGTTGCTCTCTTTGATTTTTTTTTCTCTTTCCAGGGAAAAGCTTAGTCAGTCCTAAGGCTCTCTTTGTAAGGAGAATCCTTAAAATTTCAGGTTCAAGTGGCACTCAATAAATTTTTTAAAATAATAATAATAAAAACAACATTTAAAAAAAAGCTTAATGCCAAGTTACTACTTCCTGTCATAACCAATGGGACTAGTACTCCAGGAAGGGTATTTTAAGAAACATTGCTATAGTACAACAGTTTTCAAATAATTCATCCCTAGTAAGTAAATCAAAACTTTTCAAACCATACTGGCTATTAAATTTTCATGAATGACCTGATTCTCAATCTGGAAATGCTGCTTCCATGATTCGTTGGTTTCTTGGCTACAAGGAGACATCATGCAGGATAAAAAATAAATTTAAATTTCATATGGTAACTTATACCTTAATATCTCACAGGGGAAAGTCAGCTAAATTCCACAAATTATGTATGTATGTGTGTGTGTGTGTGTGTGTGTGTGTGTGTGTGTATGTGTGGTTAAAGAGTTGCCCCAGAGTTAGAAAGACCCAGTTTCAAGTCCTTCTTCTAATATACTCTGGATGTATGATCCTGAACAAGTCATTTAACATTGCAAAGCCCCTAGACAACTCTCTAAAACTATAAATTGCATAATAGTTCATCAATCTATACTAGTTGGTAAAAGGGGTTTCCTTACTGGAAGTTCCTTGTAAGAATGGAATCACAATTTTTTTTTTAAATTTTATTTTATTATTATTATTTTTTAAAGTTAACTTGTTTGTTCACTTTTAGGTATGGAATCACAATTTTGCATCTCCCTTAGTACAAACACATATATACACATACACGTGCTTCTCTAAGTGCACATACACATACACACATCCATGTATATAGACATATAGCATGTGTATATGCACTTGTACATGATATGTATAAACAGATACGTTATCTATTCATCTATGATTTAATAGTTATGGGAAACTTCCAGGGAAGAAGCCCTGGAATTTACAATGGAGGTTTACAAAATGCTATTTAAGCCATACATATACAGAGAGGGAGAAGGAAAGAGAGAATCTGGATATATTTTAAGTTACATAAATTACATTATACTCTATATTATATAACATTGTTATATGTTATATAATGTTATTATAACATATAACATTATACTCTATATTATATAGCATTATGTTATGTTTTATTATATTCTCCACTAAAGTCCATACTCTGATGTTTCATTGTGTGAAGATAACCCTGGGTTCTTAAAGGGAATGTCAGCAGAATAAAAGCTCTGGTGGGTACCAATGAGAAGGGAAATGTAGAGAATAAGTATTTATATAGGGTTTACTACATACCAGGTCCTGGGCTAAATGCTTTACAAACATCTTGTCTGATCCTTACAACAACTCTGGGAGGTTAAAGTTGTTATTACTCCTGTTTTACAGAGGAGGAAGCTAAGGTACATAAAGATTAAATGACTTGCTCAGAGTAGGGCATATTTGAACTTAGGTCTTCCTAACTCAAGACTCAATGCTTTATCACCAGCTGCCTTTACTGCCTAGTACTACCAGCTGCCTTTACTGAATTGTAAAGGCTTTGAGTATGGGTTTGTTGGTGAATTTATACACACACACATGTATATGTTTATATGTTTGTATTTTTATCAATATACACATATACATACATGTACATATACATGCACACACATACATATGCATGTATGTATGTGTGTGTGTATATATCTGTCATCCAAGGACCAACCTGGTTAATTTCGAAGGAGCTTAATACTAAGCTGGCCAGAGGATAATAAATCTTTTAGCTACAGCAAATCTTGAAGATCGCCAAGTTAAACAAAGAGAGAATGCAATTTATTTTAGTGTAAAAAGTATCCACTCTCGGAAAAATGGATCATTGAAATATTAAGACCAATGGAAATGTTTTATTGTAATATTCTAGAGAATGTATCATGCTTTTTAGTCATCTTTAAGTGATAGTAAATGGAATAATTCTCTATCTACTTGAAGCATGTAACTTTAACTTGAATCTATGACCCTCAATAACCTGGGTAAATAAAAAATGACAGCTTAGGCCACTGAGGCTTCTCAGATGACAAATGTTAGAAAGTATAAACCTCTGGGTAAAAAGCACTCTTAATTAGCCCTATGATATGGTTAAAACTTTGGTAATTATCCCTTTGACAAGGAGAAAGCATGAACAACAGTTTACCAGAGTAGAAACTACCCTACTCAATTTCATCTTTCTCTCTTCAAATTCAAACTTCTTTAAAGAGCAGTTTACTTGTTGCATTTATTTCTTCTGCACCTATTTACTTCCCATTGTTAAAAAAAAACCTTTTAATAATGGGATATGTATATTGAGGTGAAATTATACTACTCCATATCCTTACACACACACACACACACACACACACACACACAGATACACACCAGAAAAATTGGTCTTGGCAGAGGGGTTAGCAGTGTATCGAGTGACTAAACTGAAGAATGAGAAAGCCCAAAGGAATGAAAGTTAACAGTAAAGAGAATAGCTAGTATTTGTATAGTGCTTTATTTTTTACATAGCACATTAAAAACCTTATCTTTCCAACAATCCCATGAAGTGCTATTATTATCTTTGTTTTATTGTTTAAGAAACTGAAGCAGAGACACACTGCTAGTACGTACCTAAGGTTGGATTTGAATTCAGGTCTTCTTGACTCCAGCTCCAGGTCCTATCCATTGCATCATTAGCTAGCTACCTCTAGCTAAAAGAATTCTATGTTATTTATAGGAATTCTTACATGTTTGTCCTTAAGATGTAATGCCCTTGGGCATGACCATGACAAAGAGCTTTACCAGGGCAAATGTTCTGAATGACAGATGGACATCTTGAAAACTGTAGTTCTCCCTTTCTCCTACTCCTTAGTTCAAAGAAGATATTTAATTCATCTTCATCAAGTAATCAATGGTAGACATGGAAGGGACAAAGGGGGAATCAGAAGAGGGAGAACAAATTTAGGGAGGGTTTAGTTACAAGCAAAACAAATTCCATCTTCAGAGGGTAGAGCATGAAGTCTGAAGGGGAAAATAAAAGGAAAGAGAAAAAGAGTTAAAACCTTAGGTAAAGGGAAGATAAGTGGAATAGCAGAGGCAGAGTTTGTCAAATAAATGTCATTGAGCACACTACTCTTCCAATGCCCTCTTCTTTCTAAATAAAGGAACAGTTGGCAGAGAGCAGGAAAACATAAAATGATAGAATGGAAGGAGATACAGAATTGTAATGCCATGCACAAGCAGCTTCCCAAAAGAATGCTACTATGAATAGTCTTTAAGGTTCTGATTACGCAGTATAGTAAACATTCCATTTATTCCATAAAATACCAAGGCAAACATTCACAACAAATCACAATATAATATTCACAACATTATATCTTATCACAGAAAATCACATTATAGTGTTTACAACAGCTTAACATCAAAATGGCCACATAGTTTTCACCAAAGTGGTCACAGTATTTAGAACAAAGAACAAAAAAATAATCATCTGGTATTCCTAATGAGGTTTGCCTCCTTACTTAATCATTTCACAATACAAATCTGTCTTCCATTCATGGGGCAATCATAAGTTAACTTAATCAGTCACTTATCTAGCAATCAGTCACTAAGTATCATTAATCACTAAATACAATCATTAGAAAAATCACATAAACCTGCCACCCCTAGGTGTCTAGTAAACTTCAATTTCATCACAGCATTCAACATCCAAGGAGAGGCCTTTTCTTCATCTTGACTCAGGGTGGTCTCTCAGACTCCCTGGATCCCCTTCCATGGTCCCAGGTCCTACCTGAATCTACCAAATAGTCACCTGGATTCGGAGGCAGACAGCTCCCAGGTTCTCGGCCAGTCCTCCAGGCAGTTCTTGGGATACACTGAAGTTCACAGGGTCCAGCACATCTCAAAACCTCCACAATTTCTGTTCCCGGGAACTCAAGGATCAATCAAGCCACAAACAAAGGAAGTTTTATCCTGGTCATGCTTCTTCAGTCCTCCAGCAGTTCAGCTGGCCTAGGCCCCAGAAGAAATCTCAGGCTTCCAGGCAGCCGCTGTTTTGGCCTTCCAGGAGGAAGGAGCCACTTCGACCTTTCAGGCAACTCCAGCCTTCATTAGATCTCTCAGCAGAACAGCTTCTTCTACCAGGAACCCACCAGAAGAAAAAAATTCTTGATTTTGACTACTTCTCTCTTGGGTTCTTCTTATATACAGATACACATTAGCTTCCTGTCTCAGCCAACCCCTTCCTGCTTTGTCAGCAACAGGAGACAGAGTTCATACCTTCTGTTTCTTTCAGAGGTACTTAGCCCTTATTTACTAAGGGCTAAATACCTGCTAAATTAATCACTGTTACAACAATTAACAATCATAATTGTGAACTGTGAACATGAATAAGATGAACTCATCCATAAAAAGCATGAAGGTGGCAGAGTAGATCAGAATCTAACAATATGTTGTTTACAAAAAACAAACCTGAAACTTCAGAATTAGTCACATAAAGTTCAAAATAAGAAACTGGATCGAAAGCTACTATGCTTCAGGTGAGCTAAAAAAAAAAAGCAAGCATAGTAAACATGCTTTTAGATAAAGCAACAATAAAAATAGACTTGTTTGAAATAAATCAATAAGTACACATGCTTAAAATCAAGATAGTGATTAACATCAAAATATAATATATGTGTGAACTTAATTGCATAGTATCAAAAAGCTGAAAAAATTTATCTACTGGAAAAATTAGAAAGCAAAGCTACAGTAGTTTATCATTTTAATGTACCCTTTTCAGAGCTAGACAAAAATAAGAAAGAAGTTAATAATCTTAATAGATTTTAGAAAAGTTTGATATGACAGAACTCTGATGACTACTGAAAAGGAACAGAGAATGGTATTTTTCTCAACAGTGTATAGAAACTTTACAAAAACTGACCACAAACAAGGGCATAAAACTTCACAAATACATGCCAGAAAGCGAAACTTTAGATATATATATATATTTTAACATCCATGAGGCAATAAAATTTATAGTCAATGAATAGCCATAGAAGAAAATTGAAATTAATTTGAGAATTCATAATATATAGATATTAATAGTAATAAAAAGGAATAATAAAATTAATGATAATAATAATAAATGATGCATAGGTCAAAGAATATATAACAGAAAATAGATAATTTCATGAGAGAAAATAACATAAGATGACATACCAAAGCTTTTGGGATGTAGTCAAATAGTCTTGAGAGTAAAATTTCTATCACCAAATATTTGAGAGAGAGAGAAAGAGAGAGAGACAGAGAGACAGAGACAGAGAGACAGAGAGAAAGAGAGAGAGACAGAGAGAGTGAGAGAGAAAGAGAGAGAGAGAGAAAGAGAGAGACAGACAGACAGAGAGAGAGACAGAGAGAAAGAGAGAGAGAGATAGAGTGAGAGAGAGAGAGAGAGAGAGAGAGAGAGAGAGAGAGAGTTTTATTGCTTCTGGTGGGGTCATCCTAATACAATAAATATTATAGTACTACCTAAGTTAATGTATTTATTCAGTGTCATACTACATAAACCAATAAAGGATTTTTAAGAGTTAGAAAAATATAATAACCAAATTCATCTGGTGGAACAAAAGTTTAAGATTCTCAAGAGAATTTTTTTAAGTGAAAAGGAAAGGGTCCCAGCAGTACCAAATCTCAAATTATACTGCAAAGCAATAATCATGAAGATATTTACTACCAGCTGGAAAAAAATAGAAAAGAATAGATTAGTTATGCAACATGCAGAAGAAAATAAACATAGAAGCAAAGCATTTGGTAGAGCTAAAAACTCCCAACTACTAGAATAAGGGCTCAAGAAGATTCAATGACCCATATTGCTTTTAGAATGAATTCTTGTAATTAGAAAATTATAAATCAAATACAACCTCAAACATTTACTAGCTATGTGATCCTGGGCAAGTCACAAACCTCTATTTGCTTCAATTTCCTCAAGATCCTCACAGAAAGGATCAAGTGAGATAATATTTATAAAAAGCACTTAGCACATAGTAGGGTCTACATAAAATCTTATTCCTTTTTAAGTCTATTTTTTAAAGGTGATTACATATTATTCCTTATATACACCAGCCAAACTGGTCCACCTTCTGTTTTTTGTAAACAGCCTTCCATCTCCTGCCTCTATGACTCTGCATAGCCTACTATTCCTTTTCTTCCTCCTTATCTCATTGTCTTGGAACACTAGTACCCTTCAAGGGTCAGCTTAATTGTCACCTCCTACAAGAAGACTATTCTCTTCAAATTATTTTTTTTAACCCTATCCCCTCCCCAAAAGATAGTTTTACTTCGGACCATTGCCTCCTTTAATCTACCCTCACTTTTATCACCACTACCTCTTTTCTTATCTCCTTCCCTGTTGTGAAAAATGCATTTCTATGCTCACTTTCTATGTATATATATATTATTCCCTCCTTGAACCAGTTCAGTTGAGAATGAGGTTCAAGAATTGCCTGGTCCTCCCCCCACCCCACTCTTTTGCCCACCCCCACTATTGTAAAAAGTCTTCTTTGCGTGCTTCTTTCCTGAGGAATTTCCCTATCTTTCCTCTCTCTTCTTCCTCCTCCTAGCACATCCCTATTTCTTACCTTTCCATTTTTGTTTTGACATCATCCCAACAAAAAAAGACTCACACTCATGCCCTCTAAGTAGACTCCTTTTCAATGCCCTAATAATGACAAATTTGACAAAAGCAGAGACAAGTTTTAGAGATACTTATAGATTTGACAACGTAAGCTAGAGGAAATGTGGTTAGAGTTGTTGCATCATTTTGTTTGTTACTAGAAATAGAAAAACTAGAGATTATATTCTCTTTTGATGAAAGGAATAATAGTTTAACAAAATGTAGAAGCTAAGTCAAATTTTTAACTTGCTTTGCTCTGAGGACATGTTTTTAAAGATTCAGGGTCACCACCACACTTCAATACCACAAAAGAATAGAAGCAAGAAATTGTCAAAAGTTGTTAAAAATTGAAAACTTCAGTGTGAGCAGACTGTAAAGAAATAGGTATTTCATCGTAACATAAACTTATAGATTTTACTTTGGAAAGCAGTCTAGCAAAACACAATAAAAGTTGTAAAACCAATTACACCCTTTGATCTAGTAATCCTTAAGGAAATTATTAAAAAGCAAAATATTATCTGCACAAAAACATTCAAAGTAATTTTATTCATAGTAGCAACAAAAACTGGAAACTATTCAGTGATTAGGGAAATGGCTAAAAATACCCCAACTGTAATTTATCAGTGTAGCATAATATTATTGTGCCACTAAAACTACCGATACTAGAAATATAAATAAATTTGGAAAGATACTTGCTTCAAAGGAAAGCAAAGAAAAGAAAAGAAAAGAAAAATTAGAAGAACTAGAACACTAAAAGAGACTAAACTGAAGTAGTTTTAAAGCCACTCAACTTGGACTCAGAGTAGACCTGTATCCACAAGCCTTTGATATGCTTTTAAACTTGATCTTTTCATTGGGAAAATGTAACAACAGTACCTGTAATACCAACCTCACAAGGTTATTGTAAAAATCAGATGACAAGCTAGTAACACTGGGGTTCAAATACTAGTGCCAGCACCATTACTGCTAAGACTCCGTTTCCTTATTTCTGAGACAGGGCCTTTGGTACCTATTCACAGAGTCCTTATGAGGATCTTTGCAAACATTATGTGAGGGTGGGGAATGATTGAGTAAACCAACCAAACCATCCTCTCCCACTTAAACTAGAGGATAAAATACTATGCCCTGATGACCAGGTGAGAAACTGTTTCAGTTGATTAATTAGTCAATCATAAGCTTCAGACTAAATGCAAAAAGATTCTTTATCAACTAGAGTGATTGCACAGGGAAAAATGTGTAAATTAATTTAGGGTTCCTCGAATGTTCTATGGAATTTGTATGAAATCAGGAAGCTTTGAATGAACAGCAATTCAAGAAGAATATTACAGTCTAACCCCAAGAATGGTGGGGAAGAGGGCATCTCCATTCCAGACTCAGCAACCTAGCAGCCTCCCTGGATCAACTGGTACAAGCATCTATATCAGGAGCACAGGGCAAATTGGATAAATAATAAAAACAGATTCAAGGCTCTACAAAGATCTCAGATGAAGACCTCTACCATACCTAAAGGGAACATAATGAAAACTCCAGCAAAAGGACTTCCAAGAGCTATGACTTACTCCTTTGCCCATGGGCTCTTTATGCTTAAGTCTATTTTCCCAAGGTCTTTGTATGTACTCAAGGAAGAATATCAGACTTTTGTAGAAAATGTTTTATACTACCCAATCTTTTTATACCATCTTAGTAAATAAGCCTTTCTAAAAATCAATTGTGTAACAAATTCATATGAATTTATAATCATGGAAGGAGGCATACTAGCAGAAGCTTGTGAACTACATAGTTCAAGAAAACTACAATCCCAAGCCCTAGTCTTTGAGTGGAGACATATATTAGCTAACCTCTAAGCACCTGTCAATGCAAGTGAGGATTATGAGAGGGCCCAGAGTTTAAATGGGATACTATTAAAGTGCTAAATTTCAGTTTTTAGTTCATCTGATGCAATTTCATCTGATGCAATTCAGGTTTAGGACCCTGGACCGAAGAGGAAAGAAGGGAATAATACAGTGAAGAAAGGGAAAAATGGACTTCCAGATGCCATTTAGGCCTAGGAATGGAGGTATCTTGTTGCTTGAAAAGAGCAAAAGGTCTAAGGTAAGAAGACTTAAATTCAAATACTACCTCAGTCTCATTACCTGTATGAATTCAGGCATGTTACATAGATTCTTAGGACCTAAGTTTCCTCATATATAAAATGAGTTTTCTGAGGTGACTTCCAGCTCTAAATCTATGATACAATGTAATTTTTTTTTCTATATGCCCTATCAAACTCATAATCTGGGATGTTTGGTAACGTGTTATCTGAGGAAGTCTGCTAACGTTCTGTTAATAGAAGAACATATGGGGTTTGTTTTAGAAATCAAGTTTATATCTTAAGATTTATTGACATAGTCTGATGCTTTGCAGGCTTTGTCCCATTCCCTAGGGCAACAACATGACTATTTCCATTTATAAGACCGGGGCCCAGGCAGACCCGTTATTTATAAATACCTGACTTATGAACCAGCAGAAGATAAGAATAGCTCTGACTGTCTGCCTTATACCCCTAGGACTCCTTAGGGAAACTATCACTTCAGGTGGATCCTACAATTCCTCTTTTTCTTTATTCTTTTTTTTCCAGCCAGAACACCTAGCCTCCAGTAATTTACTGTCACCATGGTGCCACAGGTCCCTTTCCTTTCCAGAGCTTATACCCAGGCAGGAGTCTCAGGCTCTCTTTTATACATTTCCTTCCTACTAGACTGTGGGAGACCCCAGTCCCTCCCATTCTCTCTAGTCCCAAAAGCCTTTCCTCCTACCTCAGCTTTCTATATGAGTGGTTACCAAAGGAGCCATTGTAGCCGGTGTTAAGAATGAGGGCATAATTACTACCAATGCTTTTGGTTGTAGTGGTTGGACTTGTGAACCCTTTTTGACATAGAAGCAATGTTACCAAGGGTCACCAAGTTTACAGTCACCTTCTCAGCTAAGCATACCTTTGTGGGTTAGTCTGGGAAGATAGCTGCTGTTTATAACTTTATTTCTATAGAAAGATAGGTTTGACCCTCCAAATGGCTGGTCCACAAACTGAAGATTATAGGTACAAAGCTACAGCAATTGGCATGACTGAAGTTACAGAACAGGTCAGTTCCAAAGACAGGGAGGCAACTCCTGTCTTCTTTTCATGGCATACTATATTGTCTCTTATAGAGAAGAACATTTAAAATATTTTAATTAGCTAATTAAAATATTTAAATTAATGATTTCAAGTATTTAAAATTAAAAGTGTTTAACTAACAAATATTGACCATTTGAGGATAAAGCAGTATGTTAAAATGAAAACAGTACTAGACTTGCAGTCAGAACAGACTCAGGTTATATTTTGGCCTTTCTATTTACTCCATTTGTGACCTAACCTGCTGGGGTTTCAGTTTCCACATCTATGAAATAAAGAGTTTATACTAAGTGAATTCTGAAATCCTTCCCTACTCTGGATCTATGATCTTATGACAAAACATAAACTCTAACCAAACAATAATAATAATAATAAACAATTTACTCTGTCCCTGCTTCCAGACTTGGTTCCATCTATGTATGTGTAAATTTTGTTGTCATTTATGCAGTTGTAATAATTACTGATGTTTACATAGCACTATAAAGATTATAAAAATTTCTTAACTGTAATATTAGGTAAATTGGACTAGAGAGGTTCTAACGTCCCTTTTATTTCTAGATTTATGATCCCATGATCTCTCAAATTTTACCACCTTTTAGCAATGAAATATATTTCAAAATCCCTGAGAAGAAAAGATTTCAAGTTAGGAGGATAATTTAACTTATCAGTACTTGGTTCTGTCACAGAAAGAAACAAAACTGTAACCAAGTCAAAAACTAATTCAGGTTTATATGATTTCATTTGAAGTTTTGGTCTGTATTCTTTGTTTTATTTAAAGTCATTGAAGTTGTTTTTGTTCAGTCATCTTCATTCATGTCTGACTCTGTGACTTCATTGGAGGTTTTCTTGGTAAAGTTAAGGGAGTAGTTTACCATTTCTTTCTCCAGGTCATTTTATAGATGAGGAAAGTGAGGCAACCAGGGTTAAGTGACTTACCTAGGGTCATACAGCTAGTAATTGTCTAATGCCAGATTTGAACTCAGGAAGATGAGTCTTCCTGACTGTATCTACTGTACCACCTAGTTACCCTGGTCATTGAAGTTACTTGATCTTAATTCTAATTCAGCCTCAGAAACTTATTGTCTGTATGACAGTGGGAAATTATTTAGTCTCTCTTAGTCTCAGTTTCATCTGTAAGGTGATAGGAAACCATTAGAGTTAATTGAATGGACGAGTGACACGGTTGGATCTGCACTTTAGGAAAATCATTTTAGTGGCTGAATAGAGGATCGATTAGAATACCCTGGAGACTGCTGAGAGTGAACTTTTTCCATGGTGAGATGGCTAGATCATTTTCTCCAGTTTACTGTTGCCTCCAGGAGCAAATATGAAATGCTCTCTTTGGTGTAACCGAGCCCTCTCCTACCTTTCCAATCTTCTTACACTTTAGACTCCCAAATGTACTTTTCAATTCAGTGACACTGGTATTCTGTCTGTTACAAGTACACGGCACTTCATCCCTTCACTCTAGGCATTCTCTCTGGCTATCCCTGAGATCTAAAACACTTCTCCTTCTCCACTCTGTCTACTGACCTCCCTGCTTTCTTTAAGTCCCAACTAAAATCCCACCTTCTACAGGAAGTCTTCTCCAATCCCTCTTTTTTTTAAAATAAATTTTTAAATTTGTTTTTTTTGTTTACATCATTCATTTTCATGAGATTTTTGAATTACAAATTTTCTCCCCATCTTACCCCTGCCCCAACCCTAAAACAGCAATCCCACTGTAAAGCCTCTCCCCTGCTCTGCTCTCTGACTTTCTGGTAGGGCAGGGAGGGTCTCCCTACCCCAGCC
>CM053594.1:127631887-127673392 GCA_028646575.1 Pseudocheirus occidentalis | reverse complement strand
CAGGGGAATTCACACCTTTTCACCAATGGACAGAGTTCTGGGAATTCATACCTTTTCACCAATGGACAGAGTTCTATACTTAACACTAGGTTACTAGGATCTACTTAACATCTGATCAAACAAATTAATTACCATTACAGTTACAACTTTTTGGATCTTCAGTTCCCTTAGCTTTAAAATGAAGAAATTGAACTATGAGGTCCCTTAGGCCTCTTCAACCTCCCAAATCCTTCCCTCCCTGGCATATGCCTACATTCTTTTGAATGTGTATCCTTTGAATTTAAGTCACTTGGAACCTAGTACCTGGTCTCCAGGTGTGAAACTAAAATCACCAAGAACAATGGTAAGAATAAAAAAAAAAATTAAAAAGCCACCCACATGTGGGTCACCAAATACTCAGGAACTCAGACATTTTTTCACATTCAAGTTATAGGGAAAGAAAAATAGATGCCTCCAAGAAACACCAACACATATTCTGGGGTTCTTTGTGAACCTCCATCACTGTCACTCCTGGCTTTAACTTAGAGATCTTTTCCAAAAAGAAATTACATCAAGGTCATTCCCAGTTTCTCCCTGCTCCCTTGCAATCTGTAAAGATCCCAGGTCCTGCATTTGGAGCTGGTAGGAGGGACCTTAGACACAGGAGTCTTACAGCATGATTTTGACTCACCCAGGTCACAAGCCTCGCAGTTAGCAGATATGGGACCTGGAACCATGTCATTGGGATGTCAAATCCATGTTTCTCTTCATGCACCAGTGAAGATGTCACCCATAAAGAGGGTTAGGGTTGCTTTGGAGACCCCAAAATACCAACAGTCTGAGTCCTGCTGAAAGAATTCCACTCAAGTCTTCTCTCAGCCAAGGAAGAGTAAAGTTTATTGAAAGTTCATTAAAAGTTTGCCATATTGGGTAGACTCTTAAGGAGACTAGGTATCTGTGATAATTGCATTGGGCAAGCAGGACAGAGCAAGTCTGTCACAGAATAAGTCTGTACTAAGCCATTCTATGCTGCTCTCACAGAGCAACTCTGACAGAGTAAGTCTGTGCTAGGTCATTCTATGGGGCTCTCACATCACATGGAGGGAAGACAGGGTCTTATGTACCTGGAATCTAGGGATGGTCTAAAGGAGGAGTTTGGGGAGGGTCTTCAGGAATTAATGAGGTCAATGCAAGGGTGGATTGATATTTTGATAGGCTCAAGGGTGGGAAGTAGATGAACAATGGAGGGTTAGGCTAGTAACAGAGGTTTGGGCCCAGTCACAATGAAAAACTTACAGCCTGTGCAAATGCCTGATCAAGTGGGAAGATTCAATCAGACTTCCAGGGGGTTTCCCAGAGCCTGCACCTCATCACCAAGCTATGCATCGGGGAGTTGTCGGGGGCAGGCATTATCCAGGAGGTAGCTTGGTGGCACCAAGAGTTCAGTGCTAGCCCTGGCATCAGGAAGACCTCAGTTCGAATGCCCTCTCAGGCTTTACTAGCGATGTAACCCTGGGCAAGTTACCTAACCTCTCTGTGCCTTGGGTTCCTACAAAGGGCTTTGCGCTACATAACACGTTAGCCATTTAAATTATAAATCACTCCTGTCCAACCCCTTCATTTTACAGAAGAGGAAATGCAGGCTTAGATAAAGGGTACCAAAAGAATGACAGGTGGGATTCCAACTCAGGGCCTAGGACAACATTCTATTGGGCCTCACTCTGTCCTCCAGGGGGGCGTGACAGAGCGGGGGTTCGGTGCTTCCGGTTCTCCGGTCTCCCTCCGAGGTTTCCCTTCGAACACCCACAGGTCCCATATGCGTTCTTGGGTCGCGACAGTAGCCCTCTCTTCCCTTTCCTCATTCCCCTTCAGCTCCAGGCGCATGCGCACCCTCGCGGCGGGGCGGAGCCAGGTCTCTCCTTATCCCCGCCCCCACAGCTGTGGCGACTGAGGGCTGTAGTGTAGCTCCGCCCCCTCCGCTCTCCGCTCTTGGAAGGCTTTCTACAGTGTCCAGGAGGGGGAAGTGGGCGGGGCCTTGATGGACGTCGGTGGGAAGACGCTGATGACGTAAGGGGCCGGTAGAGCCCGCCGCTGTGTCCCCTCCCCCCTAGACACCCCTTTTTCCCCTCCCTCCCCTGTCAGTGTCTGGCGGTGGGCCGGGCTCTGTAATTGTGGCGGCGCGGGCACCCTGAGCCCCCTCCTCCCGATCTCCTCTTTCTCCTCCTGCCCCTCCCCCTCCTCCAGGCTGCTCACACTCCCTAGCAGGCACACTTTCTGTCCCTTCTGCCCCCGGGCTCGCACTCCACTCCAACCCTCGGGAAACATGGCACAGGATCGGGGAAGCTGCCCTAGAGATCGAGGCTCCGGGGATGGCGCGATGGACAAGTCCAGGAAGGTGGCTCTCATCACCGGCATCACCGGCCAGGTGAGAGTGCTCTCGAGGGGACGGGGGAACGCTGGGAGCCAGCGAGTGCGGGAGGGAGAGAGCGACCCAAGCGCGGGGAAGATAGCTGCACATGAATGGATCGGCTGCTCTTGCGCCGGCGTGAAGCTTCCTGGAGGTCCAGGAAAGGTGTCAGTGGCCAGAGATAGGTGTGGGTGTGTAATGGTGTTAGCTGCCTCTGATTGTTACCGTCTCCTTGTTGGGCTGCTTGTCTCCTTTCTCTGTGCGGGACAGTGTTTTGGGGATATGTCCTGTGAATATGATTCCCTGGGTGTGTTTGCACGCGTACCTGCCTACACATTTTGGTACCTGCCACATGCCTCCTTCACCTAGTAGGCGCATAAAAGTTCAGGTTGCTTTGCTCAGGGGGAACTCAGGAAACCTGTGCTGTAGAGTTTTAGTTGGAAGAGAGAACAGGTGTCTGGGTGTGCATGGGTATGGATGGAGCAGACGGGTTCAGAATTCTTAGTGCCAGCATACATTTTTTTTTTGACACTTTGCATAGGAAGAGGGCAATGATGTGCTGACAGGAGACAAAAACCTGAAACGTTTCCTTCTGATTTCCCAGAATGGATCTCCTGAAGGGTAAAAGAATCCAGAAAATAGTGTCTGCCAAGCAGGTTAGGTTTTAAAATGTTGTTTTTAAAAAAAATGAATTTCTAAGATGCATTATAACCAATTTTGAAATGGATTTCACAGATCAGTCTAAAGATAGGAGAGGAATCTTAGGAAGATCTGAAGTAACTTCATGAAGAGTTATTCATTCACATGATGGTTCTGAAGATTGGAAACCCATCCTGGGACAGTTGACTTGTGGCCTTGTCAGGAGGAACAGTAATGAATGTGCTTCCTTTTGTAATGTGACCTCAGTGTGTTGTCATGCATCTTTCTGACCTAGGTTGATGTCTTGTCTGTATAGTCATTTAGTACCTTCTCAGGTGCCATGGAGATAATATTGCCAGTATTTTAAAAGAGCTTGTTATTTTTTCTTCTCCAAAAAAAAAGTTACAGGTTTCTTGCCCTTTTTGCCTGGAGAGTTGCATTATGCTCAATAAAAGAAGTTTCTTTGCTCTCTAAAGGAAAATAGATACAGCAGGATAGCTATAATGGTTCAAGCATGTAGTAAAAAAGACCTAAGTTCAAATGTGGCCTCAGACACTTACTAAGTATATGACAGTTTCCTGTTTTTGTAAAAAGGGGATGATAATAACACCTCCCTCCTAGGGTTGTTGTAAGGATCAAATGAGATAATAATTGCAAAGCACTTAGCACAAATTTATCATTATTATTATTATTATTAGAATATATACCGATACTTAAGACTAACCCATGGAAAGCAGTGTGGTATAGTGGAAAGACCACTAGATTGAGAATCAAAAGACTTATTAAGTCCTAGCACCCTACCCTTTCATTTAACTAGCTGTATAACCTACCATAGGTGAGACACTTCAAGTCCATGGGCCCCTTTTTCCTTGTCTGTAAAATGTAGGAGCTGGACTGGATGGAATTCTAATATAGTTTTGGCTATATAATTGTTTGACTCTATTTTCAGTCTTTCAGTACTGAGCCCGGGGAAGATAACTGCACATGGATGGGTCTGCTGCCCTTTCTCTTCCAGGAGGTCCAGGAAACGTATCCATGTCCAGAGATAGGTGTGGTTGTGTAATGGTGTTACCTGCACTCTGATTGTTACCGTCTCCTTGTTGGGCTGCTTGTCTCCTTTCTCTGTGTGGAACAGTGGATTGTTGCCATGGATTTTAGAAATTTATGTGCCTAATTTTACTGAAGGCAACTAATTAAGCATAACTGATTAGAAAGGTATATAGGGATAAGAATCTAAAACTGATAATCAGAAAATTGAACTAGAAATAAAGGAAATAAGGTGAATAGTTAAAAGCCTACTACACATCCTGTTGGTTTCCTTTTGATTGGCCTCCAGAGAGTGTGTTCTTTTGAAACTCAAATGTTGCCTTTTAGGAAATCTAGTAAAGTCCACAGTGATTACTAGAGACAGGGAATTAACTGAGATGTTAGAATTTAAAAATAAGATACTATTAAGCTGAATACTATAGCGTTAGAAATAGAATCCTATTTAAAACAGTGAAAATAATCCTTTGCCAGCTTCTCTGTGGTAGGAGAGTGGCTTTCTCTCTTTCAGTTCATCATGATTATGGCTACCTAGATTCAGGAACAGAATCATAGGACTCCAAGGACCCTCAAGGTCATCTAGTCCAGCATCCTCATTTACAGATGATAAAACAGTCCCAGAAAGTGACTTGTCCAAAGGTCAAATGCTAAGATCTTAAACTTAAAAGTTGGAGGGAATTTTAGAGCTCTCTATTCCTATGCCTCATTTTATAGATAAGGAAACTAGGAAAGAGGAAAATAAGCGGTTATTAATTATTTATTCTGTGCCAGATATTGTGCCAAGCCCTGCCAATACAAATAAAAACAAAAAGACCAATTGTTCCTGCCCTCCAGGAGCTTGCATTCTAAAAGAGGTAAGACTACATATAAAAGGGAGCTGAGAGTGGGTGCTAAGGCCATGAGTAAAGTCTCCCTGGGCCCTTTCCACCTAATGGAGGTTCCTATTAGAGTTTAACATTGGGAGAAGGGGGTGGGCCTTGCCAAGGGATAGTCCGGAATGAGAAGACTGCAGCAGTGCTCCTGGATGAGGAGGCCTCAGGTGTTGAGGGAAATCCCCAGATGATACAGCAGCAGAAGCATGACTTTGAAGTCTGGAAGTCAGAAACTAGGCCCCAAAGAGATTAGTTCACTGGTCTTAAGGGCATAACTGTGGTGAATAGTAAACTGTGATTTGAACCCAAGTACTTCGACTGCAAAGCCAATGTTCTTGCCATTAAACAGTAGACTTCCTTTCATCTTGTTAGTCCTGTGTTAAAAACTATTGTGGTACCATTTCCTTTTGCATTAAGTCTGAACTCCTCTACTTGATTTCTGAGGTCTTCCATAACTTGTGCCCACCTAATATTTCTAATTTTCCATGAACATCAATTTTATTTTTTTACTTTTCCAACATTCATTGTCTGCTGTAGAAGGAATATTTTCTCAATGTTTTCCCAAAGCACCTGTTTCTCAACCTTTGGTCACATGACAATGCCTTTCCTTTCTTACAAGACAAAATCTATCTCCTCCATGAAGCTTTTAGGTGAACTTCTGTCCTCATTGATAACTTCAGACCTTAGTTTGTATCATGGAATTTAGCACTTTTATGTGGTTATTATCTTCATGAAGATTTTGTCTCCTCTATTTGGTTGTAAGGTAGGGGCAAGAAAAATATATTATCTGTTTTGGTAGTTCCCCACTCCTGGACTGGCTGTGGAACTATTTTAAAGTATATTAGATTACATAAATAAGCATAGATAATTCCCATTGAGAGGCAGTCAAAATCCTATCCCTGAGGCTTAATGGTTGTATGCTCTTGTGCTAGTTAAACCCACATTTGCTTATCTGTAAAACAGGGATAATAATTCCTATAGTACTTCTGAAGAATCATTGTGAGATAATTTCGTCAAGTGAGATGATATATAAAGTATTTTGTTAATCTTAAAGCAGATAAACCCCACTTATTATTAGACTAAACTAATGTCTTACGCCAATATGTATAACTACTTTTCAAATATAAGTAGATGCTAATATGATGAATAAAATAGAAATTAATTTTAAAGTGTTGCTTCATTCATAGTAGAATTTTGTTATTATCTTAATCTATGAGTATTAATAGTATAGCTATCCAGTAGGGACTTCACAATTTCTGCTTCTTAAAAAGGAGCAGATTGATATACTAGAAAAGGTTGGAAACCACTGTTTTAAGCAGGCTGTGCCAACATGGTGCCTTGTTCCAGAAGGAGATCTGCCACCTACCCTGCATAATTTCATAAATTCTAAACCAAGGGTTGTTTGGTAGCTTGCTGCTGTAGCTTCCAGCCCCAATCTCTTGTAAGCACTTGAGCCTTTTATCATTTCCCTCTTATTAATTCCTGCTTCTATTCCACTTTTCTGATTAAACTTGAAAAGGTTCTTGGAGAGCGTCTAGTCTATACCCTCAGTTTATAGATGAGGCATGGCATGAACTGGATTTGTGATCAGAAGGACTTGAATTCAAATCCTTTCACTATGACTATGGTCTTAGGTAAGCCACTTAATCTTTTCTCTGAATCTCAGCTGTTGCATCTGTAATCATAATCATAATCATAATAATTCAGCATCTACATATTATCTTAAGGTTTGCAAAGTAGTTTACAAATATCTCATTTGATCCTCATAACCCTGAGAAGTAGGTGTTAATATGATTCTCATTTTACATATGAGGAAACTGAGGTAGGTTAAATAACTTGCCTAGGGTCACACATCTGTTAAGTGTTTGAGACTGGATTTTTGAACTCAGGTCTTCCTGACTCCAGGCCCAACCAGCACTCTATTTACTGTACAATGGACTAAATAATCCCTAAGTTTCTTCTAGATCTAAATGATCCCTAAAGTTTTTTTCTGGATCTAAATCTATGATCGGATAAAACTTAAGCCCAGAAAGGTTGTGACCTGCCTAAGGTCTTGTGACTACTACCTGCTGGCAAAGAGGAGGCTAGAAGGCAGATTTTTGGACATCCAGTTCAGTGTGCTTTCTATTTTACCATGATAACTATGTGTAATAGTGCCTTCTTTCCTCACTATTCTTATAACAAGAATGCTAGGCCATGGCAGCTTACCGGGTAGTACAGAATACTATTGAGTATTGGTATAGTGGATAGAGAGTAAGTAAGACCTGGGGTTAAGTTCTTCCTTTGTTATCAATTGACTGTGTGACCTTGGAAAGGTCACTGAACTTCCTAGTAGCTGTACAATGTTCTAAGATTATAGATTGCAAGTCACAAGATCATAGATTTAGAGCTTAGAGTGACTTTGGAGGTCATTGAGTCCAACCCCCCTAATTTTATAGAAACTATTGGTTTTGTTATGTATATGATCAATTATATTGATAGTTTTCCCAATACTGAACCAGTCCTACTTTCTTAGCATAAATACTACTTGGTCATAGTGTTTAATCCTTGTGATATGTTATTTTAATTGTCTTGCTAGTGTTTGGTTCAAAAGTTTTGCATTGACATTCATTAGAGAAATTGGTCTGTAATTTTATTTCTGTTTTAGCACCTTGTGGCTTATGTATGAGTACCATATGTGTGTCATAAAAGGAGTTAGGTAAGATGCCTCTGCCTATTTTTTGAAACTGCTTATATAGTATTGGAATTAGTTGTTCTTTGAATGTTTGGTAGAATTCACTTGTGAACCCATCTGGCCCTGGGAATATTTTAGTATGTAGTTCATTAATGGCTTGTTCAATTTCTTTTTCTAAGATGGAGTTATTTAGGTATTCTGTTTCCTGATCTGTTAATCTGGGTAATTTATATTTTTGTAAATATTCATTGATTTCACTCAAATTGCCAGATTTATTGGCATATAATTGGCTAAAATATTCCCTAATGATTGCTTTAATTTCTTCTTCATTGGTGGTGACTTCACCCTTTTCATCTTTGATACTGGATATTTGTTTTTTTTTTTTTTTTTTAAATCAAGTTAGCCAATGGCTTATCTGTTTTACTTTTTTTTTTTTAAAGAAGATATAATTCCTAATTTTATCAGCTCAATAGATTTTTAAAAAACTTTCATATTTATTAATCTCCCCTTTGATTTTCAGAATTTCCAATTTGGTCCTCAATTGGGAGTTTTTACATTTTTTTCTAGTTTTTTAAAGTTCTATAACCAATTCATCGATCTATTCTTTTTCTATTTTGTTGATGTAAGAATTTAGAGAAATGAAATTTCCCCTAAGTACTGCTTTGGCTGCATCCCATAAATTTTGCTATGTTGTCTCATTGTCATTTTCTTTAATGAAATTATTGATTGTTTCTATGATTTGTTCTTTGACCCACTTATTCTTTAGGATTAGATTTAGTTTCCAGTTCATTTTTTAATCTCTTTCCACTGCCCTTTCTTGAATGTAATTTTTATTGTATTATGATCTGAAGAGAATATATTTAATATTTCTGTCTTTCTGCATTTGATTTTGAGGTTTTTATGTCCCAATATATGGTCAGTTTTTGTGTGTGTGATATGTGCTGCTGAGAAAAAAGGTATAGTTCTTTCTTTTCCCTTTCAGTTTTCTCCAAAGGTCTGTCATATCTAATTTTTCTAATATTCTATTTGTCTCCTTATTTTCTTTCTTGTTTTTTTTGGGGGGGGGTTGGATTTATTGAATTCTGAGAGGAGAGAGTTGAGGTCCCCCTCTTGTATAGTTTTGCGGTCTATTTTTTCCATTGACTCACTTCTTTAAAAATTTGGATGCTATATCACTTGGTGCCTTTATGTTTAGTGTTGATATTGTTTCATTGTCTATGGTACCTTTTAGGAAGATATAGTTTCCTTCCTTATCTCTTTTAAGTAGGTCTGTTTTTGCTTTTACTTTGTCTGAGTTCAAGATTGCTACCCTGATGTTTTTTTACTTCAGCTGAAGAGAAATAGATTCTGCTCCAGCTCCTTCTATGTGTGTCTCTTCAAGTGTGTTTCTTGTAAACAACATATTGTAGGATTCTGGTTTTTGATCCACACTGGTATCTGCTTCCATTTTATGGGAGAATTCATCCCGTTTACATTTACAGTTATGATAACTAACTGTGTATTCCCTCCATTCTATTTTTTCCTTCTGTTTGTCTTCTCTCTCTTTTTCCTCTTTCCTCCTCACCAATCTTTTGCTTCTGTCTACCACCTTCCCTGATCTGCCATCCCTTCTGTCAGTCTTCCTCCTCTCCCTTTACTTAATCTCCTTCCTTCCTACTTCCCTGTCAGGAAAGACAGATTTCTATATTCAACTGATTGTGTATTTTATTCCCTCTGAGCCAATACTGATGAGAATAAGGTTCAAGCAATGCCCATTGCCCATCTTCCCATCTTCCCCTCCACTATGACTTTTGTGTCTTTTCACGTGAAATAATTTACCTCATCCTACCTCTACAGTGTACTCCTCTTTCTCATCCTTTTTTTTTTAATATCATGCCCTCAGATTCATCTTATACCCATACCCTCTATGTATATTCCTTCTAGCTCTACTATTAGTGATAAAATTTTTAACAATTACCTGTATCATCTTCCCATGTAGGGATGTAAACAGGTTAGCTCTCTTGAGTTCCTTACTCAACTTTTCCTTTTTTTTTTTTTTACTCCTTTTCCCTTTTTACCTGTTTATGCTTCTGTTGATCTTGATATTGGAGATCAAATTTTTGGTTTAATTCTGGTCTTCTCTTTATGAAAGATTGAAATCCTTCTATTTCCTTGAATGACCATTTTTGTTTTTTTTTTTTATCCCTTGATATATTATGCTTAATTTCTTTGGGCAAGTGATTCTTGCTTATAATTCTAACTCCTTTGCCTTCCAGAATATCATGTTCCATGACCTAGTCTTTTAATGTCCTGTTAAGTCCTATATAATCCTGATTGTGACTCCCTGATATTTGAATTATTTCTTTCTGGCCACTTGCAGTATTTTTAACTTGACCTGATAGTTCTGAATTTTGACTATATTGTTTCTTGAAGTTTTTATTTTGGGATCTCTTTCCTGAGGTGATTGATAGATTTTTTCAATGCCTATTTTACTCTTTGGTTCCAGGATATTAGGGCAGTTTTCCTTGATGATTTCTTGTCAAGGACCTCCTTTTGATTATGGCTTTCAGATAGTCTAGTGATTCTGACATTGTCTTTCCTGGCTCTGTTCTTCAGGTCAGTTGTTTTTTTCCTAGGAAGTATTTTACATTTTCTTTTATTTTTTTCATTAATTTGACTTTGATTGATTCTTGATGTCTCATAAATTCATTAGCTTCCACTTGCCCAATTCTAACCTTGTAAGGAATTGTTTTCCTCAATTAGCTTTTGTACTTTATTTTCTATTGGACCAATTATGCTTTTTAAGGAGGTGTTTTCTTCAGTGGATTTTTGAATCTTCTTTTGTATTTGGCCAATTCTACTTTTTAAGCAGTTGTTTTCTTTTTCCAAGCTGTTGGTCCTTTTCCCCCATAATATTTTTGCATTACTCTGATTACTTTTCTCAGTTTTCCTTCTGCCTCTCTTATCTGATTTTTAAGCTCCTTTTTTGAGCTCTTCCGTGACGTCTTTCTGGACTTGAGACCACTTCCAGTTTTTCTTTGAGTTTTTGCCCATAGGTATTTTGACATTGTTGTTTTCTTCTGAGTTTGTGTCTTGGTCTTCTCTGTCACCATAGTAACCTTGGATGATCAGATTCTTTTGTTGTTATTGTTTTTTTGCTAATTTCTTTATGGCTTTTTTCCTTTCTTTTAAATTTGAGCTATGTTCCCAGGGTGTGAAGGGGCACCATTCCAGGTTTCTTGTGCCAGGAGCTGCAGGCCTTGGCTATTCATTTACCTGGTGTTGCACTGATGTTGGTCTGAGGCCCACAGGGGACCCTTGTGTCTGGTGTTGCTCTGAGGGGGTGGGTAGGGGATGGCTGGTGCTGCTGGAAGTTGTAGGGTTATGGCAGCTTACCTTGTACTGAGCCAGGATTCTAGCTAGTGCTGGTGTCTGGCATGTGCTGAGGCCAGCAGGGTGTTTGTACATTTCCTGGGGATACAATGAAGCACATGGAAATCTCTCTACTCTATGTCCAGGGTTGCTCTGAAGCACCTAGTGCTGGCAGCTGCCTTTTTGCTTAGGCACAGGAAGGGTCAGGATCTACCCGTTTCCTTTCCAGGGGCTAGGGTGAAACACACAGAGGCCTGACCATTGGAGGTTGCCTGTATACCTGGGGCTATAAGGAAGCACATGGTGGTTCTCAGAGGTGGAGTCGGCCTGTTCCCCTGGCTTTGCTGATTGATGTATATGTGGCATCCTGGTGTTGGTGTTTGCCTACTCCATTGTACTGGGGCTCAGGATTTACATTTATTTGTTGAGCTGGGCCTTGCCGGGAGGCTTCCTGTCCTGGACTATCCTCTCCTTCTACCAGACTGAGACAAACCTTTCTTGTCAATTATCTAAGTTTCTTGGGCTCAAAAATTGTTTCATCCCATCTTCTTGCTGGTTCTTCTGTACCAGGGTTTGTTTTGGGGCACTATTTTATGGTTGTCTAGAGGTGAATAGGGTAGAGTTATGTCAACTTACTGCTTACTCCACCATCTTGACTCCCAGAAATCCTTGTTTTTAGGCAAATATCCTTTCTAATGCTTCTTTTCCTCTGTTTTCCCTGATTACCTAATTTTCCCCCTAAACACCCCTCCCCCACTTTCCTTTTATCCTTTGGATTCCTTTTGCTGGTCATTTTTTTTTTAACACTTAGAATGTTTTCCTTTTTCTCTTTAAGTTGAACATTTCTTCACACTTTGTTTCCATCTCTTCTGAGAAGTATGCCTAGACTAATAACAACCAGGCTATAATTTACCTGTCAGCAATCACTCTAATAATTCCTTTAGCATTCATGTATGTTCAGTTTCTGGTGATGTTGTTTTTGTTTATCGACTCTATCTTTGGAGCTAGTCTGCTGAATTAAATTATAGGCTGCTACTGGGCAGAGACCACATCGTCTACATTAATGAAGCCCTCCATAAATAATAGACTCATAGCAAATATTAGCTTACATTGAGATTGATCGAAATTGCCCTCTAATAATTTCTTATTTATTCAGCTGTATGTAATGTCTCTCCTGAGCTCCAGTCCCATGTCACCAGTTCTACCTCTTCAGCAATTGTGGATGCCCCTAAAGCATCTCAAATTTAACATGTTTGAAATGGAACTCATTATTTTTCAACTTAAACTTGTACCTTCTCCAAATTTCCCTGTTTCTGTTGAGGGTATCTGAGATTATCGCTGTCCTAGTTACCCAGGATCATCGCCTTAGTCACCATCTGCTCTTCTTTCTCTCCCACTCCTAATATCTGGTCACTTGTGAAATCTTGTCAGTTTTATGTCCATAATGGCCATTAAATCTCTATCCTTAACATTTATAGGGCCACCACCCTGGTTCAGTCTCTTGTCACCTTTTGCTTGGTTTATTGTAATCATTATTCTTACTGTGTCCCATTTCTCCATTTTCAGGTTCACCTGTTGTGCAGCTGGCAAAATAATCTCCCTAAAACATGTCTGACCTCATCACTCCCCTTCTCAAGATGTTTTAGTTAGCTTCTCTTTGCCTCTGTTGGTTCTAGGATAAAAAATGTACTCTTCAACTTGACATTTGAAGTCTTTCAGTCTAGTTCTAACTTGCCTTTCCAGACCTATTTTCACATTAATCTCTTTTTTGTATTCTTCCCTTAATCTAAACTGACCTCCTAGGTGTTCCCAAACTTGGTGTTTCATCTTTAGTTCTTTAGCTGCTAAGCATTTGTCTAGGCTACCTCAGTCCTCGCCCTTCTTATCTCTACCACTTAGAATCTGAGCTTCCCTCCTGGCTCATCTCAAGTGCCCCTTCTTATCCAAGGTCTTTCCTAATCTCCCCAAGTCATTAGTCTTTCCTTCAGATTATATTGTATCCTACTTCAATAGAACATAAATCCATTGAGAGCTTCTGACTTTCTTTAAATCCAAACAAAATCCCACTTTCTACTGGAAGGTTTTCCTACTCCCTCTTAATTCTAGTACCTGTCTTCTATTGATGATATTCTGGAACATGTCATGCCAAGCCAGACGAGCAGAAGCATTCAAATTCCTTGTGGGAGCAGGGCATGAGTGAGGTAGTCACCCCAGGACCACTTCTTCTCTGACTCCCTAACAGGGAGCCTCACTACCAATCCCTGTGAGTAACATTATCCCCTAGGCCTCTGACCTTGCCTCAATCTGGTCTGTTGCTGTAGGGTAGTGTCAGTAGAAAACTCACCAGCAACCGTGTCTAGCAACGCAACCTCTACCTCTTTAGCAGCCTCAGCTCCTGAAGGCTGATTTCTTGCCACCCAGTTTCTTGGCACTGATGGAAATGTGTGGTTTTATCAGTAGAGGTGACTTTAAACAAGATGTATTTGTGCATCAATTTTATTTCTTCTCCATTCCAACCAAACTGTAGCCAATGGAAAAAGTATGAAGTTGAGAACATGGAATGCTGCATTTGAAAAACAATAAGAAATTCAGTTTGGCAGGACCATTAGGAAGTCCATAGCTTCTGGGAATAGGGAAGTGACAGTCCCCTTGTATTTGCCCTATCAGACCTCATCTGGAGTATTTTTCTCCATTCCGGACATTGCTATTTAATAACATTTATAAGCTGGAGTGTGTGTGGAGGAGAGCATTCGGTATGATGAAGGGTTTTGAGTTCTTATTGTATGATGATTGGTTGAAGGAACTGGAGATGCTTAGCCTATAGAAGAGAAGATTTTGGGGGATATAAGATAGCTGATTTCAGATATTTGAAGAATGTTGAGGAGAAATTAGATTTGTTTGGTTTGGCTTTAGAGGGCAAAATTAGGAACAATGGATGGCTGTTGTAACAAAGCAACTTTAGGTTTGATTTCAAGAAAACTTCCTAAAAATTGGAGCTGTCCAAAATCAGAATGAGCTGTTTCCACAGTGGTGAGTTCTTCCTTCTGGGAGTTCTTTAAGCAGATGTTATACTTGTTGAATATGTTGTAGTAGGGATTCCTTCATTGTATTGGTTGGACCAGGTGCCCATTGAGGTTCCTTGCAATTCTCAGATTCTGTGGTCTTTTGATTCTGATATCAGCCTTTATTTTTCTTGGTAGAGGAAAGTTGAGCTCATTTTTACACAATGGAAAGAGAGAGAAGGAAGGAGGTCATTAGTGGGGGTTAGAATATGGTGGTGGCTTGGAATTACTTTGTGGTCCATATTGGGAAATTGCATTAAATAATTAGCTGAAGTTTGACAACTTGATTTTGTTGTGGGCCAGGTCAGTGTAATATCTCAAGTAGCACTTTGCATTTTAGGATTTGGTAGGTTACATTCAACCAGACAAGGTTGGACAGTGGTCTGGTAAGCATGGCCAAATGTTAATTCATTCAGTGTGCATTTATCAATCACCTATCACTGTGCTAGATTCTGGGGATACAAAGACAAAAAAAAAATGACAAAAAATAAGACAGTTCTTTCTCTAAAAGAGCTTACATTTTCTTGGTGTGTGTGTGTGTGTGTATGTGTGTGTGTAAACATATATACACAGAATATATGCATATATACACAAACAACATACACAGAAAATTTAAATACTAAGTTCTTTCTGGGAAGGAAAGCATTAACAATAGAGGAACACAGGATAAGGTTCCTAAAGAGGTGGCATTTGAACTGAGCTTTGGAAACTAGGGATCCTTTTAACCCCCAAGGGATCAAGCATCTTCTCTGTGCATATGAATCCCAGATCTTGACATTCATCCCTACTTTCACTCTTAAGCTCCAGTTCTGCATCATAGGATAATAGGATCATAGATATAAATCTGGAAGGAGTTTTGTAGACAATTTAGTTTAACTCCTTAATTTTACAGATGACAGAATTAAGCCCTAAGAAGCTTAATTGACTTGGTCACTTAGGCAGTAGCATCAAGGGCACAATTCCTACCCAGGTGTTCTGATTCCATAGTCAGTGATCTTTTTCCTGTGCTTTGTTGCTGACTGTCTCCAACTGGTTCAATGTTCCTTAGGCCTCTCTAATTTAGCTTGTCCAAAGCAATGCATTTTCTTTTTCCTCAACCACCTCTCTACCTAATTTCCTTATTTCTGTCAGGGGTACCATGCTTCTTCCAGTTTTATACCCCTGGTCATCTTGAACTCTTCACTCTACTTTATCCTTCATGTCTAATAATTTGTTAATTCTTATTGATTCTACCTCCCCAACACCTCCTCTACTCTCTCTATTCATATCTCAGCCACACTAGTTTGGACCTTTATATCTTGCCTGGAGTATTAAAATAGATTTCCAATTGGCCTCCCTGCCTTGAATTTCTTTTCTGATCTGCATCCTACAAAGTTGCCAAATGATATTAATAAGTCACAGGTATGTCATTCTCCCACCCCTACCCCTTCAAGAAGCTCCAGTGGGCTCCCTGTTGTGTCTCGGATCAAATGTAAGCTTCTTTGGCATGGAAAGCTCGCAACTGGCTCCAGCTTACCTTCTCATGCTTATTGGCCATCACTCCCCTTCACATACTATATGATACAGTCAAATTGGCCTGCTTGGTCTCATTGAGGCTACCTGACAGAGCATATCCTATTCCATTGTCTTTGCTCCCTCCTAATCTATGCCTTATAGAATCTCTTAGCTTAGCTCAAGTGCCACCTCCTCTCTAAAATTTTCCTGGTCTTTGATTATTAGTGCCTCTGCCAGGAATTACCCTTTATTTACTTTGTGTGAATCATAAATCCTGATGGTTAAGATAATCCGTTTCTTTCGTTAAAAACATACTTAGTAACCACCAGGTGAGAGCAGTAATAGCAGTACATGAAGAGATAAAGTCAGCCTATAAGGAGAAAAAACCTCCATGTGAGGGATTTCTGAAAAACCCCTAGAATTTTTGAAACTCCAGGTTCTCTTGAGGGCCAGCATTTTTGACTATAACTTTTCTCCTAAACACCATACTTAGTACATGGTAGGTGGTTAATGATAAATTCATGTTGATTGATTGGTTTTGATGAATTGATTGGAAGGAAGGTATGTATTCCAGGCACTGCTGCCTTTGTAAAGACCTGGAGATGCAAGGCAGGATATCACAAGTGAGGAACATCTCCTAGCTTAGTTTGGTGGGACCAGAGTGTGTGAAGGGCAAATAATAGGTAGGTAATAAGCCTAAAAAGGTAGAGTGAAACCAGATTACTTAAAAAGTGTTATGTTGAGATCAAAACCTAGAACTGAAACAATTTAGAAAGAACTTTATTAAATCTTCCAGCAGAGGGGAGAGCTAAAAAAGGAATGGCCCACTCCCCCTGCATGTCTGTAAATTATATATCATATAGGATTCAAACAGAAACAAGGAAACAGTAGCTGATTGGTCAACACAGAGGCAGTTTCCAGATAAGGCACATGGATTGCTTAATATGTATAATGGGAAAAAACTCCTCACTTTCCTTGCATCAAACTTTGGATCTTAATTTTGATCTCTAAGCAATAGGTCTGATTTCTCAGACACACAGGGATAAGTTTAAATAATGCCATAAAGTTTTTCTACAAAAACCAAACAGATAAACTTGTATTTTATTGTAGAGGTATGAGAGATGCACTAGAGCTTCCTGAGGGGGAAAGTGACATGAACACATCTCTGCTTTTTAAGAGTATCTGCTTGGCAGCTATTGGAAGGTGGATAAGATAGGCCATCTAGGAGGCTGTTGCAGTAATTCAGGATAGAGGTCATGAGGACCTGAACTGTAGTGGTGGTTGTATGAATGGAGAGAAGGGAACTGAAGGGAGATATAGTTGATACGAATTTCAAGACCTGAAAAGGCAGGACTTATTGGTTGTGAGGGTGAGAGAAGGGGAAGAGTTGAATGTGACAGTGAAGTTGGGGAACCTGAGTGCCTGGAAAGATGGTGGTGCTTGAGAGAGGCTAGGGAATGAATGAGGGTTTGGGAGTTACTTGACCATGGTGTCTAGGCTTGTATGGGAATAATGGTGGGGGAAAGGATGGTGAGAAAGAATTTGAACCAGGTCCTGAAGTTAGGAAAATGGAATTGGCATCTGGTAGGAGTTTGGGGTTGGTTGTTGCCCTTCATTCTTGAAGAGGACCAAAATGACATCACTGTGATAGTGTAAAGCCAAGCACCAGAAGATTCCCAAAAGAATGCTACTGTGAACAGCTTTTAAGATTCGGATTACACAGTAATAGTGAACACTCGGTTTATTCCATTACAAATCAAGGTTCAGTACAATATTCACAATATAATATTCTCAATATTCACAGAGAGTCACAATATAGTGTTCATAGCAGCTTAACATTAGAATGGCCACACAGTTTTTACTACAGTGGCCACAATATTTAGAACAAGGAACAAAAGAAGAATCATCTGATTTCCCTAAGGGGAAACCCTTCTCACTTAATCATTCAATCAATCACTTCACAATATATCAATCTTCCACTCATGGGGCAACCATTAACTTAATCAGTTACTCATCTAGCAGTCACTAAGCTAGATTCCCAATTACTAAATATCACTAGTCACTAATACAGTCATTAGAAAACCACACAAACTCTCTGCCCCTTGGTTTCCAGCAAACCTTAGTTTTGTCCAAGGGGAGGCCTTTTCTTCATCTTGACTCTGGATGGTCTATCTGATTCCCTGGATCCTCTTCCATGGTCCCAGCTCCCTCCTGAATCCACAAAACAGTCATCTGGATACAGAAGCAGACAGCTGCCAGATTCTCGTCCAGTCCTCAGAGGTGGATGGCGCCCAGGTCCTTGTCCAGTCCTCATGGCAATCCCCAGTACACACTGACGTTCACAGGGTTCAGCACACCTCAAACCCTTCACCACTTCTCTTGCCTGGAACTCAAGGATCAGCCAGGCCATGAACAAACAAAGTCTTATCCTGGTCATTCTTCTTCAGTCTTCCAGCAGTTCAGCTGGCTGTAGGACCCAGAAGCAATATCAGCCTTCTGGATGGCCTTCACCACATTCTGGTCTCAAAAAAAAACTCCATTCAGTTCTCAGTCAGCTTCCAGATGCTGGGAGAGAAACACTCTCTCTCTCTCTCTCTCTCTCTCTCTCTCTCTCTCTCTCTTTCAGCTGGCTTCAGTCTCTATGAATCTTCCTTCATGAGGAGCAACATTCCAATTTCTCTCCGTTTCTAGAATTCTTCTTTATATACAGCACTGGCCTCTTGTCTCAGCCAATAGCCAGTCAACAGTTCAAGCCTTTTCAAGAGTGGACAGGGCTCACACCTTCCATACTTAGCCCTGAGTTACTAAGTGCTTCTTAGCCCTAAGTTACTAAGTGCTAAGTATCTGCTAAACTTGATTGCTATTACATAGAGCCAAGTTACAATATGTCTGAGTATGGCTGATGAGACCAGTATGGCCTTGGAAGGCTTTACCACAGGTTGGGCACAAATAGTCCATGTGAGCATTTGGGGTAGATTCTCTAAATTGGTGCATCTCGATTTTCTTTTGACCTGTTTCAATTTTCCTTTGCTCGTAGAGCACAGCAACGTCTTTGGCAAGGGCATACCATGCTGGGTGGTCCTGTGCCAGTGTCTCTCATGTCACATAATCCCAAAGTTCTTCAAAGTTTGAGGTAAGGTGGTGGTAATAGCAGACAAAAGCAAAAATGCCTTTGAGCAGACATGAAGAGATTATGTAGACTTCAAATAATGAAAGGCAAAGAGAGTTGTGTTTGTTGTTCAGGAAGTGAGAAGCTTCTAGAAGGCTGATCATCTGGGGGAGATGGCTGATTTGTATTATTCATGGGTGTTTCGTTAGTCTTCTCTCCCCATGTAGGCTGTAGGCTTCTTGAATTCTTAGACCCCTATTTGCATGGCTATTGCTAGTGGTGGTCTTTTTTGCCCGTGTCCCAGCAAGCACTCACTAAGTATTTGTTGATTGCCCAAGATCTTTTTAGTGATGTCTTTTGGCTTTACAGAAGCACACATTTCTGAAGGGAGTTTTCAAAGTTTATAAAGACTATCAAGAAAAGGTAGCTTAATAAGTGACTTCATGCTTCGAAAGTGAATTAATAAGAGGTATGGATTCATCGATTTAGAGCAGAAAATGGAGGCCAGAGAGATTAAGGTCATATAGGTAATAAGTAAGTGGCAGAGGTGGAATTTTAAAGCAGGTCCTCTACCTCCCAATCTGTTGTTCTTTTCTACTGTTCCAAGATGCCTCTGATTTAAGGAGAGGCAATAGGCTTAATAGCCTGAGAAGAGATCTTGTAGAAGGGTGTCCCTACTGACACCTATCAGTTAGATGGTCCTTAACCTTTCAGTGCTCTGGGAAATTCTCTAAGATTGTCAGTTGAAGAACTGGTGCTGATCTGCCTTGATAGAGAGGGTTCCTTAAACCAATGAAATCATAGGTCCTGATTTTTAAAAATGGGAATTAAGGATCTATGACTGAATTAAGTGCCTGTAGAGGTGACTCCAGCAACTGCTGCTTCCAAAAGGAAATTCTCAAAAGATATTTTATTTTCAGCTCATGGTTATCACAGCAATGTCCCCTGGGACATCTGAAACTGAAATGAAGTTTCATTGAGCTTCAGTGTGGTTACTGATGGCTTGGTAGTAATTTGGGCACTATACTTTTCTTCTTTCACTCTTTCACAGGTATGAAGTTGATTTTGTAGAGTTAAACTTTACTAGTGTGACAAGAAAAAAAGAAAGGAAAACAACTTCCTACTTTTTAGGGGTAGAGGCCAGGAAGGCTACAGATGATTTCTGAAGGAAAGTGTGAGGTGATGTAATTAATGAAACGTTTTACAAAGAGATTTTAGCTTTTCTTGATGAGAGCCAATTGAGAGAAACAGGTGTTAAACAAATACCGGACTGAAACCCGTATGTTGTTTTTGACACATCATCAGTTTTTATGGGTGTAGCAGTCTTGGATTTTTTTTTTTTTGGTTTGTTTTTTAACCTCACCCTTTTTCTTTATGTGCACAAGTGAGTAAGTGATACTTGGTCATTCTACCTTGTATGGTATTTTCTTTCATTAAATCATGTCTTTTAATCTTCTAGATGGGTTTGGACATCTATGTTTCAGTCTACTTAAGCATAATCAGAGGTTTACATTGTGCATGGAATGTCTGCAGGCTGTCATTATGGGAATTTTAATTTCAATTGCTTGAAAGAAGAGTGCTTTCAGAGAAGTTCTTTTATCTTTTCTATACTATTTGCATGCTTGGGAAATCCAGATGGAGATATAGGATATATCCTACATATGCTACTGTTGGTTAGTGAAAGATTGATGGAATCCTTTCTTGGCACTTCCATTTAGGTATCTGGACTTAACTTTTATGAATTTTAGTTTTCTCTTTTAAAAAAGTGGATCCCCCCAAAAGACAAAAAAAGGAGTATTTCAGGAAGCATCAGTACAAAGGTATTTTAATTTTGCAGTGCCTGTAAGTGGCAGAAGTGTGAGACAAGGAAGGGAAGAAGGAGTGGAAAAAGTGATTAATGCTTAATAGGAGATAAATATATTTGTTAGAACACTCACTGTTGGTTGTACCTGAATAGGCAAGGTTATCAGGAAAGTGCTCTGGTTTTGATAAGGCTAGAAGAAAAGTTCTAGTTGAAAAGTAGTACTGTTTTCTTTCAGAAATTACAGTGGGTAAAGGTAAGATGGGAGAACCATAGAATCATAGACTGAGATATGGAAGGGACTTCAGAAGCCATCCAGTTTAAACTACTCATTTTACAGATGAGGAAATTGAGGTCTAGGGACGATTTTGACTTGGCCACAGTCTTACAGTTCTTAAGTTTTATGGGCAGGATTTGAGTTTACGTCTTCTGACACCAGAATCAGTACCTTTGGTTATATAAGGAAGAAATATTAGCTCTCATGGGTCTGATCTAATTAGAGGCTCTCCAACAATGTGTCCCTCATACTGAAACTTTGAATTGGTAACAGCTTAGTTTTTTTCTATACGGAACAAAGTACAATATTAATATATTACTTTATCTCCATGGCTTGAATGCTTTTCTTTCTCAGGCTTTTGAAATTTGTTTCATTGTTCTAGGTTGTGATAAAATTTGAGAACTGGAAGGTATTAAGAGCAGATCATCTGCTCCCTGGCACTCTGCTGACCAAAATGTACCATGATTATGAGTTTGGGTGCGGTGCTAACATTAACAGGATTTTAAATTATAAATTCTCTTCTCACTAACAACCTGTCTCCTAGTTTCTTTGTCCTGGAAGATTTTCCACCCTCCTTAGCATTGAGAGATACTTGTTAAAGGATAGGATGCTGTGATAGGACAGGCAGTGTTTAGGCAATCAACTGAACTGGCAGTTCTGTGACAGAATTCTCTCTGCCATTGTGTCTTATACTGCTACTCTTCTACCAGCTTTCATTGGAATCCATTAAAAGTGACAGAAAATATGTTTGTATTAAAATAACAACTCACATTTTATTTTAAAATTATGCTTCATTAAAATTAGGCATCTCCTTTAAAAGTTATCAATGGAACCAGTAGAGAAATGTGAAATGGGTGGTAGGAGTTGCTCTTTATGATATTGTATAAAATCGTCTGAATATATTGCTTCATATTCTTAACAAGGTTGTGATCCAGGATGTTTAGTGATGTTTTCTTGGAGGAAGTCTGTTAATGGTTCTGTTAATGGAAGAGCACATGGTGTTTGTTTTGGAATTTAAGCTTGTGTCTTAAGATATGTTAATGCAGTCTGATGTTTTCCGGGTATTATCCCTAGGGCAGCAGCATAACCATTCCTATTTGTCAAACCATGGTCCAGGCAACCCCTATTTCTAAACACCTGACTTATGAACCCTTGAATAACTGCAATTCCCTCCTCTTCAACTTCACATCTCCTTAGGGAAATGATCATTTCAGGTGGGTCCCACAATCCCTCTTGCTTCTTTATTCTTTCCCCTTGCCCAGAACACCTTACCTTACTCTCTTCCCCCAATGCATTACTATCATCATGGTGCCAGAAGCACCCCCTTCCACAATACCCCCCTTCTCCTCAGTAGTTTACACTCAGGTAGGATTCCTTCAGACTTCCTGCTAGAGTCCTAGGAAAGCCCAGTCTTTCCCATCCCCTTTAGTCCCAATAGTCTATCAAAGGAGCCTTTGCAGTTGATATTAGGGATGGAGAAGATGTGCTCTTTGGTGGTGGTTGGACTTGTGAACCCATTTTCCTGTTGAAGCAGTATTACTAAGTTTTCAGTCACATTATTAGCTCCAGGTATGCCACTGTGAGCTATCCTGGAAACACAGCCACCATTTATAATCTTCTTTCCATAGCAAAATGGTCCAAATCTCCAAACAGTTGGTTAACAAATGAGAGATTGTAGTTGCTGAGGTACAGCAGCTGCTATTATTTAAAGTTTTAGAACAGATCAGTTACAGAGCTAGGGAGGTAGCTGCTTTCCTGATTTTGTGGTTTGTTATGTTGCCCTTTCTAGAGAAGCAACTTTAAAGTATATAGTTGTTCAGTACTGGCCACTCAAGGTGAAATAATGTGGTCAAGTGGAAAGAGTACTGCATTTGTAGTCAAAGGAACTGGGTTCAGATTCTAACTTTGCTATTTAGTCCCTATATAAACTAATCTTCCTGGTTTTCAGTTTCCATATCTGTAAAATGAGTGGTTAATCAGGATAGCTTCTTATGTTCCTTGTTATCATAAATTTGTTATTCTAAGAAGCACTAATAAGCACTTGTTGGTTGATTGAGCATTGGGAGGGAAGAGTAATAATCTGTAAAAAGCCTAAAACCGTATGAGAGACAAGTGCTGAAGTAATCCTGGAAAATCTTTTCTTTATATAGGGCTGTTACCATTTCTAGATTCTTAGTACATCTTGTCAGACTGGCTGAGCTCCCTGACATTGTATTCTTTGGTCTCCTTTGGGGATTTAGCCTTATGTTTTATAAAGAAAAAAAGGCATAGTAACTTAATCGTATTGTACTAGTCACTTTGACATAGCCATTGTATCCCAGCAAGAGCCAAGCAAGTTTGGACAAGTAAATAGTTGTCTTTCTTCTCTCCTTAGGATAAGTTTCTGAGAAAGAGACACCATCAATTGTCTTTGTTCTGTACAAGTAATTTATTTTATCTGATTTTGGAACAAAGGACTGTTCTCTTTTTGTCCGTGTACTTCTTGACATTTTATTTATACAACCTGGACTGTACATTGAGAAGAAGAAAATGCTACATTTATTTGATTCTCTGTCTCTAACAAATGTTCCAGAGGCACATCTAGCATAGAAGGTTCTAGGCTTCATTTTGGGAAATATCGCTATGATACAAAGTTGTGTTAGAACCATGGCTACGCTACCATCTTGGAGCCTTTGTACTCCAGTCAAATTGGTGGAATTGCTGTTTTGCTTTCCCCTGTCATTATCTGTTGGTAGTTTACTTATCCATCAAATTCCATCTCAATCTCCCCTTTTCTGGCTTGGCCCTAACTCTCCTTCCTCCTTACAGAAATAATTCTTTCTTAGATCTCCTTAGTTTTGCTTATTTATTTTTTTTGTAGGGAATATTTCTCTGATCTAACTATCTCAGAACCAAGCCAACTACGTTTTCTCCTTAGGGATCTTGGGATACCTCCTAGGGTTGGGTTGTCTTTTTAACACTCTTGGTTCAAGCTCCCATTCTTGTTCTGTTTACCTCATTGTCATGTGCCTATAAGTAGCATTTGAGTTCTGTTGAACAAATTAACATGAATTAGCTTTTACAAAGTGACAGTTACTTCAAAAAACCAAAATAGAGGCATTTCCTCCCAATCCTTGAGGGGGTACACTCTTCCCTCTACCATTTTGGTCTTTAGGGAGAATGGCCTCAGACTGAATGCATTTTTTGTGTGAAATTGGTTCCAAATTCACATCCAAATATAGCATCACTGACAGATGAGTCCTAGTCTTTAGATACGTCCTAAAGGTTCCTTCTTGCTCCTTGTGGTTTGAATGCTGGGATCATTGCAGAACCCAGTATAGATGTAACTCCCAGACTCCTAGATATTTTGCTTTCCTGACCTTACAAAACACACGAGGTCATAGCTTTCAACTTGCTTCACGTAAAATAAAAGAGCTAATGCTGAAATAGGCAAAGCATCAAGTCCTATATTCATGAGGTCATATGTCAGCTTTGAAATGAGGGCCCAATGACTCTTCCCTTGTAGCATTGTCTCTCACTTGGTGCTGTCCACCAGGAAAAAGTCACACAAAGAGAAGAGGTTCAGCCAAGAGTGATCAAGATCTAACAATGACTTTTTGAAGACGCTTCTATTTCCACAATCGTAGCTGTTCAAAAGAGGCTACTATCCAGCACGTTGTTAGCAGACTAGAGCTAGTTACAGAATTTCTACATGCTCTCCAAAGTCTCTCCAAGGTACTTGTATTACACAATCATCATGACTCTTTCAGAAGGAGGCAGGCTTTCCTGAATCTCCCACGTGGGGAATTTAATCAACCAAGCATGCTGAGGCATTCTGCCCAGGCCTCAGAGGGCTTATTGACCAGTACTTAGTTATGGCATTTAGTTATTTGTGTATGTATCTTAATCTTCCTTTAAGTAGACTGAGTGTTATGAGGTCAGGGATTGTACCTCATTCACTTTTGTCTTCTCTAAAACTAGCACAGTTCTTTACAACCATTATTAGAGAGTTTAAAGAATGGGAGTGGTTAATTAATTAATGATAATAATAACTCATATACTTCTATACAAACACTTTCCTTTTAATTGCCACTTAGGTAAGAATTGAACATCTCTTCACTGGATAGTACAGAAAACTCATCAATTCTCCAACTGAAAAGATTATATTGGGAGGTGGTTTTATTAAGAGAAGATAAAACAGCAAATTATATATATATATATATATATATATATATATATATATATATATATATTTATTTCATACATACATGTATTTTGCAGCAAGTAATTTGTAGTAACCCTCCCATTTCCCAAGATCACACTAAGTAGCAAAACGAGTATAAAACCCAAACCATTTGACTCCAGATCCAATATTCTACTACCAAACTGCTTTCTAGTTCTGCCACCTTGTTTTATAGCTCAAACAGACAAGCATTTATAAAGCACTTTTGATTTGCCAGGTACTAAGCTGGGTGCTTGGGATACAAAGGCAAAGGAAATTTAAATTTTTATGGAATGGTATAACATGTACTTCTATAAGTATATACAAAATAGAAGGCTTTTTTTTTTGGTGGTGGTGGGGGAGGGAGCGAAGGCCCAAGCAGCTGGGGAGATTAGAAGAAACTTCATGTAGAAGATACTACTTGAGTTGAGTTTTGAAGAAAACTAGGAATTTTTTAGAGGTAGAATGAGGAGGCTGTGCATTCTGGGTATAGATAGCCCGTGAAAAGGCATGGAAGGTAGAGTATTGTTTATGAAGCCAATTGAGTTGTCTCATAGAGTGTGTGATAGCTAGCCATATGTAATAAATTTCTTCCTTGAAGTAACAGGGAAGCCCTGGAATATGGGGAAGAGAGTGTCATGGTCAGACCTATCCTTTAGGAAAATTACTTTGACAGCTTTGTGGAGCATGGTTTGGAGAAGGGAGAGAGATAGGAGGCAAGGAAGCTAGTTAGGGAAGCTATTGTAGTTCATGGAGGAGGTGATGAGGGCTTGATTGAGAGTGGTGCCCATGTGAGTGATTGAGAAGTAGTAGGGTGTAAAAGGATAAGTAACTGGAGGTACATAAACCACTGTTAACTGTATGATTCCCATTTCTGCTGAAACTTAGTCTTTTTGCTTCTGTGGATGGTGATCATTTTTTCCCCCATAGGGACTCCCCCAGGCAATTAATCCTATTCATTCCCACAGCTGTGGGTGGGTGAACTTTGCCACTTTCTACCTAGCTAGGTTGATCTTACTGACAAGTTTTGCAGTTTTCCTCATGCTCTCTGCTGTTCAGGAGTCTCCATTTTAGTTTGACAGAGGTTTTGGAAAATGAACTAATTACCACTTTTCCCTTTGTTGGAGAGGGTGAGGATGGGAAGTTGGGAATGGGAAGGAGAGACAGTATTAAATGTTGATTATAGAGAAGGGTCTCTCTTCCCCTAAAACAGAAGAATATACCTCACAGTGTTCCTAAAGCGAGACCCAAATATAGTGTCAAACCAGGGATTTCTCTTTATTTACCCTTATTCCCAAATTACAGGTCATACTACTGCAGAGGCTCAACGGGAACACACTACACTTACTGTATCCTGTTTGTAGAAAGGATGAATGCAAACAGTCTAACTGGTATCCCAGCCTTCTCTGTGATAGCACTGGGGTCTCTCGCCTATGCGAGTACTTTCTACCTGGCCCAGTAATGGACAAGATAACCCAGTTGTCTTCCTTTAGAAATTTGGATGGAAATTGTGAGAATTAAGCAAAATTATATAGAAGAAGAAGCCTGCGATTTACATAGGATTCTGGCTCAAATACCAGATCTGTTCCTTTCTAGATGGGGCAAATAATTTAATTTATTTAATTAATTAATTTAAATTTATTTCCTTGTAAATTGAGGGGATTGGGAGGAAGGTTCTATATTGAAACTGTATCCAAAGATAGCTATCTTGTCATTAGTTAACGCAGTCCTGTACTTTATATTCTCTGTAGCTCCTATTGTGGGAATATCCTCAAGACCTATCTGCTATCCTCCAAATCCATCTGGGGGATTAGGAGGTTATGCTGCAGAATCATCCCTGAGTGGAGCAGTGACATTTCTGGTCTGGCAATTTTAGAATCATTGGGTTATCCAAAGCAGTGGTTTCCAAAGTAAGGGTGGTGGAATGTTGCTAAATGAGTTCTGCTTGACTCAAAGAAGGTAAGAAGAAAGGTTGAACCACTTCTCCACTCTCCCCTCCTCTCATGCCCCCATCTCAGCCAATCCTCAGTTTGTCTTGAGGACAACAATACTTTCTTCTTCAGCACTTTCCCTTTCCTCCTCTTCACTCCTTTGGCCTTACATGCCTGGGCTATACTGTGCCCTTTTGGGTAATTCTAACCTAATCTAAACCAGGAACTTTGAACACTTGCATCAGTATAGAACAAAATTACTGCTTACCTCATCCTATCATGGGTTAGGTCTAATTGTTGGACTGGATGGTGATTATGTACACACATCCTTATTGTCAATTGTATAAAGTAAACACTGGAAGCTTATTTAAATAATTCTGAAATTTAGTTGGGAGCAAAGACTTGAAACTTCCTTATTGTACCTGACATTTAAGATGTTGCATTTCTTCTAATCACTATTTGATAATTGCAGGTGTGTTTTAATATTTTTCCAGTGGTATTTGCTTATAAGCATTGATATATAAGGAAACATAGTGTTCCTGGAGTAAACTGGAATTTGAGAGGGTTAGCAAATGATTTATCCTGTTTTTATCACATAGCCCTGTGAAATTCTTTAGGGGAAAAAATTATTGAATCAAGAAAGGAGCCCAGCCCTGTAGTTTGAGATTGGTTGCATTTTGGTATTGTCCCTTTTAGGCAGTGACTGGGAAAGCATTGACAAAAGAAAATCTCAGGGCAGCCATCCTTTCTGCAACTTTATCCTTAATTGGCATGTCCTTTTAAAGAGTGGCCAATGGTTTGTGTTCTCTGCATGGTTTAATGGACAAATGCTCACTTCTGCTTCTCCCTAGAAGTAACTAAGTTGTGCTGCGGATAGAGTGCTGAGCCTGGAATCAGGAAGACCTGAGTTCAAATCCAGCAGTAGACACTTCCTAGCTGTGTGACCCTGGGCAAGTCAAGTTGTTTGTAGAGATAGATCAGTACAGACTCCAAAATACAATAGTATATTTTGCAGACAAATGCCTTGGTAATCATCAGGGAAATATAGTCATAGAAAGAAGTGAGATGAGAGCCTAGATGAAGAGAAAAATGTGTCAGAAGTAAGCTGGAACTGGAATCAGAAAAATGTGTCAGAAGTAAGCTGGAACTGGAATCAGCCTTAACTTTTAGTTGTGACAATTGGTGAAAATGAAGCCCATTCAGCATCTTCATTCTTCATCTTATTTTTCCCACAGTGCATGATTGTGTAAATTTCCACTTAGAATTTTAATATTAATCCTTTCTTCAGCATTCCCCCTTCAGATCAACTTGGTGTATGGAAGAAAGAGGTGACCCTAACAGTGAGGCCAATCACAGGTTTCCATATCTTGTTTGAATGTTTATTTGTATTTCCTTTAAAAAAAATCTAATATTTTTTCCTCAGTCACATGTAAAAACACCTTTTTATATTCTTTAAAAAAGAAAATTAAGTTCCAAATTCTTTTCCTTCCTTCCTTGCCTCCTCTCATTGAGAAGGCAAGCAATTTGATACAGGTTATACATGTAGTAGTGGCTGGACTATAAGCTATTTTTCTTTTTTTAGTGGTAGCCAGAATTAAAAAAAAAATGTAATATGATATTAGATGGGCTCTCTACAGTCAAAGAAAAATTTCTTCTACTTCATATTTTTGCCCTGTCTGAAGCAATAAATAAAAAATGGTGCTAGATGGATTGAAGTTAGCTGCAGTAACAGAAGATTAACATTTTTTTTCCTAATGAAAACTGACAGCTTAAACCTTTAAGGGTTATTGTATGAATAGTTTTCTTGATTCTGCTCACATTACTTTGCATCAGTTCATATATATTTTCTCTAATCCTCTGAAACCATCCCTTCATTTCTAATAGCACAGCAATATTTCTTTTTTTAAAAGAAAAATTATTTTTATTCTGAACTTGACAAACATCAAATAAAATGGCATTTCTAAAACATAGCAGAAAAGAAAAAGAAGTTTATAATGAAACTGCAAATCTCTATTACATATGGCTTGATTTTCTTTTTAGGTATATAATAAATTCAGCTTGTAGCTTTTGAAGATGTCTTGCTTGTCTGTGATTCTTTCTGGCCTCCCTTTTGTTCTCTTTTGTGCATTTTTAAAAGATGAGTCAATGACACACCCTTTTTTTTTTGCAACCCTATTCTTCATTTCCCTTACCCTTTCATTCTTACCCTATTGAAAAGAAAAGAAGAACTTAAGTCTTTGTAAAAAATATGAACAATTAAATAAAACAGGTTCCCATATCTAAATTGATCATATTTAAAAATATGTCTCATTCTTCATTTTGAATCCATCACTTTTCTGACAAGTGGTGGTTAGGGTTCTTTATCACCAGCCCTTATTTGGTCTTTGAATTGAATAGCATTTGCAAATCTTTTCAAAGTTGGTTTTCTTCATAATATTGTTACAGTATAAATTGGTTTTTTTTTGTTGTTGTTGTTCTGCTCATTCATCTTCATCAGTTTACATAGATCTTCCCAGGTTTTTTTAAAATTGGAAAACTTTTCTTTCTTACCGCAGAAGTGTCAAACACCCTGTAGAATTACTGAATGTAGCCCGAACCAGACCAAAATGTAATTGGGAAATATTTAACACAATAAATATAAATATAGTTGAACATGGCTAATGTTAATATGTGGTTTTCAAAGTCAACATATGTCCCACAGGTATCTTTATGTCAGGTTTAGGGGCCCTTTATTTCTCTTTAACCTTGACACCATTATCTTACTGCACTGTAGTCCTGTATTTTCATATACCGCAATTTGTTTAGCCATTTTCTAGTAGAAGGACATCTCTTAATCTTTCAGTTCTTAGCCATAAGAAAAAAGCTTTTATAAATATTTTTTTGCATTGCCCTCTTTTCTATAATCTCATTGGGACTTAAGCCTAGTAGTGGTATTATTATTGGGTCAAAGTTTATGCACGCTTTAGTAACTTTTAAAACATAGTTCCAAATTGCTTTCTGGAATGGTTGCACCCTCATTGGTTTTTGAAATCTGAAAAGTGTATACATAGTAAAACAAAAGTCCCCAAATTGGAGTTTGTTATGTAGAAAAAAACCAGGTTGAAAGTAAGATGAATTTTTTCTTTGGAAGTGAGAATAAAAAGAAGTAAATGATGAAGAGAACAATGAGGGTCTTGAGAGAATAAGATCAAGATGGTGAGGGGAAAGATACAGGAGGAATAGAAACAGATAGCAAAGGAGTGAGGGAGTAAGGAAGAAAAAATAAGATAATGAAATAGTCATAGAATGAGCATAGAGTCGGGACCTTAGTCCCATCTAGTACTCTTCCTTTTGCAGATAAAGTAATTAAGAGAAGCGTTGTGTGATTTGGCCAGAGGAGACTCTGGGAAGCCATTGAGCCCCCCAGCTTTGAAAACGCAGATGTTGGTGCTTCCCTCTCTGGTAACTAATTAGGTATGGAAGTAATGGTCAGACGGCTGGAAGACCGTCTACTGATCTGTTTCTTTGTCTGCTTGTAACTTCTGTCTGTGTTCTGTTTGTATTCTCTGAAGTTCAGGGTGTTGACTTTTCCCCCTGAACTAAGTAAATGATATATGTTTGATTGATTAAAGTAAGATTGTTAACCCATTTTGAGTTGCTTTCCTTTAGAAAAGCAGATCTAACAACCTGTGCTAGCAGCCACCCTGGGTATGTTAGGGTGCTTGCTGATGCAACACCTTAGTGACATCTTCTGCACACAGAAAGGGCAGTAGTAGATCACTGTCAGAATCTGCTACTCAGTCTGTTGCTCATTCTTTCCTTCTGCATTCACCTTGATTCTTCCCATTTGTAGATCTTGACCACATGCTACTGAGTTTGGCTGCTATCTATCACACAGGAACAGGTGGAGTTTAGGGCTAGGGGCAAGAAACTGTTTCAGATGTCTTGTTTTCTTTTCTTCTAGCTTACTTTACAAACACCCAGATTATCTTGCTCTTGATCTACCTGCCTTGAATTTGTGGGTGCCCTTGTGCCTAAACCTTGCTTTTTCAGGTTTCCAGTAAATCTTTCAGGTTTTATGGCACCCAGGTGCTTGAAACTGTTTGCCTGTGAATGTTTGCCCTGTTGATTCTTAGCCTGTTCTGACCCTGCTAATGTTCAGGCACACCCTATTGGCCATCATTAGTCCCTGACACACATTAGACTCTTGAGTTCTAGCCAGCCACCAGGCCTTTTACCCTCTGGCATTGATAACCAGAAGGAAATGAATACTTCACTGTTTGTGAATATATGTTTGTGACCTGAGCAGTAGCATCTTAAAGTTTATTTGCCACTGGCTAGATGAAACAGATTAGGGACCGAATGCTACTCTAGGGAAAAGGGCTCCTTACTCCTGTTCTAATACATGGTAAAATAGCCATAATAAGTACCATATACTTTTAATCTAATTTGTGGTCTTCTAAGTATGAAAATAACACTCATTCTCTTAGATTTACTATCCTTCTCTGGCTCATAATCCACTGGTTGAGATTGTTGTAAATCTGTTCTATCTCTTTCTCTGTTTGCTTTTGAGATCTTAAGTTTTGCATTGGCTTTTGCTTCTGTTTTATGTGCTTCTGGAGAAATTTGAATACATCCTGTAAGCATGTCAAGCGCTATGACACTGTGGTATGACTGGAGAAGAAGTGGGCTGGTCATGTGGTAGGAGTAAAGAATAATTAATTAAACTCTTTGAATGTTTCACTGGTAATCCAGGCAACATGAACAGTTTTAGAGAAAGACGCCCCTATGGGGGATTTAGGAGAGGACATGGACAAGGGCAGCAGAGGAAACGGATGGGTGCACTATGTGTTATTGGATGCATTTAAATCAGTAAGAACCTGGATCCATCAAAGAACATTCACACTGGTATTCTTCTAGTGATGCCCTGTAGCTATAGAATTACAGGTTACCCAATGAGCAAGGAGATAGACCTTGTGGGCATAAATTGACTGTTGCATATACCCAGTGACGACTTGCATGGGTCCAAAAACCTTTGAGAAATAGGAAATATAGGATCAGCAAAGGAAATGTGCCAGTATAATAGCGAGATCAAGATATGACAAACGAATGGGCTGAATAATATATAGATACTGATAGAATTTTAAAAGACCTCGAGCAAGGCCTTCATTTTATAGAGAGAACTCGATTTCATTCCTCAAACATTCAAGTCAACTGGGACTTTACAGTTATATGGACAATTTGCTAACAGTACAACCAAAACATTAAAACAGAACAAACAAAACTTTCACAACAGCAGTCAGAAGAAAGAGAAAATGGAAAATCCTCAGAGGAAGAAGAAAGAAGTTATAAGCTGTACACATTTGTGGACAAAGTTGTGAATGTATACTTTATTAAAAATTTATAACCTCATTAATGCACACTTCTTTCAACATTGCAGAAAACAACCTAACCACACCTTCTCTCCAGTGCAATTTTTGTCCATGTCCTCCTTTCTCTGTTTCATTTATTTGGTTCTAACTATCCTTCAAGGTTTAAATCCAGTGCCTTCACCTCTGTAAAACCTTCTGTAATGTTCTCAGAAAATAATAATCTCTTCCTTCTTTTAATTCTTTTACCTTTCTTATTTATACCACTTATTTTACCCTTGAAACATAGTGCTTTGCATTATTGTTTATTTTTTAAAAGTATCTCTCCGGTATTCCTAACTAGATTATAAGCTTCTTGAGAGCAGTAACTTTGTCTCATGCTTTCCTGTCCCCAGCACTAAACACAATGCCTTGTACATAGTTAATTGGCAGTCAATAGCTAATGAGAAAGAAGAAGAAAAAGGCCAAAGTAAATCTTGTGGCTGCATTTAGGATGAAAAGGTTGTAGAGCAGTATATCCAGGGAAGCAGTGAGATCTCTGATCTCCTAACCAATGAAATTACTGTGTTCTATTGAATTTGTATAATGAGGTTCCCAGGTGCATACCTTCTGATTGCTAACAGTTTTGGTTGTTGTTTTTTTTTTTTAAGCCAGGTGATTTATTTGATAGCTGTAGGTCTTAAACTGAAGTTATGGGTATATTCTTTATTAGGATTTCTTGAAAGATGAAGTAATTATGATAGTGAAGTAGTTAATTGCTGGTTCTATGCCATGTCTTCCAGCATTCTGTGGTTGGAAAGGTTATCTGTATGGATTGTTTTCTTCCTGCTTCGAGTTTTTCCATTCTTCTATGTATTTTAGATTTGTAAGCATTTCCTGTATTTAAGAAAAAACTCTAGAATGTGTTTCTTCTTTCTTTTCCTCCCCACAATTATCCCATGACTTTTTTTCTCTTTGGCTTGGTGTGTTTCCAAGTGAGTGGACTAAATAACAAATAGAATGTATTGGTGAGAAATGTTGCCAGGAATATTAACACACACACACACACACACACACACACACACAGAGCTAAATTACTTCAAAACTTGCTTTTTCCTGCATTAAAACTATATAAAATTAAGATTGTTGACATTCTAAAGATAGTGAAACTTTATAGTGTTGAGCAAACACTATATACTTCTAGAGATAGTGAAGAAAATTATTTAAAATGCAAATTAGGTTCATTCTGATCTAAGCATGTAATTTGTAGGAGTAGTTATCTACTCTCAATAACATTGTAGTAGGCCAATAAATATGTAAACAGAATAACACTATCTTTCATAGTTCATAGATGTCAGTATTTTTATACTTCTACTACTTTCTGTCTGCCTGTGCATCGTCTCTCTGTCTTATATGTCTAAATTTGCTGCTCATATTAGATTATGTATTTCCATGTGTACCTTTGAAATACTTTGTGGCTCTTTGGGGGGAATTTTAGGAAAAAAAACTTAAAATCTTTCCAGTGAAATCCAGGTGCCTCATATTTATAGTGTTTTCCTGCTACGAAGTTCTTTACTATCCATCTCCTTAAATTGTCATAATAGCCCTGTGAGGTAGAAAGGGTAGTCATATTCTTCATTTTACAGATGAGGAAGTTAGGCCTAGAGAGATTAAATCATTTTTTCAAGATAACAGAACTAGTATGTGGCAAAGCTAGAACCAGAACCCATATCTTCTGGCTTAAATTTAATCTAATGTTATTTCTACTCTTCTGTGCTAACATTGATTTAGAACAGAGATTTTTAACCTGAAGTCCCTGAACTTAAAAAAATTATATTTTTGATTATTATATTTCAGTAATAAACTAGGTTCCTTTGTGCTTCTGTGTTTTTATTTTCTGCGTTTACAAACATTATTCTGAGAAGAGGTCCCATAGACTTCTCCAGATTGCCAAAGAGGTTCATGACACATAAATGGTTTAAGAATTTCTGCATTAGAAACATCTCTTTCATGTGACAATGTTAGTAAAAGCTTGCGGTACACATATTGTCTTTTGTGGGAAAGTTTTAAACCTATGATTAAATGTAAAATAAACACAAATTAGATCTGGGTAGTAAAACATATTAAATATTTCTTTTGTTTTAAATAATAGATAGATAGATAGATAGATAGAGATATCTATTCTTAGTCTGCTGAAATATTATTCATCCAGAGTAGAATTCAGTGTTGTTAATAAAATCTCAAAATTTCAAGTTTGCAAAGTATAACATATTCCATCTACTCTTATGTGCACATGGAAAAGATTTCTTTTTATAAGATACCTGAAAAATGAGCATCCACTTTTTGCTTAAAGACCTCAAGTAAGGGGAGGATGTGTGCCCCAGCATCTCCCAAGACAACCTATTCCAGGTGGGCAGGAGCTGTTTTTCTTCTATCTTTGTATTCTAGGCCTAACTCACTGCTTTTGCATGTAATAAGTACTTAACAGTTTTTTGCTGAATTGTTGAATCATGCTTAAATTTGCTTTTTGCAATTTCTATACAAACCCATTTCTACATCAGAGAGTTGTTGTAACAAAAGGCTTCATTTTTTTTTTTTTTATGTAAGTGCCATGGCATGGATACCAAAAATCCCAATTCTTTTGAGTCTCAATTTCTTGCTTCATCAAATGTTTGAATGCACCATCTCCAAAGATTGTTGGAGCCTTTTGGCCAAAATTATGGAAAAGTAAGAATGGGTAAACTATGGCAAGAAAGGAAGGAAGGAAGAGAAAGAAAGAAAGAAAAGAACTGAGGATTTTGTTAAAAGGGAAGGATGTGAAAGACCAAAAATATTTGGTATAAGGTCTGGTTGGGACAGTAGAAATGCCAAAGAATCCTTTAAGAATGTGGAATAATGAGAAAAGAAGGTGATTAAAAAGTCTGGGCACTGTGGAAAAGAGGGATAAATATGATATGAATAAAGAAAATGAGAATAATATCTAATAAGTAACCAAGATATAGTTATTTGGATATCTGGGGAAATTTCTCCTTTGTTTTGTGGTTGGAAAATTATTACCAATGTGTATATAGATATTTCCTGATATTTGAACACATGACTTTGGAAAGTCCTTGACATTGATTACTGTCCTCAGGCTAGGAATCTCTCTCCCCCCTTCCCAACTACTGCTGTATATGCCAAGGACTCTTTCAGTTCCTATTTATGCTTCAGTGCTCAAGTGCCTTTCCAAACAATCAACAGGCATTTATTAAATCCCTGCTATGGCAGGCACTGTGCAAAAATGCTTTTTCTATTTCTTCCCTGTTCCCTGCCATTGCTGAAGCTGCATGGTGGGAGATGGGTGTTTCTGGAATTCCAAATTGGAACTAAGCATGCATTTTCCTATACAAACAATGTTATAAATAGTGGTTAGGTTCTAAATTACTCTATTACCATTAGTGCTATACTTGAGCTGAATTTTGGCTCAAATGAGCTTTTGTGGGTTATCTTGGGAACCTAACCATCACTTATTTCGTCTGTGGGAAGTACGTTGTTAGAAGTAATAGACTCACAGCTTAAGTTTTGAAACACAACCCTTTTGTTAATTGAGGACTACCTGGATTATGGAAATATAAATTCATAATCAATATTTATGAGGACATAATAAAATAGAGCATATGAAAATTGTAAAAAAAAAGCGTAAAATTTGTACTCAGGATCTTTCCTCTTTATTTAAAAAAAACCAACTGAGGCTATTTAATGTGTTTACCATTTTTTTCATCTCAAACCCCCTTGACTTCATTTCCCACTATCTTCTTTCCTAGACTCTGACAAAGAGGTAGTACTTCTCCTTTCTAAGGCCAGTCCTTCTGTATGTGTACTTAAACTTCTTCCCTCCTATCTTCTCCAGCAGAATAGTCATCCTTTTTCTCTTTTGAATTTTCATCTTCTTCCCTACTACCTTCAAACTTGGCAAGTCCCCTCCATCCTTAGAAAATCTTTACCAATTCTACCATCCTGTCAGGTTTCCATTCTCTTCCTTTTCTTATATAAATACTTTGAAAAAAGCCACCTCCGCTTACCGATTAGCCCTTTACATCTTGACTTTTGATCTCATCACTCAACTGAAACTGTGATTCAGAGTTACCAATGGTCTCTTCTCAGTTCCCATTCTTCTTGATTTTTATCTGTTGCATTTGATGCTGTTGACAACCCTTTCCTCCTGCATAGTCTCCTCTCTCTGTTTTTGTGATACTATTCCTTTCTGATTCTCCTTCTACTTCATCTAAGCACTCTTTCATAGTTTTCTTTGCTAGGTCATCACATCCACATCACCACCCTAAACCAGAGATGTTCCCCAGGGTTTTGACCTGGGCCCTCATCTTTTCTCTCCTTGTACTTTACCTCTGATAATCTCATCACCTCCAATGATTATATGTCAAGGCTCTCCCTACTCTAAACTCTGCTGCCAAAGTAATTTTCTGTAAGTGCGTATCTGACTATGTGACTCCCTTCCTCAACTCCAATGGCTTCTGATTACCTCTAAGATAAAATATAACCTTCTCTGTTTAGCTTTTAAATCCCTTCGAAGCCTGACCTCACTGGAAATTATTCTTCTTTCTATACTCTGTGATCCATCTAAACTGGCCTTCCATCTAGCCAATGACACTATTATCTCCACAGTGTCTTTGCACTAGCCTATACTCTATGGTTGGAGTGAACTTCATCTCCAAAGAGTCTCTTCCTTTCAGATTCAGCTCAAACACCTCTTTCTCCATGAAATCTTTGCTCTCATTTCCCTAACTGCTAATGCCCTTCTGGTCCTCCCTCTCCACCCATCTGCTCCAGTACCTTATATTTAATTAGTTCTAATATTTGCATTTATTCACTTAATACATTTGATTCCTTTTTTCCTTCCTTCTGTAATAGTAATGAAATTTGAAGTTCCTTTTGTATTGCTAAGCTGAGAGGTACTTAGCACCTAGTTAAAATTAAGCCTCTGTTAAAGAAACAGAAGGTATGAATTCCTGTTGCTGATGTAATAGGAAACCCGTGTTCCTAATGTAACAGGAAGGGGCTGAAATGGGAGGAGCAATACTGTATATAAGTAAAAGCCCTAGAGAGGGAGAGTCAGAACTTTTTGGGATGAGCTTTGTGTTGGCAGATGCAGCTGCTGCTAGGGAGGCTAAAGAGGAAAGGCCCCCCAGGCTGGAGAGAATGATTTTGATTTTGGGAACCTGGGTGAAGTGATTTTGATTCTGAGAACTAGCTGGAGCTTCTGCTGGGGAGCTACCAGCTTCTCCTGGGAGCTGCCAAAGACTTCCAGCTGGAGCTGCTGAAGACTGAGTAAGCATAACTGTGATGCTGGTACGATGTATGAACCTGTTTGTGGCTTTGTTGAGCCTTGACTTCCCTGGTAACAGAGACTGTATAGGATTTAAAGTAGACTGGACACTGTGAGCTTCCACGTGGAACAGGGACTGCATGGAGAGCTGGACAAAGATCTGGGAGTTGTCTGCCTTTGAACCAGGTGACAGTTGGGTGAATCCAGGTAGGAACTGGAACCATAGAATGGGATCCAGGAAATCTGAGAGTCCACTTTGGGTCAAGATGAAGAGATCTCTCTATAGATACTGAGTAGAGACTGATTGAAGTTGTAACTTATTTATGACCTTGAAACTGTAACTTATTTGTGATTAAGGGGTGGATGGCCTGTGTATTTTACGCTACCCCTTAAGACAATCCTGAGTAGTAACTGATATGGTAACTTAGTGTGACTCATGAGTGAAGAACTTTGACTTTTGTATTTTGTATTAAGGAAGCAAGCCGCCTTAAGGATGATTGAAGGATTGAGTTGATTGAATCATTGAGTTATTAAGTGATTGATTGACTAAATGATTGTACTTTGTTCAAGACCATGAGACCACTGGGGTGAAAACTGTGTGGCCATTTCTTTGATAAGTTGTTGTGAATGCTGTATTTTAATATTCTGTGATAAGTCATAACATTGTGAATGCTGAACCTTGATTTACTGTGAATGTTTTGCTCTGATTTGTTATTGAATAAATAGAGTGTTCACTATACTATATAATTAGAACCTTAAAACCTGTTCACAGCAGCCATCCTCTGGAAAGCTGCTCGTACTTGGTTTTACACTTTCCTTCCTTCTTTCCTTCCTCTCTTTCTTAGTTTCTTTCTCTTCTCTTCCCTTCCTTCCTACTTTCCTTCCTTCCTTCCTACTTTCCTTCCTTCCTTCCTACTTTCCTTCCTTCCTTCCTTCTTTCCTTCCTTCCTTCCTTCTTTCCTTCCTTCCTTCCTTCCTTCCTTCCTTCCTTCCTTCCTTCCTTCCTTCCTTCCTTCCTTCCTTCCGTCCTTCCTTCCTTCCTTCCTTCTTTCCTCTTTCTTTCTGTTTTTGTCTTTCTCCCTATCTATCTTTATTGTTTTAAACTGTAAGCTCCTTGTGAGTAGGACCTTATTTTATTTGTCCTTGTATTGCCAGTGCTTGGCACATGCTAGGCACTTAGTCAGTCCTTGATGATTGATTGCACAAATGTTAGTTAATTTTGTTTAGAAGAAAAAGCACTGGATGTGAGTCAGAGGAGATATTGGTTTGAATCCCGAATTTAACATTCGCTGTATAATCCTGGGCAAGTCACTACCTGAGCCTCAGTTTCCTCATATGTCAATTGGAGATAATTGCACTATATTGTTGTGAGGAAATCTCTTAATAAATGTTGAAAAATGAGTAAAGTAAGCTACTGCCATTATTTAAAAAAAACATTTATTTATTTTTAGTTTTCAACATTCACTTTTATATGATTTTGAGTTCTAAATTTTCTTCCCCTCCCTCTTCTTCCCATCCCCCCCGACAATGTACAATCTGATATAAGCTATTCATGTAAAATCATATTAAGCAATAGTCATGTTGTATAGAAGAATTAGAACAAAAGGGAAAAACCACAAGAAAGCGAAAAAAGAAAATAGGATGTTTCAATCTGCATTCAGACTCCATAGTTCTTTCTGTGGATGTGAATAGCATTTTCCATCATGAGTTTTTTGTAATTGTCTTAGATCATTGCATTGCTAAGAGCTATGTCTATCAAAGTTGGTTATCACAGTGTTGATATTACTGTGTATAGTGTTCTCCTGTTTCTGCTCATTTTAGTCAGTATTAGTTCATACAAGTTTCCAGGTGTTTCTGAAGTCTACCCGGTCATCATTTCTTATAGCACAATAGTATTGCATTACATTCATATACTACAACTTGTTCAGCTATAGTATGGGAATACTATAGATGTAGTATGGACATTCTCCATTTCCAGTTCTTGGGCACTCCCAAAAGAGCTGCTATAAATATATTTGTACGTGTGTGTCCTTTTCCTGTTTTTATGATCTCTTTGGGATACAGATAGCTCTTTGCGCATTGTTCCAAATTGCTCTCCAGAATGGTTAGATCAGTTCACAATTCTCCAACAGTACATTAGTGTTCCAGTTTTCCCATATCTTCTCCAACATTTATCATTTTCCTGTTTTGTTATTTTAGCCAATCTGATGGGTGTGATGTGGTATCTCAGAGTTGTTTTAATGCATTTCTCTGATTCATAGTGATTTAGAGCACTTTTTCATGACTATAGATAGTTTTAATTTCTTCTTCTGAAAACTGCCTTTTCATATCCTTTGACCAGTTATCAATTGGGGAATGACTTATTCCTATAAATTTAACTCAGTTCTCTCTATATTTTAGCAATGAGGCCTTTATCAGTCACTGGCTATAAAAGTTATTTTCTAGCTTTCTGTTTCCCTTCGGATCTTGGTTGCATTGGCTTGATTTGTGCAAAAACTTTTCAGTTTAATGTAACCAAAATCACCCATTTTGCCTTTCATAATGTTCTCTATCTCTTGTTTGTTCATAAATTCTTCCCTTCTCCATAGGTCTGACAGGTAGACTATTCTTTACTCTCTTAGTTTGCTAATAGTATTAGTCTTTATATCTAAATCATGGGCCCATTTTGACTTTTCAGCATCAACAGATTTGAGGGAAGAGAGAGCATGAACAGTTCACAGGGATTGGTTGATTGGAATTGACAAAGGCTTTACCTAGAAAGGTGATGAACTCCTGAGCTGATCCTTGGATAAAGGTTCTGAGGAATGGAGAAGTTGGAGTATATTCTGGGAGTAAGTTGCAACCTTGCATATTCTTGGATGCAGAATGAAGCATGCATGAAGGGTATCAAAGTGAAAGGAGGCTGGAAAGATTGGTCAGGTCCAAGGTGTTTTGCCAGTTTGATATCTTTGTATTTTAGTCTATAGATGTAGTATGGAACTGCTCAGGTTTTTTGACAGGGGAATGACATAATCAGAGAATATTTTATTTCATTAACTTGCATTCATGAAAATGCTAAGTAGACTGGAGTTATCCCTTATTTCCTTTTGAACGTGAGTTGATATGGTCTTCCACACTATATTGACAGAAGTATTTTGGGTATTACCTTTGCATGAGTTGGGCCAAGATTGTGTCTCTTACATCTCTCCCTTACTTTGGTGAAGCAAAATATCATTTTAGCCACTTTGTCTGTCTTCTGTGAACAGAACCAGAAAGCTTTGGCTGAGTTCTGGTTTATGGTGTCATGAATTTTGATGATGCGCTGCTTCGATCATTTTAAAATTCAATCACAGGAAGACCATATTTCAAACCGAACCTCAGGCTCTAACTTTGTGGTCTTGTGCAAGACACTTAAGCTCTCTTTGCCTCAGTTTCCTCCTGTAAAACAGGAGTAATAATAGCACCTATTTCCTGGAGTTTTTATGAGGAACAAATAAAATAATAACTGTAAAGCACTTAACACAGCACCTGGCACATAGTGAGCACAATGTAAATGTTAGCTCTTATTCTCTTTTGACCTTTAGGCTCACCTTGCATAGTTGTGAGTTATAATGTCCCCATTTATAGATGAGGAAACTGAAGCTTCATGAGATTAAATGACTTACTGGTGGTTATAGGATGTTGAATATCAGCAGTGGTGTTTGAAGCCAGGTCACATGAACCACGGGGGACCACACCTCCTTTGTAGAATGCTCTGGGACCCTCATGTACAGAGTTGGGATAAGTTTAATGGGATAAGATCTTCGCTGCCTATTTTTTTTCTTTAAATTAATTTTTTATTTGTTTTCTTGTTTACATTATTCATTTTCATTACATTTTTTAAATTACCATTTTCTCCCTGTCTTGCTCCTGCCCCAACCCCATAACAGCAATCCCACTGTAAAGCCCCTCCCCTGCTCTGCTCTCCTATTTTCTGGTAGGGCAGGAGGGGTCTCCCTATCCCAGCCCCTGTATATCTTAATTCCTAGTTGCAGG
>CM053594.1:127613000-127631387 GCA_028646575.1 Pseudocheirus occidentalis | reverse complement strand
CTCCCTTTCTTCTTCTCCTAATATAGTCCTGTCTTACCTCTTAATTTTATTTTTTAGATATCATCCCTTCATATTCAACTCATCCTGTGTCCTCTTTCTATGTATACATGTACACACATATACACACACTCACATATATATATTTACACATACATACACCCTCCTATACATATATATATGTATGTATGTATGTGTATGTATACATACATTCACACACCTATTCCCTTCAATTATCCTCATACTGGGAAAAGTCTCATGAGTTACAATGATCATTTTTCCATGTAGGAATGTTAATAGTTCAACTTTAATAAGTTCCTTATGATTTCTTTTTCCTGTTTACCTTCTCATGCTTTTCTTACTTCTTATGTTTAAAAGTCAAATTTTCTGTTCAGCTCTGGTTTTTTCATCAAGAGTGCTTGAAAGCCCTCTATTTCGTTGAATGACCATATTTTTCCCCAGAAGCATCATGCTCAGTTTTGCTGGGTGGGTGATTCTTGGTTTTAATCCTAGTTTCTTTGATCTCCGGAATCTCATATTCCAAGCCCTTCAATCCCTTAATGTAGAAGCTGCAAGATCTTGTGTTATGCTGACTGTGTTTCCACAATACTCAAATTGTTTCTTCCTGGCAGCTTGTAATATTTTCTCCTTGACTTGGGAACTCTGCAATTTGATTATAATATTCCTATAAGTTTTCTTTTGGGGATCTTTCAAGAGGCGATGGGTGAATTTTTTCAATGTCTATTTTGCCCTCTGGTTCTAGCGTATCAGCTCAATTTTACTTGAGAATTTCTTGAAGGGTGATTTCTAGGCTCTTTTTTGGTTCATGGCTTTCAGGTAGTCCAATAATTTTTAAATTGTCTCTCCTGGATCTGTTTTCCTGTTCAGTGGTTTTTCCAATGAGCTATTTCACATTGCCTTCTATCTTTTCATTTGTGTGGATCTGTTTTATAGTATCTTGGTTTCTCATAAAGTTATTAGCTCCCATTTACTCCACTCTAATTTTGAAGGAATTATTCTCTTCAGTGAGTTTTTGAAATTCTTCTTTCATTTGGCCAATTTGACTTTTTAAGGCATTCTTTTCCTCATTGGCTTTTTGAGCCTCTTTTGTCATTTGAATTAGTCTTTTTTTTTCTGCCTTTTGGAGGGCAAATGGGGTTAAGTGACTTGCCCAAGGTGCTGGCTAGAAAGTGTTAAGTGTCTGAGGCTGTATTTGAACTCAGGTCCTCCTGACTTCAGGGCCAGTGCTCTGTTCAATGCGCCGCCTAGCTGCCCCTTAGTCTATTTTTTAAGGTGTTATTTTTTTCAGGATTTTTTTGGGGTGTCCTTTAGCAGGCTATTGACTCTTTTTTCTTGATTTTCTAGCATCATTTTCATTTCTCTTCCCAATTTTTTCCCTCTACTTCTCTTACTTGATTTTCAAAATCCTTCTTGAACTCCTCCATGGCCTGCAACCAGTTCACATTTTGCTTGGAGGCTTTTTGACTTCACTGTCTTCTTCTGGTTCCATGTTTTGATCCTCTTGGTCCCCCCCAAAAGATTCCATAGTCTGATTGTACTTTCTTTGTTTGTTCTGTGTACTTTCTTTGCTCTTCTTGCCAGCCGGTGATTTGACTTTTGAGCTCTTTGCCACAGTAGAACTCTGCTTTCAGAATGGAGAGAGCTGTGTCCCAAATTTCTGGGATTTTCACAGCTGTTGTCAGAGCTATGAGGAGGGTGCCCTCTCTGTAGCCACTACAAGCTCTGGCACAGTAGCATTCCTCATCTCAGGACCACCAACCAAGACATGATACAGATCCAAGCAGGTCAAAGCAAGATTGATTACTTTCTGAATCTTGGTCCCCCTATGATCTTAAGGCCAGGAGCTCCAATTGCTGGTCTGCCTCTGCCACCTCCTCTACCCTAGGGGCAGGGGACAGACCTGCTTTTCTCTTACCAGTTCCAATAGAGTTCCCTACTGACCTTTTACTTTCTCTTTGGCACTTATGGATTGAGAAGTCTAGAAACCACCACAGCTGTTGGTGATTCGCTCTCCTGAAGTCTGCTTTGGCTGGTCTGGGCTGAGTCTGGGGTGCCTTGTGTCTGCACTGGCATGGCTCATGAGTGATTGCTGTTGGCTCCCAGCCTGGTGCAATAGACCCTTCCTGTCAGCCTTCCAGGCTGCCTTCAGTGGGATATTTGTTTCTCCCTGTCACTTTGTGGGTTCTATAGCTCCAAAATTTGTTTAGAGTAATTTTTTGTAGGTATTGGAGGTGGTTGGAGGAGGAGCTCAAGCAAGGTCCTGCTTTTACTCTGCCATCTTGGCTCTGCCCCCCCTCTTTCTTTTATTATTTTTGTTGTATGATTATAGAATTTCAGTTGTCCATTTTTAACTTTTGATTTCCTTCCCTGACTGACCCACCTCCTTTTATGGTCATACATGATCTAAATAAAGTTTGTTTGTTTGTTTGTTTTCCCCCACTTCTTGCATGAAACTCATTGGTAAAAAGTTGAAATCTACTTAAAACCCCCTTAAGCCATCCAGTTCATCACTGGGTTACTTGCTGTTTTAGATCTTCTGAGACAGTACTTTTCCATGATTCTTAGCCATATAATATCACTTAGAGAACATTGCTGGGAGATTGTCAGGAGCGGTACAGAATCAAAAAGTTCTGAGAAACTTCCAAAGTGCAGTCTCTTGATTTGGTTCAATTCTTAGACTAGCTCATGGTTTGTCTACAATGCCTATTCAAGATTTGTGTCTGATCAATGAACTCAATAGGCTGCCTTTGCAACTGAGTGCCATGTCCAGGGAACTGTGTGGTCTTTGTCCACTTGGCTTTTTCTGTTTGGGTAGTTAGGTTGATCTCTTTAAATTGACTGTGGTTCCTCTTACAGAGACCCTGTAGCGTTCAGTTAATCGACCAGAAGGCATTTATTAAGTGCTTATTTGCCACGGACTGTATTGAGTTCTGGGGATTTAAAGAAAGACACAAGTAGTCCCAGCCTACTTAGAAGTTCCTACTATTAGAAGTTCACCTTCTAATGAGGAAGACAACATGTAAATAACTATGCAATATAAGATCTATATAGACTAGATATGAGATCATTTTCGGAGAGAAGGCACTAGCTTTAAGCGCCAAACAGAGAACTTTATATTTGATTCTGGCAGTAACAGAGGGACACTGGTGTTTGCTGAGTAGGGGAGGCAGTGGTAGCATGATTGATCAGACTTTTGTTTTAGGAAAGTTTCTTTGACAGTTGTTAGGAGGATGTATTGGAGTAAGGAAAGTGGAGGCAGGGAGGTTAATTAGAATGCTGTTGGACAAATCCAGGGGAGATGTGATGTGAATTAGGGTGCTATCTATGTGAGTATGAGAGATGTTGTAAAGGAAGAAATGACAGGTATTTGGCTATGCCAAGGCTCAATGATAGCACACTTTGTCAGCAGAGAGGAACATCTTGAAAATCTTACTATATAGAATCCCTCTTCTTTCTGTTTGGACTTTGTGCTGTCCATTCTCCACGATAATGCAGACACTCTTCATGAGTGTTTCACCATTGAAGGCAATGATTGATATTGATAATCAGAAGCTCAGTTAGATAATGTTATCTATAGAGTTGACACATCAAGGCATCTTACGGGGTTCTAGTATATGCAGAGGAGTCACTTTGTTGGAGGGAGAGCCTTTATGACTGTTTTGCTGGACTGAGGCCATTTTTTTTTTTGGTAGTCAACAAAATTAGATCTTATTTTCTCTAAACTTTGTAGTCAGTTATCTGACTATAAAAATGATTCTGCTTTGGACAATCATCTGCAAAAGTCTACCTCTTTTCTTGTCTTCTCATTGTTTTCATTAAGGATAATAAACACAACAATAACAATAAGAACCTTTCCTCACTCTCTTAAAGTTTGTAAAACACTTTACATTTATTATCTCATGTGATCCTCAACTACCTTGTGAGGCAGGTACATGAAATGTTAGTTTTAATGCCTGTAAAAAAAAAAGGATTGGGTTAGATGATCTCTGAGGTCTCTCTTAGTCCTACATCTATGAACTTGTGATTTATGACCTGTGCTCTTAAGGAGTAGTCCTCAATGATTTGATGTTAGCTGGGAGGGAGGTAGATAGTGGAATACCTCCACCATTGGTACCTGGCCATGTGCTTTATAAGACTTTCATCAATGACACTGCATAGATGGATGATCATCACATGTACAGATGACACCTAGCTAGGAAAGATAGCTAACACATTGGATGAATGTAGGTCAAATCTAATGAGATAAAATTTAGTAGTGATACATATGAAATCTATAAATTGATATTAAAAAATAAATTTTACAAGTAGATGATGGAAATGACATGGCTGTCAGCTACGGGGAACAGTGAATAGAGTATTGGACTTTGAGTTAGGAAGACCTGAGTCCTAAGTCCTACTCAGACACTTACTAGCTATGTTACCTTGGGCCAGTCATTTAACCACTGTTTGCCTTGGTTTCCTCCTCTATAAAATGGAGATGAAAATGGCACCTATCCCACAAGAGAAGGGGATGTTTGAAAGAGATGTGGAGACAGAAATAACAAGATTTGCAACTGAGTAAATGTGTAGAGTGAGGAGATGAGGATGTCATTAAGGTTGTTTACTCTGGCTACTAGAGCGGTAGTAGTGCTCCAGAAATAGGCAAGTTCCAGGACGGGTAGATTTGGGGGGAATGAAGATAATGGTTTTTTGTTTTGTACATGATAAATTTCAGATGCCTATGAGACATCCAGCTAAAAACTGATGGTATAAAAATTGGTGATATAGGACTAAATCTCAGGAGAGAGACTAGGCTAGATATGTATATCTGTGAGTCATCTGCATAGATGGTCATTAAATCCATGAAAGCCAATGAGTTCACTAAGTGAGAGTGTAGAGTGAAAAGAGAATGGGATAGAGGACAGATCCAAGGTTAAGGAGTTTGACATGGATCATGATCAAGCAAAGGAGACCGAGTAGCAGTCAGACAAGTAGGGGAACCAAGAAAGAGCCATGGTAAGAAAACCCAGAAAGGAGGTATGCCAGAGAAGAGCGTGGTCAGTCAACAAATATCACATGCTGCAAATGGGCTTTAAAAGTATAAAGACTTAAATTTGACAATTAAAAAATAAGGAAGTGATGTTGGAGAAAGTAGCTTTGGTTGAGAAATGAGATTAGAAATAGACTGCAGAGTTTTAGAAGAAACTAAGACTTGGGTACCTAGTGCATGGCTAGCACAGTGTCTCATACATAGTATGTGTTTGATAATGCTTATTGGAGCTGGGTGTGGTATTGCACCCTTGTAATCCCTGCTACTGATGAGGCTGAGTCCCGGGAGACTTGAGTTTGGGAAATTTGAGCTGCAACAGGGCTGAAGTTCACATTAAATCTGACACTAATATGTTGAGCCCGAGGGAGTAGAGGTCCACAAGATTCCTTAAGGAGGGGTAAATTAGCCCAAATCCAAATACCTAAGGAGGTCAAAGCCTCCATGTGGATCAACAGTGGGTTCAGGCCCTTGGCCACTGGCACGTCCAACCTGGATGAGATAGGGAGAACTAGTTTCAAATAAATAAATAATTAAAAAATGGATACTTATTGAATGGAATTTAATGGTAATAAAGAAGCCAAATGGGATATTAGGCTACATAAAGAAGCCCAGTGTCGAGAAGGCAAGTCATAGTTGGGCTGTACTCTGCCAGAGTCCAACCGCAGTTAGAGAATCTGTTCAATTCTAGCTGCCACATTTTACAAAGGACCATGATGAGCCTGATACTGTTTAGTTGAGTGCCACCAGTGAGTGTTAGTCGATAAACATTTATTAAGTTTTTACTATATGGCAGATACTGTTAAGTTCTAGGGATACCACAAAAGGCAAAAGTTGTTCCCAGCTCTAAAGGAACTCACAGTGTAACATGGGGAGGCAGAATGCAAACAACTTAGAAAGCAAGCTCTGTGCAAGGTAAATTGGAGCAATAGAGGGAATGTGCTAGGATTAAAGGGGATCTGGAAAGGCTTCGTTCAGAAGGTGCAACTTTATCTGGGACTTGGAAGAAACCAGCAGAGAAACCAGGAGACCTAGGAGGAAATTCTAAGTGTGGGAGGAGGCCATTGCATTGGGACCTTTGTGAGATGGATGTACCAGAAAAGTAAAGGACCTAATGGGTCACACCAGATTGGATTTACTGAAGAAATTGATGATGGTTGCCCTAAAGACAATGGTGGTGGCGACATGAACGTTAGTCTTTTAACTGTCTGAAGGGTTGTTACATGGAAGGGTGATCTGACTCGTTTCCTAGAAGTTAGAACTAGAATAGTGCGTTAGTATTTTATCAGGAATGTTGTTGAGGGGGATTCTTGTTTGGATAGAGTTTGACCTAGGTAACTTCTGAATGCCATTCTATCTCTGAAGTCAATTAAGTACTTACCCTGTACAATGTACGATGGTAGTTACTGAGCCAAAGAGGAAAATTTCATTTATTTTCGATATTATAGAAATATTTGGAAATATTTAGATATTTCATTTACTGCATATTATATCACTTTATCATTTTGTATTCTTGTTAATTGGAACTAGAGTCAGGCAATTATCTTTTCATTTAGAATGAAATGTTTTTATAAATACAGTTTGATAACAGTGCTAGACTGTAATGTTTGTAATTAAGATCCTCTGTTCTTTGATTTTTGTATATGTCATGACTGAAATGAACAACAAAAAAACAAATATCTTTTTAGACTTAAGCGATTAGTGTTAGACTGAGCGATTAGTGTTGGAGATTTTTTTTTTCATTTTAGTACTTACTTGCACTTTATAAAGTATGTTTCACATTAAATAAAATATGTGAGCGATAGGGCCTGGAACTTTGATTTAATTCGTAAACTACCCTTAGTCTTAGAGAGTTGCTTAGAACATATCAGAGGTGGTATTGGAACTAGGGTCTTTCTGCCTTTGAGGCCAGCTCTCTCTTCATGCTCCACCTTCTAGCTTAGCTCTCAGCTCATGTGAAAGACATTTATATTTTCAGATGCAAATGGTTAACACTTTCTAGTTTGATCACATAAGTAAGTTTTCAGATATCTGGAGGGTTATTTGATTTTTAAAAGTGCCTTAAGAATCAAGCATTTATATCATACTTAGTCATAGTAAAGATAAGCTTGATACATATCTTTTAGAGCTTTTTTTCTGGTAAAAAAAAAACAAAACAAGCTGACACCTACTTTGTCCTTTGTACAAAATGCTGAGGCAGCAGATTTTAACTGTAGGGTAGTCAACTGCTCCACCTAGAGGGAAGAGAAAGAAGCTGATCAGCCACTTCAGTCACTGAGGAACCTCATTTGGTGAGAAGATACCAAACTCTTCACATATCACAAATAAAATTCCAGGCTTGCCTAGGATCCCAAAAAGAAAGTGTACACATTTTAACCCTGTCATCTTTGGAATAGGATTGCCTATACGTAAACCATACATCCTTTTGGTTTCCATTCACAGATGATAAAAATCCATTCTTTAAATGTGGTAGGTCTTTTTAGACTCAGTTGACAGGGATAGGTAAGTATCGTTGCCTTTTTCTATTTATATAGCAATTATTGATCGTACTTTAGGTTTCTTAAAAGCTAGTCATCTGTGATGTGACAGCCACTCTTCCTGTTTTTAATATTACAGCTTCTTGTCCCAGAGCAAATACATATTTCACTGTTAGTTTTCTAACACTACCCGAGGCAGTGGCCTAATGATAGAAGACTAGACTTGCATTCAGAAGGCCCTCAGCTTGAATTCTGTCTCAGATACTCCTCAGCTCTGTGATTCCGAGTCATTCAACCTCCTTGAACCTTAGCTTCCTCATCTGTAAAATAGGGGTAATACTATATATCCAATGATGACTGTTGTTGTGGGGATCAAGTGAGATAATGTATGAAAAGCTCTTTGTATACCTTTAAAACACTTTAAGAACATGAGCTATTATTATAAAGTTATTATAATTTAGCTAACAACAGTAAATTCATAAAAACATGACTTTATTTAAAGAAACTAAACTAGCTAAAATTTAATTTTGCACTTATACTGATAGAAACTCCAATTTCATTATGTGCCCACCACATGAAAGACCTATTGTTAGTTACCCTAGGTATAACACAAATATTAAAAATAGTCTGTGCCTTCAAGGAACTTGCATACTACTGGGGGATGTAGAGAAGGAATATAGTATGATTTCAGCAAGGGAAAAAACTAAGAGAGGATGAAGAAAGGGATTTTTTTGGGTGTAGGAGATGGCACCTGAGTTTAACCTGAAGGGAATCAATGTAAGTATTCTGAGAGGCAGAGGTTAGTAAATTTTGAGCTCCTTGAGGGCAGAAACTGTGTTTTTGTTTTTTTTTTTTAACCTCTTTTTGTGTCTTTAGTGTTTAGCATAGTGATTGACACATGGTAAAATCTTAATGAATGTTTATTGATGGATTGGAAGTGCATTACAGGCACAGCAAAAACAACACCAAGAATGATGTGATGTGAATGGGGGCAATGCTGGTGATGATGTTGATGATGATGTATAACAAATTAATTTGAGTTTTGCTATGCACTTTACATATATTGTCTTACTTGATCCTTATGATAACTCTATGAGATAGTTGCTATTATATCTATTTAATAGAAGAGAAAACGGGCTGAGAGAGGTTAGATGACTTGCCCAGAATCAGACAGCTAAGAAGTTTCCAAAGTAGGATTCACATCCAAGTTTTCCTTACTCCAAGTTCACCACTTTCTCCATTGCTCCACCAAGCTTTCATGCCAAATTTGGGAACAATAAGCCAATTTGGCTGGGTGCCATTTTCCAAATATATGTTTTTCATTTTCCAGTTTCCACGCATAATGAATGAGCCATAGCCTAACCTTTTATTTTACAAAACTGAGAGAAAATTCTATGTGTATCCTGTGTTAATGTAGACAATTTTCTTTTTACCATGTGTGGATTAGAATCTGGGTCTTCCTTTTTTTGGGGGGGGGAATTAACATGTATATCCTATATATATATAGTTCTCATAGTTGTTGCAGTGGAAAGGACTTTGAATTTTGAAGTCAATAGTATATCATTAAGGCAAATCACTTAACCTTTCTTGGTCCCCATTTTATAGGTTCATTATAGAATTACCTATACCATCCCAGCAGTCTAGAAAGGATTATTGAGAAAATATCTGTTGAAAATAATTTTCTGAGAAAAGTGTCATAAGTAGGAAAAATCTCTTCTGTTATGGAGATAAAGCAGACAAAAAAAATTATATGAACTTCAGAAGATACTTAGATGAGTGAATGCATTAACCCTTTGTACGAAGGGCATGAACCTATTTTTACTTAAATACTTCCTAGTCTGAAGATGATATTATAGAGAGGTAACAAGTGCTATGTTGAGGATACTTATAGCGTCTGAAATGAAGTATTTATTTCATTTTAGGAAGTGTTCAGGGTTTTAATTAGTGTATCAAATTTAGAGAGCATACACAGCATTTGCATTGTTTTAGCAATTTTCATAGGGTTGTGCCTCGGCCTTTTTCTGTATCTGAGATTGTGTTCTGTGTTGCCTACTCTACTCCTTATGTGTTGGTTGCCTTGGATGTATAAAGTTCAAGTTGTAATGTCTTCCATAGGAAGAATTTGTGACTTAGTTTAATTCCATAATTTCTTTGGCTACCTGGAGGGAGACACCCTTCTAAGGCCTCTCTGATTTCCTCTCCCAGGAAAAAAATCTCAAAACCATTGTTGCGACCAGCTGGTATTGCTTTTTAATTTTTTTTTTTTGTTTGAAGAAAGGCTGATGGTTGACATTATAGTGGAGACATAACCCTTGAATACACAGTTCCCTGTCCAGGATCTTATGGAATTACAAACTAAAGGATGTGTGTGAGTATATATATACATATACTGTTTCAGTAAATGACACAGCTGCACTATTCTCCTGTGAAGTAGATGTAAACGCAACACATTATTTTTTTAGGATGTACCAATAGGAAGGCTTTATAGTCTAGAAAGGGAAATACTTGTACTTGTCAGTCTTTCTTCACAGGCTGAATACTTTTACATGCCTGGAAAAAGATGCTGGATGAGTAAACATAAAAATAGGCCAGATTTTCTAAGATTTTCTAACTCTGCAAATACCTCTGTTTTATGAAGGTATCTTAGTTTTGTTTTGTTTTGTTTTTGACCAAAGGGATTTGTGTAATTCTCCTTAACTCATAAGAAAATTGATGATTGATTTAAAGCTAGAAGGGACTTCTGAGGTCATTTAGTCCAATTCTTTCATTTTATGGATGAAGAAGAGTGCCTTGCACAGGGTTTTATAAGTAGTGACAGATCTATCTGGACCTTTGTTTCCTGACTTCCAATCAAGCACCCTTTCAAATATACTGTCTTTGAAAAGCTTCCATTGAAAGAGGAATCGAATAGGAAGGCTTTTACCTTTTAAAAAAGAAGGTAATCTGTTATGGAAACTGTTTATTATGTATGTATATAATTGTCAAATATATAATAATGACCATGCATATCATTAATGTATCAAATTAACTTATTTTGGTTATAGTAAATTTTGTTCATATCTTTTCAGTTATTCATTCCCCATATACTGTAGTAATCTACTTGACATTTATAGTAGTTGCCAGGAAATTTGGCCATTATCTGCTCTTGCAAGCAGAATCCCCTTTCAGTAAATACCACTAGAATATTCAGATTATTCAATGAAACTATTTCTTTGATGTGATTGATTTCCTATGTGAAAATTGCTTTATTATTAAATATTTTTCCAATTCATAGATAAGTTTTTTTTTTCCTTCAAAATACATTGGTTATTTGGGTCATCACTCTTGAGAGAGTATCTGCCAGTCTATTGGTGCAGCATTATTTTTCTTCTGTTTCTGCATGTCTGCTGTCCCTAGCATTCAGTTCCAGGTGACTTGCAAAAAACAAGTGAGTTTAAGTACACATAGTTTAAGAGATTCTAGGAAGAAGGAATGTCCTTATGTGAACTCACTAGTCTCTGAAGAAGCATGCACTAGGAAGTACAAAATCTAGACTGAATAACTTTTTTGTATCACCCTTATCCAGGCAGAGAAAGGGTTACATGTATACTGGCTGAAAAAGGGGTTAAGTCACCCTATGATCCTGAAATCAAATATATACCAAAGAGAGTAAAACATAAAATATAAGTAAACATTAGCTCAATTACCTGACTAATATCCCTAAATTTTCACATTTTCCCCAAGTATAAACAGCCATTCACAATAATACACTTAGCTCATTGATGTGAAAATTTATCAGCATTAAACTTGCCTAAAAGTTCTTTAGAAGACCATAACAGCCTCATAAAATGGGTAAACAGTGGCGTGTGGGAAGCTCTTGCCATGTGTTCCTTAACATTTGGTTCAAACATTTCGGTCAGATGTTTAATTTTTGTTCATTTCTGATGACTCTGAAAATGTTTGGTGATAAGTCACTTATGGGTCCTTGATGGTTTGAAAATACAATGTTTCTGAGAAAAAAGAAATGAAATAAAATCCTGTTTATTACATGAAGTAGAGAGTTTGGTGATTTCGTTTGGAGGAAGCATTTTGGTTTTCTTTCTTTTTTTTCATTTTGTTTTTCTAATAAGCATTATGAACATGCAGTTTGAAAAATATATATTAGGAATTATTTTTCTTTTCCAAAAACTCTTGATAATACAGTTTCTGAAACTTTTTTTCTAGTAGAAACATTTTAAAAATAGCATGCTATTGACATTCAGTGCATATTGTAATGTTATCATTATAATAATCATCACTTTGGAATTATGAGGAAACACTAGTGAAATGAATTAGCCTTTTAAATTCTGGTTCTAGAAATTATTCTTATATTCAGCAAATAAAAACCTAAATTACCCTGGTAGTATAATGTGAAAAAGATTTGCTCCAACTCTTAGCTACTGCTTTCTGACATCTGAAGGGGAATATGAAGTGGTAGAAGGATGTTGAGGATCTAAGAGAACTTTTAAGGAAAACTTGTACATTTAGGGAGAACCTGGAGTAAAAAGAAGAATAAAATGATCTAGAGTAGATCACAAGAATGCACCTAAAAGCTTTGAAAGTGAGGATAGGAAAAGGGTAAGATGAACACAGGAAGAACTGAGGGCATAGGAGCCAGGAAATCCTAGTGGAAACTAAGTACCTTTAATGCCCGGATTCAAACAAGAGAAAGTCTAATTGTCAGAGATCTTCTCTTGGTAAATGCAAGGGAAAATCTGCAAATTGTTGAGGCTGGTGTCTATCAGGATCCCAATCTGAAAGAGGCCAGCGTGCACGGATTCAGGACCCAGCTAGGAAAATTTAAGCACATTGTTCAAGATGTCATCCTAGGTATGGGGATAGGGAGTAGGGTTGACTAATAATAATCGTCATTATAATTCATAAAATAATTTACTCAAAAAACCCCTGTGAGATGGTCGACAAGCATTTATTAAACTCTTATTATATGCCATAGACTGGGCTAAGCTTTAGGGACATGAAGGAAGGCAAAAATATAGGCTCTTGGAATCATCAAGGAATTAATATTCTACTTCATTCAGTAGGCATTTATTAAGTGCTTACTCTGTATTAGGCACCATGCCAGGTGCTGAGGATATGAAAAAAGACAAAAACATAAAAATATTCCCAGTCCTACATTTTGATATGGGAGTTGTAAGTAATATGTGCTTCTGAGATTTATACAGAGTTGACTGAAGGTAATTTTGGGAGGAAGACAGTAGCAGGGTGGGTAGGATGGACACTGGTTAAAAGCTCTCCCAAAGGTGGTGGAATTTCAGCTGAGTTTGGAAGGTAACAAGGGAAATTCTGAGGTAGAGGTGAAGATACTTGTCATCATTCCCATAAAAGAGTGATGCTGTTAGGGAGGTTTAAGCGATTTGCCCCAAGTCACATAGTAAGTGGCAGGGTCTGCCACCTCTAGATCTAGTGATACAGTGGGAATAGTACTGGATTTGGAGTCTGGAGAGCTGAGTTATGCTGTGGACATGACACTTATTATCTTTATGACATTTAGGTATGTTATTTCACATCTGAATTTGTCTCATTGTGTGTTAAAATAGAATAATGGGGGTGGCTAGGTGGCGCAGTGAATAGAGCACCGGCCCTGGAGTCAGGAGTACCTGAGTTCAAATCCGGCCTCTGACACTTAACGCAAAAAACTAGCCGTGTGACTTTGGGCAAGTCACTTAACCCCAACTGCCCTCCAAAAAGCAAAAAAAATTTAAAAAAATTTTAAAAAAATGAGAATAATGATCTTTTGAGGAAAGCACGTTTATATGAACTGATAATGTGAATTGTTATTAATATACTGAAGGGGAAAGCAAGAGTAACACCAACTGTGTGAGATGTTTTCTTTCTTATTCTTCTTTAAAACAAAAACAAAAAGACTTGATCTCCCTATCTTGCCCATACTGGAAGTATGGGGCTATTTAAGAGTCCAGTCCCACTCTGATCAGCATGGAAGGTTTTGACTTGCATTTTCAGAGCTGGGACAGTTTGCCCTTCTTTAGGCAACCCTAGAACTCCTCCTTCCCCAAATCATTAGGTGCTCACTATTTCAATGTCAAATTTATTGTAAATACCTGATTGGCTTAGCCCACTGCAGCTCAGAACGCCTGAGCTCTAAAGATCTACTTAGTCTCCCAGGTAGCAGGCATTATAGGAGCATATCACCATGCTCAGTTGAGAAATGTTTTTCAAGTTAATTGTTACATTTAGGTGGACATTTATTATAGAAAGTGGTCTGTGGGCCAGAAATGGGTTAACAGAGAACTCTTGAAAGCGACTGTTTAATACTTTAAACCTATGTCAAGTCAATGGAGACATTGTTTAATTTACTTGGTGTTGTTTTTGCTCCCTAGTTCGCCTGTTTTGTGGTAAGATACCAGATATTTTGCATGGGACAGAAGAGCAAGTGCCTGAAGAGGGAGTGCGTTGACAGTAAATCCGTTGGGTATATCTCTGAAGATATAAACTCTGTTCATTTTTGGATGGTGAGGCGGACAACAACAAAAGGCCCTGACTAGGGGAGCCTTCTGTTTTAGGGAGTGCCCATTTTTGTCACATGCACTGTACCCTGTTTTCATTTTCAATTCTAAGAACTTTCCTTGGTGTGACTGGAATGGCTTATACTTGTCAACTTTATAGGAATGTGTTTTCATGGGGAGCCTGTTGCTCAGGATGCCAAAATAAATGGCTTTTTTTTTTTTTTCATTTTTGAGACTTTTCCATTTAACAGAGTAAAAGACGTACATATACAGCTAGACTTCTCAACCAACTATGGGGCAACTATTAAGAAAGACTAAAGGTGTTGATTCCACAGTTTTCTTTTGTGTTGCTTTAAGGGCATGGGGTCAATTTCAAAAAGACGAATGATGATAAAACTTGAAAGAATATGTAGGAAAAGCAAATTGTAAAAAACAATTCCATGATTTTTAAACATGCTGCCTTTCCCTGCGAGTCTTTGCTGCCAGCTGTTATTTAAACTTGTGTGCTCTTGCCTTGTTAGACGGAGCAGCTGAGAGTACTGGATTAGCCGGAAACCAGGGCATTTATGATTGAGTTCCTGTTATTGACTTACTCCTAGACAAAATGCCAAGTTTCTCTAGACATAGTACAGTAGGTCCAGTGTAGGAGCCATACATGAATACTGTTTTGACATTTTAGACTGCAATTTTTGTTTTATATGTAGACTTTTTTAATGGCTTTCTTTTTTTCCTTGACATTCCTAAAAATGTTTTCTGTAGGTAATTAGGAGAAAGTGGTTTAGCTAACTGAAATACTAAGGAGAAATAAGTGTTATGAGTTGGTCATAGTGAGGTGTTATTTTGTTTTCTTTCTAGGTTGAAGTGGTTTTTTTTTTTTTCTGTTTGTTTTATTTCAAGCTAACAGAATGGCAGTCCTGATTTTAGCGCATGAGAAAGATTTTGGCAACAGTGATGTAAGAATAAGAGAAATCCCATACTTTCTTAATATCATTGATATAATCATTGTATAATTGAAGAGAGCACTTTTAACCTTTTTTTCCTCTTCATGTTCACAGAGGTTTTAAATATACCTTCAGCAAAGGCTATGGTGGTTGCTTCCAGCTAGAAGTATTTTTCTTTCAAACTTCCTTTGGCTCAGATGCCTTATCAGCAGCTAGAAATGAGAGCTCTGGCTTTCTTTCATTGTGATGTGATACACTTCTGAACACCTGCAGCATTTTAACTCTACATATTATTGGAATCCTTGTCTTAGTAGTTGGAGCAGACCATAAAGCAAGAAGATGTTTGCATTGCCACCTCTGTGGGTGGGCCTTTTTGTAGTCTAAAAGGATCTTTCTTGCATAAAGGAGCTGCCTTTCCTTGCTCAAGATTTTTATCAACAGCTTCCTCTAACTCCCCTCCCCCCCATACTACTACAAAATAGAAGTCATTTCCAATTTGTTTTTATTATATATTTTCTTTCCATCTCATGAATGCTTATATCTGTCCTATAGCTTTCTTTTTACCCTATATAGTATTTATTATTCGTTTTAATTCTAAGTATTTCATCTAGCTTTGAAGGAGATCTTATTCCTTCTCATAGTCTAAATGTTTTAGGACTTAAAAGGATATTTACGAACCATTTGTGAATTATTATTTCTTCTAAATGTCAGGCTCTTGCATTTTTCATGTTTTATATTAGTAAAGTATGTGGCACTAGGAATCCTTTTCCTGATCTGTCAAAGATTTATTTTTCTGAAGATACTGAAATCTTTCACTTCATAGTTGTTCATTAGTAGCAAAAATCTGTGCACCTGTAACAGGATAGGAGCATTCTTTTACTACATACACTTGAAGTCCTTTCTAGGGATCCTGCCCTAATAATGGATTTCTAATTCATAGTCTGTGTTTTATTATAGAATCTGGCTCAAAAAAATCATAAAAACATCATTTAGTTTACCATACTGCCCTTTCTGATCAGATACAATCAAGATTATCCAGAAATTTTACTAAAGTGGTGCCCTTGGCGTCCATGCCTATATTACAGGTGAAAACGTGGTATGATGTGATCCTGTTACTTCCTGTGATAAACCCCCTTGGATACTAAATAATATCCATGAACTAGTGTCACTAAGTAAAGAGACTAAAAGGTATCTGCTAGGCGGTGTATTTTTTGGCTTTGAGGGACTTGTGAAATAAAATAGAATCTTGAAATATTAAAACAGAAACTTTTTTTCTTGGGATCAAATGAAACCTCTCGTTTTATATCTTCTGTTCTATCTTTAGTGAAAACTGAAAAAAGTTACTTCCAATAATTTGTGCAGTATCTCCTCCTATGCTTTACATGTCTACATTTCACCTTCACTTAGCCTTTTCTTAGATATTGCAGGTAAATTCTGACTTTTCTCATAGTGACTGGGCCAAGATCATATAGATAATCAGTGGCAGAAATAGTATTTGAATCTATGTTCTCACTAACCATAATGTCATTGCCACTGTATCACTGGGTTTCCTAGAAGGCCATGGTCAGTTAAGGTGGAAAAAGGTGGAACTTCAGAGAAAGTTAAAGTAGAATATAAATGTTCTTGATATATTTATATACCCTATGGCCCCAGAGCTGGGCCCTCCTTTCAGTCTTAACCTTTCCCCTATAGTTTACTAGTCTGGATTTGGTTATCAGATGAACTGCTTTATATTTTGGACCTTCAAAAGTGGATCTGATTTTAAGTAACACTTAAAATACTACCATGTATCGACAGCTTAAATACAGCTTGAAAAAATATCTTCAGTGAATTAGTATGGATATGCTATTTTTCCTATAGCTTTAACACAATGACCTCTTACAAGGTTCCTAGAAATTTTTATCAGTTATTCTTAGAAGGAAATGCCATGAAATTGTTGGGAAATGAGATTTTGTCTTATAAAAGGAAAGTTTGAAATTCCAGGTAATTAATACTTAACAATTCTATTATCAAAATTTATTAAACCCATGCTATGTCCAAGGTACTATGCTAAGCAAAAACAAATTAAGTTTAATACAGCAAATATTTATGCATTTGTTTGTTATAAGGACAGAATAAAAGAACTGGACTCTTCCTTCAAGGAATATGCATTTTACTGGGGAGTGAATATGTGGAATACAACATGTACAGATATATAAGTAAAAACAAGATAATCTGAAAAGGCAAAGCACCAAAGCTTTAACTAGGAATTTTTATTCTTGGGTCAAAAAGACAAGAAAAATGTCCCATCATTTGGGTCTAAGGATGAGGAGTCAATGACTATGGGACTTTGGGACAAAGTAGTATAAAGGAAGAAGAGGGAATCTTCCATAAAACTCATCTTGTGATTGCCAATCTGTTCCTTCAAAATATTTAAGTGTGAAAGCTAGTCCTTGTTTTCAAGGAGGTTTACCCTCTAGGTTAGGAAAGAGGAAGATTTTTTTTTTTTAAGGAGTTATGCTTTGTACACATGTTAAGTGTGATATCTTGTTGGGGATGTACATCAGGCATTTGGTGATATAGGAATGGGCTCAGAGATATCAGAGTCATATACAAAGAGATAGATAAATGAACCCAAGGGAATATTGATAGTATCAAGAGAGAGGGTGTAGATAGAGGAATGATGAGGATTCTGGACAAGGCCTTGGGAGGCCTGTCCAGTTAGAGGCCATGAAATGGATGAAAATTAACCAAATGAGAGGTAATAGAAGTGGTCATACAATTAGGATGAGAACCAAGAGAATAACCTCATCAAGTATTAAAAGTTGCAGAAAGGTTGAGGTGATAATTATTGGAAAAAGGCTGTCAGAGTTAGCAGTTTATCAGGGGATGGGGAACCTATGGCCTTTAAATAAATCCTTTTGTTATGTAAAACTTGGGCTCAGTGAAAAAGCAACACCCAAGGACCTAGAAGGCCACATATGTGACCTTGAGGCCTCAGGCTCCCCACTCTTGGTTTTAGATAAATTGAAAAAAAACATTTTTTAAAGCATTTATTATATGCCAGGCACTATTCTAAGTACTGGAGATATTAAAAATACATAAATATAGAAATACTCAAACATACTGGTACAAAAAAAAAGATTGCACCTACTCTCAAATGAGAGTTTAGGGTGAAAGGGTAGGAGGAGGGGGAGATGGGGGACAGTCTAGAGAGTGAATTGAGCTGAGAGTGAAGTGAACAGTATGACTAGGGGTCCCTCATTAAATGGTGAATCTAGCTAGGGATTCAATGCTGAGGCAGTTCTCAGGATGTCATACCAAGATGGGTGAAACAACTGAGAGGGAAGGTGAAGTAGATCTACCATTGAAGTGATGGTTTAGAATTTAGAGATCCTGGTTGACCTTGGTTAGGGTAGTTTCTTTTTTTTTTTTTTTTTTTT
>CM053594.1:127590375-127612500 GCA_028646575.1 Pseudocheirus occidentalis | reverse complement strand
TGCCCTCCCCTCCATCATTCTGCCTCTCATCCCCATGCCCCCTACTCTTCTGTGTGGCATGATACCCAGTTTAGAGTTTATGTCATTCCTTCCCTAAGCCAAATTCATTGAGAATAAATGAGAGTAAAGTGGTAACAGTTATCCCTTGCCTCTTCTATATGGGATGATTAATCCCATTCTGTCTCTCCCTGTCTCCTCTCGTTGTAGTCCTCTCCTACCTCAGAATTTCACCTTTTAAAGTATCATCCCTTCATATTCAATTGATCCTATGCCCACTATGTACACACATGTGCACATGCTCAGATATGTATTCCTACGCATATATAGCCTCCTCTATAGACATATGTGTAAGTATACATACATATATACATATACGTTTGTATTCTCTTCCCCTATCCTCATACTAAGAAAGGTTTCATAAGTTACTATTACTGTTTTTTCCATATTGGTATGTAAATAGTTCAACTTTGATAAGTTCCTTATGATTTCTTTACCATATTTACTTTTTCATGCTTCTTGTGTTTGATTGTCAAATTTTTGTTCAGTTCTGTTTTTTTCAGCAAGAATGCTTGTAAGACCTCCATCTCATTGAATGACCATATTTTCCTCTGGAACACTATGCTCAGTTTTGCTGGGTAGGTGATTCTTGGTTTTAATCCCAGCTCCCTTGATCTTCAAAATATCATATTCCAGGCCCTTCGCTCCCTCTCTGTAGAAGATGCCAGATCCTGGGTTATCCTAATTGTGTTTCCACAGTATTCAAATAGTTTTCTCTTGGCAGCCTGTCATATTTTCTACTTTAACTGGGGATTATGGAATCTGGCAATAACATTTCTAGGAGTTTTCTTTTGGGGATCTTTTTCAAGAGGTGATCAATTAATTCTTTCAAGTTCTATTTTGCCCTCCAAATCTAAAACATCAGGGCAATTTTCCTTGAGAATTTTTTGAAGGATACTTTCCAAGTCCTTCTTTTGATCATGGGTTTCAGGTAGACCAATAATTTTCAAATTGTGTCTCCTGGATCTGTTTTCCAGGTCAGTGGTTTTTTCAAGGAGATATTTCACATTGCTTTCTATTTTTTCATTTCTTTGTAACTGTTTAATAGTATCTTGGTTTCTCATAAAGTCATTAGCTTCCACTTGTTCCACTCTAATTCTGAAGGATTTATTCTCTTCAAAATGCTTTGGAGATTCTTTTTCCGTCTGGCAAATTCGACTTTTTAAGGCATTCTTCTCCTCATTGGCTTTCTGGGCCTCTTGTGCCATTTGAGTTAATTTATTCTTTAAAGTGTTGTTTTCTGCAGTCAGGTTGTTGACTCTTTTTTCATGGTTTTCTCGCATCATTCTTATTTTTCTTCCCAATTTTTCCTCCACTTCTCTTATTTGTTTTTCAAAGTCCTTTTTCATTTGATCTATAGCTTGTAGGCATTCTTTGAGTGTCTTAGAAGCATTTGGTGTGGGAGTTCTGACTGTGTTGTCTTCCTCCCTTGCCATGCTTTGATTCTTTTTGTCCAGAAAAAAGGATTCTAGAGTTTTATTGCTGTTCTTATTTTGCTTCCTTTTCCTCATGTTGGCCAGTCAATTAATTGATTTTTTTTTTAGCTCTGTGGAATTCTGCTTCAAGGGAGGAAAGCTCTGTTCCAAATTGCTGGGGTTTTCACAGCTGCCGGAGCTATTAGAGGGGTGCTGCGGCCCCCACTGGTTTTGGCTTGCTGAAAATGCACCCAGGACCACCACCCAATAACACGATCTTGATCCAGGCTGCTCAACACAAGAGCCCTTGGCCCTTATAAATCGTTTCAGCCCCCTGCAATTGGCAGACGAGGAGCTCTGGAGCAGCCCAGTGGTGGCAGTTGCTGGTTGCAGCAGATCCTGTCACTTCCTGCTGCTTCCTTGCCCTGGGGGCAGTTTGGTCGAACTGCTTTTCCTCCCCCAAATTTAGCTTGAAAGCTTGAATTCCACTGACCTTTCTCTAAGCCTTATTTTTCCTGGCTTGATAAATGTGGAGATTGCTCCAGGTGCTGCAGATCTGCTCTCCAGTAGCCTAAAGCTGTGGCTTGGCTCCTCCTGACCATCCTGAGGTCTGGCTATGGTTCACGGTTTCTGGCTGGGCTGACCTCGGCTCCCAGCCTGCTGCAATGAGCCCCTCCTGCCGAGCTGCCTTCAGCAAAAGATGTGTTTTCTGTATTTTTGTGAGTTTGGCAGCCCTAAAATTTGTTTAGAGTCATATTTTATGGGTATTTAGGGTGTCTGTGTGGGAGTTGCTAAACTTTGCTGCTTCTATGCCGCCATCTTGGCTCCCCCCAAATCGGTAAGAAATTATTCAAGAAATAATTAAGTATTAATTATATGCAGAACCTAGACATTTACTGAGAGGAATATAAAATTTAGATGATAGCCCCTGCCTTCATGAAGCTTATAAAAAAAATAGGAAAATGAGATCCAAAAATAAGTAATTAAAATGCACACCAAATGATAAACATATTAAGAGAGTTGCAAAACAAAGTAAAATGTGAAAAGGCATAGCAAAGACAGCATTTGATCTGTTTTAAAGAAAGGTTGAGGATTCAATAGACAAAGGAAGGGAGAGTGAGAACAGCCAAGTTTAAGTGGGAGAAGATAGTCTAGCTTAGTTTTCACATAGAATATGACAGAGTACTAGTGAAGAAAGTATTAAATTTGAAGACTAGTAGATCTTTTGCTGTATCCTCCCTGAAATCAGGCCTCCACATCACCTTCTAGCTATTTCTATACCATAGTACCTGCACTCTGGCCACCCTCCTTATTACCCCATTTCTGGAACCTGAACTCTGCTTATCAGGTCCATGTAAAGGCATAGATGGTGCTATCATTTGCAGATGACACAAAACTAGGGAACTAGTGGAGGGCGATGATTTACAGAGTGGATGATAGTGTCAATGTCCAAAAGTATCTTGACATGCTAGAAGTTCAATCTAATAGGAAATTCATTTGGGACAAATGTAGAGTCTTCCACTTGGGTACACGATGTCAGCTTTACAAGTGTAAGAGGAACGAGGGATAGCGCGGTAGTGAGACTGCAGTTCTGAAACAAGATATGAGATGGTAATAGATTTCAATCCCAGTATGAGTCAGCTGTGTGATATTGTAGCCATATAATCTTTGCTCACATTAAGAAAGGCACAGGTTCCAGGAATATGATCCTGCTGTACTTTATCTTCCTCATACCTCACCTTGAATATTGTGTTCATTTTTGTGCACCAGAGTTTGAGAAGAATATTAACAAACTAGAGAATATCTACTGGAGGACAGCAAGGTTGCTGAAGGACCTTGAATCCAAGACAAGCAAGGATAGACAGAAATCCTGGGAATATATGGCCAGTAGAAGATCAGATCATTTGGGGCTATCATAGGTATTTCAAAGTATTTGAATGGCTATTAAGTGAAGGAAGGCTCTAACAGTAAATGGAAGTTACAAAGAAGCAAATTTGGAATTGATAACAGAAAAATTTCCAAGCAACTAGAGCTGTCCAAAAGTGCATTGGGCTGCCTTAAAAAGTACTGAGTTCCCCCCTCCTTGGTTATTTACAGTCTAAGACTGAGTGATCAAAGTCCTGAAGCTTTCAGGGTTTTTTTTGTGTATCTCAATGAATATTTTCAAAGCAGGATTCAGAACATAGAGAAGTGGATAAAGATTGTATGTACTTTAAAATCACATATTCTCACATCTGTTAGCAGAAGGACTTTTTCCTTTGTACTTCTATCACCTGAGATAGATTTGCAGTATCTTTCTTGGTTCAGCCAAACTTCCATTTAATTTTAAATGCTGTTTATATCTCTTATCTCCCTCAAGCTTCCTTTTATTTGCTTACTCACATAGCATTGTGAGCTGAAGTTTAATGTTCTGTTCATTCACTCAGTATTTTCTTGTAATTTTACCAAGTGCTCCTACTCTGCAAAGATATCCTAAAGTTACCTGTGAAAGGATTTTTGGGAAAAATGTATTTAAGAAAGATACTGCACTAAGCAGGATTATAATACTGAAAGTTTATTGTTTTATGTTATTCTAAATGAATAAATTGCTTGTTAGGGAGGATCTAGGCACTTGGGAAGATCCAAGACTTGTAGAATACATTCAAAGGATTTAGTAAATTAAATTAACGCTTTCTAACCTGTCTGCTTTTCTATCTCCCCAACAAAAAATTTTAAATTCACTGCAGACAGGAAATATTTTATTTTGTGTTATTATGTCTTAGGGTCTAACACGATGCCTGACACCTACTTGATACTTAATAAATGCTTGTTGAATCAAATTGCTAAAGTAAGTTATTATTTATCTAGGACAAAACAGAAGATTAGAATGAAACTCTAGTTTCTTCTCATATTTATTGCAACTCAGAGACGCATTCAAAGCCCTCTCCTCCAATGTGTACCAGAACTGAAATTTAAAGTATAACTCTGTTTTAAAAAACTAGCTTTGCTGATCCTGATTTCTTTAGTAATCCAGAGAATCTATGATCACATTTATGTGGGCATTCCTTGCATATTACAATCTCTTGTCCTGTGTAACATTCATCCATGTTCTCCTATGAATTTTTTTTTAGAGGATCTGTGCAATGTGAAGACCTTCCTCTAGCCTTTTGTTTTGTTTTGTAGGTACTAATACACCAGTTAAATTCTCTCTCAAATCCCTTTCTCTCACTATTGATTTGGTCCATTCCTCTTTCTAATCAAACATCTCTTAGATGTTTCATCACTGGTAATATACCATAATCATCTTCAACACAGCATGCATGTTTCCATTGTCCTTTGGCTCACCCACAGTTTTCATTCTTCAGAGACTTCTACAAGTCACAGCCAAACAGCTTCAGTTTAACAGTATTCATGTTAAAAAAAAGATGGTGTTTTGTTTTGTCAAGGAGCAGCTGGGGTGACGGGAAGGGGAGGAATCTTTGCAAGTACAATATAGTTTTCTAATTCAGTCTTGCCTCTTTTTTTTCTAAAGGCAACATGGTACACAGTAGAATGAACTGAATTTGGAATCAGAGAACTTGACTTTGAATCCTGGTTCTCACATTTATTATCTGTGTGACCTTGCATTAGTCAATTAACTTTTGAAGGCCTCAGTTTCCACATTTGTAAAATGAGAGAATAGGGCTAGGTGACCTTCAAGGCTATTTTTAACTCTTAGGTTATGATTCCTTCATCTTCCTCCTCCTTAGTTCTCAGCATAGATCATTATCTGTCTGCAGGTCTTATTCAAAATGGTGTTTATGTAGTGATAAACTAACTCAATGAATTTTCTATCTGATCCATTCTTTTTAGCCTTCTTACACATTACTCTTTTCCATGTACTTGCAATCCAGTGACACTGACCTAATTTATCTTTTTCATTCTTTTGCCATTTGGAATATGTATCATGTTCCAAGATCTCTCCTTTTTAGTGGTAGCTCTCAAGTCTGCTCTTATCCTGACTCTGGTTTTTTGAGACTTTAGCTCTTTTTGGTTACTTGTAGTTTTTTTTTTCCTTTGGTTTGGAAGCTCTGCATCTTGACTATTGTGTTCCTGGGAATTTTCTTTTTGGGGTTTAGGAAATGATCAATACATTTCTTTCTAGTTTTACTTTTCCCCCTGGTTCTAACAGATGTGGGCAATTTTCATTTATGATTTCTTGAAATATGGTTCCCAAGCCTTTTTTTGGTCATGCTTTTTAGGTAGTCCAATAATTCTTAGATTCCTTGATTTATTTTACAAGTCAGTTGTTTTTGATGCTATATGTCACATTTTCTTTTTTCCTTTTCATTTTGTTTTAATATTTCTTGTCTTATAAAATCATTTTCTGCTTGACCTACTCTAATTTTTAGAGAGTTCAATTCTTGGTTATGGTTTACCGCCATATAGATGTTCAAAGGTATTAATTCTCTTACTGATTCTTTTTTTTTTTTGTCTTATTCCATTTTGTAAATCTCTTTTTCAAATCTTCTAGGTAGTTCTTATGAGCAAGAAAGACATCCTTTTCTCTTAAGCTGTATTAGAAATTCTTGGGGAGTTAGTTTTTATCTGAGTTTACTATTTGGGCTTTTCTTAGACCAAGGTATTTCTTTATTGTGTTTAGTGTTTTCTTCTGTTAACTCATGTCTTCAGCCTCACTGTATAGATTCGATGCTTGTGTTTGGGTCAAACTTTGTTCTCATTTTTCTTTATAGTGTAGGCAGTCTCTACTTAATCCTTATTTTTGTGGCTGTCTAGGTGCTATTAAGCAGGAATTGTCTGATCTGGTCTTTCTTTTTATACCCAGTGCTTAGAATAGTAGATGCATAATGAATGTATGTTGCATTAAATTGAACTAAAGAACAAAAGAGTGCTGTGAATATTCTGAATACGCCTGTCAATAGTACTAACTGTAGGATCTGACAGTCTAGTTCCTCCCATATCCACAGTTGTGTTGGGCATCCTTCATGATAGTGATGAATAACTTTGGGGAGCATATCTCCCTATTTTAGGTCTTGCTTGATATTCACCACCAGAGTATTGCAGAATAAAGTTATCTTTATGATTGAATTTATTGAAGAATCTTGCCAGTGATCACAAAACTTGAATTCAGGTCTTCCTAGATTAAAAACCAGTTTTCCATCCATGGTGCCATACCTTAAGCTCTTGCAAACAATCTCACATCATTAAGTTCACAGACTAATCTGGAGAAGACCTGTTAGAAATGTAACACAGAAACTGAATTCATTCCTTACTGAAAATTTCTAGTATGTTTTTCATTGGTAGATCTTAGTAAATGTTCATATGTATAATAATAGATACATTTTGCAGCTAATGGTGTTTTCAGCCTCCTTTTTAAAGTGTACTGTGTATATTGGCTATGTGTGTATACATATGTGATATACATATATAATACATATTATATATGTGTGTGCTTATATGTATATATGTTGTTGATTTTCTGTCAGGAAGCATTAAAGAAAGACAGTGTCAACTAAACATTTTGGGGTCTTCTCTACCATAAACCAGAAAGCACTTTAGTTGATGACACAGAGGTGGAATGCAAAATGGGAAAGAGATAAAACTCCTTGTGGAGTGAGGTCATAGTGTGTGCGTGTGCACACACACGCACACACACACACATACCCCTCAAGGGATAAATACTGATATGTACATTAAAGTGTGCCTTTTTTCTAAAGCTAGGAATTTCTAAATATTTATCATGGCAGCTAAATCATATAATGAATGTAATGTCAGGTTTTCCATTTAGTTTTCTCTTAAGCTTATATTTTAAGCTAATAAGTGATGAGAACTTCAGCCTTCAACTAAATCCTGCTTTGCTTCCTTTAAACACATGTTCCTACTTCTGATAGCATTGTTAAAAGTATGTTATACTATTAAAAATATAACAGGATAACATGTGGAAATGCAAGTTAATTTTAAATTACTGAATTATTGATGAACCTTTTGTAAAAAATGATTTTACAGTGTTTTCATAAATATTACTTTGAGAGCAACTTTTTTTTCTATCTTGTAATTGAACACCATACTAACACTTTTCTAACAGAATTTTCCTTATATTTTTACATAACACTTAAGCCTGTGCTTGTTGTTTCTGGTAAAATTCCACATTTGAAGAGTTATAGGGCTTGATGGAATGTAGAATTGTTTGCACCATTAGGATTCTTGTGTACATGTTCTTTGGTAACTAGACCAATTGAATAATTTAGTTTGAAGGGGTAAAGTATTCTTTTTACTTATTTTTAGTTAAAAACAAATAATTCAAAATCTTTACTTTCTAAATACCTAGATTTTCTAGTAGGAGGAAATTCTTGTACAAAGTCTTTATCATTGCCAGCAGACTGAAAATATCAGACCAGTTCCTCTGTTGGACTTCTTGACATTACTGTTTTTGCCCAGAGACCTAGATTCAGTGCTTTTCATTGCCTCTTTTTTTTTTTTTTTCCACTTTTACCTTTCTGCACTTGGACTGCACTTTCCTAGTATGAAGAAATTCTCTATGTCTCCTCTTCTCCTTGGTCCTGCCCCCAAAATTTGCTTCATATTTCCAATTGTTTGTTCTGTCTGTCTGTAGTCAAGAAGAAGTGCATGCTCTGTGGTCCTGGCTCTCAGGACTTACTTTTCTTATCCAGTAAGTCCTAGTTTAAAATGAATTTTTTTAGAAACTAAGCTTTCCTTTTTTATTTCCCTATTGGGTAAGACATTTCTATGCCCAGCTGAGTGTGTATAAAAATTCTTTTCTCATTGAACCAGTTCCTATTAGAATGAGATTAAAGTATCCCCCCCAATCCCTTCCCGATTGTAAGATATTTTCCTTACATCCCTCTTTTATGTGAGATTATTTTCCCTATTCTTTCTTTCCCTTCCCTCTCTCCCCTTCTCACCCCTTCATTTTTTATTGATATCATCCCAACATAATCAACTCCTACTCGTTATCTACATAGAATTCTTCTAACTGCTCTAATAATCATAAAATTAAGTGTTGCATATATCATAGAAGTTTAATATTTCTCCTTATTAAGTCCCTAATGGCTTCTCTTTTTTGTTTTCTTTTTTATGTTTCTCTTGTGTCTTGTGTTTGAATGTCAAATTTTCTGTTCAGCTATGGTCTTTTCGGTGGAATATACTCTATTTCATTAAATATCCATTTCCTCACTGAAAGATTATACTAAGTTTTACTGGGTAGACTTTTCTTAGTTGTAATTCTGTTTTGCCCTCTGGAATATCATTCCAAGTTCCCCACCATCTTAACATAGATGCTACTCAATCTTGTGTCATCCTGACTGTGATTCCATAATATTCAAATGTTTGGTTTTTTTCCTGGCTCCTTGCAATATTTTGTCCTTGGCCAGAGAGCTCTGAAATTAGGCTATAGTATTTCTGGGAATTTTCATTTTGGGATAACTTTCAGGAGGTGATCAGTATATACTTTCAATTTTTCTTTTACTCTCTGAATATAAGGTATTAGGACAGTATTCCTTTATATTGTCTTGAAATATATATCTAGGCTTCTTTTTTAAAATCATAGATTAGTTCTATAGTCCAGTAGATAGTCCAGTAATTCTTAAATTATCTCTACTTCCTTAATCCATTTTCTAGGTCAGTTTTTCTGATGAGATATTTCGCATTTTCTTCTATTTTTTTCATCATTTTCACTTTGTTATGTTGTTTCTTGATGTCTCTTGGAGCCATTAGCTTCTATTACTGAATTCTGACTTTTAAGGAATTGTTTTTTCAGTATTCTTTTATATCTTTCCCCCCATTTGGCCAATTCTGATTTAAATAGTTCTTCCTTTTTCCAGTGAAATTTTTTTTTGCTTTTTGGAGTGCATTTGGGGTTAAGTGACTTGCCCAAGGTCACACGGCTAGTTTTTTGTGTTAAGTGTCTGAGGCCGGATTTGAACTCAGGTACTCCTGACTCCAGGGCCGGTGCTCTATTCACTGCGCCACCTAGCCGCCCCCCTCCAGTGAATTTTTGTGCCTCTTTTTCCATTTGATCAATTTGGTTTTTTAAGGAGTTATTTTTATTAGTATATTTTTATGCCTCTGTTCCCATTTGACTAATTGTTTTTTTTAAGGTGTTATTTTCTGTGCTTCTTTTGCCAAACTGTTAATTCCTCCTTTCGTTATTTTCTTGTATCACTCTCATTTCTTTTTCCAAATTTTCCTCTGCCAATTTATCTCTTTCTTTAACTTTTCAAGGAATTTTTATTGGGCTGATTTCAATTTTCATTTTTCTTTCAGGCTTCAATTATGGCTACTTTCACATTATTGTTTTCTTCTGAGTGTGTGTCTTAATCTTCCCTCCCACCATTGTAGCTTTTTGTAATCAGTCTCTTTTATTGTTGTTTGCTCATTTTGCAGCCTATTTCTTGAGTTTGAACTTTATGTTAAAGTTGGACTCTGGTCACCTGGGGTGGCTGGGAGGCAGTCTATTTTCTTTTTTTTTTTTTTTTAACTTTTTTTTCTTTTTGCTTTTTAAGGGCAGTTGGGGTTAAGTGACTTGTCCAAGGTCACACGGCTAGTTTTTTGTGTTAAGTGTCTGAGGCCGGATTTGAACTCAGGTACTCCTGACTCCAGGGCCGGTGCTCTGTTCACTGCACCACCTAGCCGCCTGTGGCAGTCTATTTTCAAAGCTAGTTCTGGGCATCTGTAGTTTTTGGTTTTCCAAAGTGGTGTGATGCGGGGAGAGGGGTGGTCACAACTCTTCTGATCTGTTCTCTGGTCTTTACTCAGGAAGGTGCCCTGATCCCTTTTGGTTACTCAAAAGTGCTCCTCTCTCCTTTACAACTGTGACCCAAAACTGCTCATTAGAGTTGAAGTTGCCAAAAAGCACCATATCCCACAAGCAATGTCAGCTCAGGGTCTCCTATAATCTCTTTCTAACCAGTTGTCTGTTGCCCTTACCATCTTTGGGCTAAGAGCTCCAGAAGCAGCTGCTCTCACTGTTGCAGCCACCTTACAAGGCCAACTATGGTGTTGCTACTGCATGTACTCTGGACTGGCTCCCATGCCACTCTCACAGACCCCTCCTGGTGACTTCCTAATTTATCTTATGCTGGAAAAATGTCTTACCCTTAGCTTTTGTTCGCTTAACTGCCCCGGAATTCAATTTGATGTATTATTCTAAAGTTGACCAGAGGAGAATATAGGGAAAGTTTGGCTGGCTTACTGCCTGTTCTCTGCCATCTTGTCTCCATCACCACTCACTACTATTGCTTGTAATCCTCCAAACCACACCTACTTCCCCATTCCTTTCACAGGAATTTTCACTAACCACATCTCTCCCATCTTGTAATTTGTGAGGTTAATTTCCTAACTTCTTAAATTTTATGTTTTTTCCAAATTTCTTAAGCAAGGTATACATGTCTTTCATTCCATTTATTATGAAAAATGTTAAGCAAAATACTACCAACCACCAAGGCTTATATAGCACTCCACTGGAGAACTTCTTATAATAAAGTCCTATTAGTGGACATTAGTCTATTAATCACCTCTCTCTGGGTTTCAATTTTCAGCCATTTTCAAATTGACTTAATTGTAGTGTCACCTAGCCCATGCTTCCATTGTATCCACAAGGATGTCTTGAAGACATTTTCAGAATTCTTACAGAAAAATAAAACGCTAAGATATAACAAAGTATAGCAGATAGAGAACTGGTCTCAGAGTTTATAAGACATTGTTTTATGGTCTGCCTCTGACATAGATGGGTTATGTGACCCCTGTGCCCCAGTCAGCACTTTGAGACCATAAGTTGATGAGGAAAGCGGATCTACATTGATAGAAAAACTTTCTCCTGGCAAACTCTCAGGTCTGGTAAAAATGAATAGATAAATGAACATTAAAAAAGGAATATTAAATGCCTAGTGCATTAATTTTATTTTCCATTTGAGTAACCCTGTACGAAAACAGGAATGAGATTAGCCTTACAGATTATTTTATGAATCTACATTAGCTAATATCCCATCTTCTCTACAGGAAGCCTTTCCTAACCCCCCACCTTCTTAATTCTAATATTTTACTCAGATAATTATTTTGTGTTTTTCCTGTGTATAGCTTGTTTGTACGTATTTGTTAGCTTGTCTCCCCCGTTAGATTGTGAACTCACTGAGGGCAGGGACTCTTTTGATTCCTCTTTTTTATACACAGTGCATAGCGCAGTGTTTGGCACATAAAAGACACTCAGTAAAAGTTTATTGATTATTATTTGTCTTTTGTTTTTATATTATTTTTATTTTCAAATAAATCTTCCTTCCACCCCTGAGATCCATCTCTTGTAGGACAGAATAAATATGTATAACTAACCAACATATCCCTTTAGTTTGAGAGCATGTGCAGTGTTTGATTCCCATAGTAGCTCAATTCTGTCAAGAGAGGGCGGTACATTTTCTCTCACTCTTCATATATGGTCCTTGTAGTTAAACAATGTTTCTTTTAATGTTTCCTGTTTACGTTGTTGAAGTCATTGTGTTTATTGTTTTCCCAGTTCTCATTATTTTGCATTTGTTAATATGTTTTCTGATATTTCTCTTTATTTTTCATATTCATCATTTCTGTGGACACAATAATATTACATTAAATTCAGTACCATGTTAGCTTGTGAAGCCTCTGTTCTTGTACTCAAGGTGCTGTGCTAACCTTTACAGTTTTTACCTGATTCCTCTCTAAAACTACCTCCTCTAGAAGGTGATGTCAGTCCATCAAGTGCCTCTTATTCCATTATACTGTCTATGATTACCCAAAAAGGATGTTGGATCCATTTTCTGTGAAGTCCACAAAATTCATAATGTATACAGTAGTTGTCATTCTCCAAGACTTTGACTTTCTAGAGGACCATGTCTAATTCATCACCTTATTTCATAGAGCAATTAGCATAAGCCTGGAACATCACAGGCACTCTACAGATATTTACTGAATTGGCCTAATTACATTGAAATTTTCACAATGTCCATTTCCAAATAATCGTTATTACTTGTATCTGAATACCCTATCCTGAAGCTGGAAGAAATTGAAACTGCAAAGGAATATTAAAAGTGAGAAGTAGGATTTTTTTTCCCTCAGAGACAAAAGAAACATATTGTAGCTCTCTAAATAAAATTCTAAGTGCTGGTTCTTGGCCTAATAAAACATGTTGTATTGGAAATTTAATTCATGTATCGTTTTCCTCTTGGAATTTTAATCCATCCTGTTAGAACTTCCTGAAATCCTTGAGGACTATTCATTCTAGTTGGTGGCATCAGTTTGGATGATGGACAGTACTGAATAGATGCCTTTAGTTTCAATGGAAAAGCCTTTAGGAGGCTAAGGTGCTCTAATCCTTATAAATTATATTTGAGGTAATAATTTTTCAGTACTTTGGCTTAATGTTTCAATGAGTTTTTTAGGCTAATATTTTATTTGGAGGAATATTGTAATTTTCTGAGTGATTTCTCTTATGGAAACTCATGAGTTTATGTAGGACATAGACAGATATTTCAGTGCATTTTTATTGCCCCAGACAGCAGCAAACACATGGCAGTAATAGTATGCTAAAAGGAAAATGATGGTAGTCAGTCCAGACAGACTCCATCAAAGCCCTTCCTTCATCTTTGGTACCACAAAGTTTCTGGAAATGTGTTCTACCATCTTTTCATTGTGTTATTCTCTGCCAATGAACTGCTCAGAAGAGAAATCAAAGTCAGGAATATGTGCAAGCAGGGAAAAAAACACCTTAAAAACATCTTTGTTTTTAATTTATGTGATAAGAAATGAATATGTGCTATCCATATCCAGAGAACTACTGAGTGTGAATGCAGAATGTAGATCAAAGCATACTGTTTGCTCTCTCCCCTCCCTCTCTCCCTTCCTCCTTCCCTCTCTCCCTCTCCCTCCCTCCCTCTCTCCCTCTCCCCCCTCTCTTATTCTTTTTCATGGTTCTTCCCATTGGTTCTAATTCTTCTTTACAACATGACTAATGTGAAAGTATGTTTAATATGAATGTATATGTAGTGCCTATGTCACATTGTATGCTGTCTTAGGGAGGTGAGAGGGGAGGGAGGCAGAGAGAAAATTTGAAACTTAAATGTTTGTGGAACTGAATGTTGCAAACTAAAAATAATTCATTTTAAAGAAGAAATTAAATATAGAAAAGATCTCTCTCCAGTCTCCTCTACCCCTAGCTGAGTACCTTGCCTCTTGACTGAGAAAACTGAGGCTTTTTGACATGAGCTCCCTCTTGTTGGCTTCTTTTCATTTCTCCACTCTTTTCCATTATTCCCTTGTTCTTTCCTCTTTTCGAGACCCAGTCTCTGATGTTGAGACAGTAACAAGGGAGAGAAATATGCGTTTATATAGTACTTGCTGTGTGCCAGGTTCTGTGCTAAAGCATGTTTTATAAATATTATCTCATTTGATCCTCACAAAATCTATTCAAGGTAAATGTCCCTTCTCTTTGCCAAGGTCAGCCCCTCCACGTGTGCCCTGGATCCCATTGACTTTTGTTGTCTTTAGAAAATTCCAAGTTACCAGTGACCCACTAATGCCAAGTCTCTTGGTCCTTTTACAGTCCTCACCCTTCTTGATCTCTGTGCTGTATTGGACGCTGCCTACCAGCTTCCAATTAAATACTCTTCTAACTGTGCTTTTGTGACACTACACTTTCCTGGCTATCCTTCTACCTGTCTAACTGTTCTTTACCTATTTCTTTTGCTGGCTTACCCTCCATTTTAATTCAATTCAATAAACTTTTTAAAAGCATCTTTATAACATATTATATTTTAAATATTTATCAAGACTGTGCCACTTTGCTAAGTGTTGGGGATACAAATAAGAAATAAAAAAAATTAAGAAAAACAGTCTCTGGCCGCAAGGAGCTTACACTCAAACAGAGGAAGATAACACAAAAGGAAGCTGGGAAAGGAGAATGGGTGGGGTGGTTCTCTGGCTTCTGGTTCAGTGGTGCTGAAACTGAGCAGAGCAGCAGATGACGAGTGGGGGGAGAGGGGGAGAGAGAGAGAGAGAGAGAGAGAGAGAGAGAGAGAGAGAGAGAGAGAGAGAGAGAGAGAGAAAAGGAGGGAGTGAGGGCAGGAGAGAGAGACACAGAGAGATATTATATTCTTTAACCATGGGTATTTTCCAAAGCTCTTTTCTAGACTCCACACTCTTCTCTTCTCCATCAGTTTTGGAGGTTGTAGTGATCTCCATGCTAATGACTCACAATTATATATATAATATATATCTCCATATATATATGTATATAATGACTCACAATTATATATATAATATATATCTCCATATATAATATCTATCTATCTATCTATATCTATATATCTCCATCCCCACGTTCCACGTTCCATTATGTTAACTATGAACAGCCTGCTGAACTTATAAGATTGGATGTCTTAGACTCAGACATGGTAACCTTAACATGACCAAAACAAAACTCATTATCTTTCCCCCTAAAACATCCCCTCTTACAAACTTCTTTATGTTTTCAAAAGCAACATCATTCTTCCAGTAGTTCAGGTTTAGTGAATCAGTTTTATTATCCTCCACTCCTCTTTCTCCCTCCTCTGGCAAATCCAATATAGTTCTATCTCCACAATATCTTTTGCATCACACCTTTTCTCCATTCAACCAGCCACAACCTTATTTCAGGGTCTTGCCTTTATTATTACAGCAGCCTTCTACCTAATCTCTCTGCTTTCAATTCTTTTTTCCTTTAAGAAACTCAAATAGAAAAGGGTCCCTGTGCATAGCACACTGACTTAGAAAATCTCAAAGTAACGTTATTTCTGCTAAACTTTATTTTGTTAAGCTTTTCCTAATTGCATTTTAATCTATTTCCTTGTATTCTGGAAGTTTTGCAGGCTAGTTTTTTGACACTTCTGCTCTACAGTACCACCAAAGTGATTTTTTTTGAGAGCAGATATGACCATGTGATTCCCTACCCAACTAAGTCTAGTGGCTCCCTCTTCATTCTGTGATGAAATACTACAAACTTCTTTGGCTTGTAAAGCACTATACAACCTAGTCCCAATCTGTCTTTCCAGTCTCATTGGACATCATTTCCCTCCTACATTCTGCATTCCAGGCAAACTAACCTTCTGTCTGTACCTCATACATGACACTCCCTCTCTCATCCACATACCTTTTCACTGACCATCCCTCATACCTGGAATGTACCCCTTCCTCACCTCCACCTCATAGAATCAGTCTTCCTTCGGAATTAAAATCAAGCAACACCTTGATCTTCCCAGCTGCTATTGCCTTCCCTCTCAGATGACTTTCCTTTGAACTGTTAACATCTGTATATGTATCTATTCTCTTTATATTTTCTTGCACATGCTTTTTGATATATTATCTCTCCATTAGAATGTACAGGTAGGAATTATTTCATTCATTGTATAAGTATTCCCAGTGTCTGTCCCATTGTGTGATAACAGAGGTTGTATTCAATAGATTCTAGTTGGCAGAAAATATTCTTAAGGTTCTATGAGGACAGAGGATGGAAGAGGCAACTCTTAAAAGATGATATTATTGGTGATAGCTAATTCACTCTTAAGTAGAAAGGAATCATTCTGATCTGAAGGCTTGAGAGGTAAGGTCTGTTGATTTTTGGAAGTCTTGAGTTAAGATGTTAGAATTGAAGAAAAAGTATTGGAACCAAAGAAAATGAGTCATCATTTGTTCATTCATTCATTCATTCATTCATTCATTCTTGGTTTTCAACATTCATTTCCATAAGATTTTGAGTTACAAATTTTTCTCCTCATCTCTCCTCTATCCCCCACCCCAAAATAGTGAGCCTACTGAATACTCCTTCCCCTAATCTGTTCTCTCTTATGTCCTCCCTCTCCCCTGCCAACTTTCTAGTAGGGCAAGATGGATTGCTATACTCCAGTGCCTGTATATCTTATTTCCTAGTTGCATGTAACATGCATTAACATTTGTTTTTTGAAACTTTGGATTCCAGAGTCTTTGCCTTCTTCCCTCCTTACCCACCCCCCTGGGAAGAACAAGCAATTCAACATAGGTTGTACATGAGTAGTTATGTAACACATTTCCATAGTAATTATATTGTCAAAGACTAACTGTATTTCCCTCCATCCTATCCTGTACCCCACTTATTCTGTTTTCTGCTTTGACCCTGTCCTTGTTCAAAAGTGTTTGCTTCTAACTACTCTCTCCCTCAATCTGCCTTCTATCCCTTCTATCACCGCCCCTTCCTCTTATCCCTTTCCCCCTGCTTTCCTGTAGGGTAAGATACCCAATTGAATGTGTATGTTATTCCCTCCTTAAGCAAAATTCAATGAGAGTAATGTTTACCCATTCCCTTTCAATTTCCTCTCTTCCCCTCCATTGTAACAGTGTTCTCTTGCCTCTATTATATGAGATCATTTACCCTAATCTATCTCTCCCTTTCTCCTTCTCCCAATATATTCCTCTCTCACCTCTTAATTTTATTTTTAAGATATCATCCCTTCATATTCGACCCATCCTGTGCCCTTTGTCTATGGATACATGTACACACATATGCATACACTCACATATATATTTATACACACATATGTATATGCCTTCAGTGGGAGATTTGTTTCTCTTTGTCTCTTTGTGGGTTTTGTAGCTTTAAAATTTGTTTAGTGTCTTTTTTTTTTTTTTTTTTTTTTTTTTTTACAGATATTGGAGATGGTTGAAGCCAGAGCTCACGCCAAGTTTGTACTTTTATTCCGCCATCTTGGCTCTGCCTCTGAGTCATAATTTTCATTTAACCTGTGGGCAGGCATGCAAATTACTTGGAAGGTTTTGTAGGATCATAGGATTGAATATGAAGTGAAAGTCACGATTATTTGAAATGCTTACATACCAGAGCAAGAAGCCAAGGAAGTAATGGGAAAAAGATTATGTTTTAGGATTAACAGAATTAACAGAAAAAAATATAATCAGAATGACCCAGACAGAGTAAAGCAACACACTTAATTGAAATATGCTAGGAAGTTAGGGTAGCATTTGGGAAAAAGAGGCTGGAGAAAATGGAGTTAATTTTACATTATAGCTAGTTACTGAAATAAAAAAAAATAGGAAAAGAATGTTGGGTATCATAATAAGATACCTTCAAAGCAAGAGAATTCTGTCTTTGTCATTTAAAGAGCAGGAGGAATTTTCTTCCATGTTCTTGTGCATGTTCGTTGTCACTTGGTAATTCTTATAAAGAACAGGTTTTCTTAACGAATACTGTGATGATGAACAAGGTGTCTTTTCCTGGAATTATTTGCTGTGCTCATGAATCGCTTGTATAACTTTGTGACCTTGCTTTCTATCCATACTTACTTAATTGGTAAATTACACTGACTGCCAAATTGTGTTGGTTTGCTTTGTCATGCATTTTCTAGATGTCTAATTGCCTGGTGGGTCCTGCCAATTAAGTGGTGTTAAGAAAGCCTCTGTTGAATTGGACTGATCTGATTTTTCTGTACCCTATCTGATTCAACTACACTGTATAGAATCATCCCAGCTTCTGGAAAGCTGAACCTGAGACTTTTATTTGGATCATTTTATTATAGCTGCTTATTGTGAAATGAAGGGCAATTGCCTAATCTAGGGTCTGGGAGCTATTTTAAAGATTAGAAAATTGCCTTTCTGTCTGCCACTAAAACAAACACTCTTCTTCTCAACCTGTGCTCTACCAGTCAAGATGTTTACAGTCAGCCTCTTGTTGACTTTCTTATGATCATGTGTAAGACTCAACCAAAACAAAACAGACTCTAAACAATACTGCTGCATGATACCCATTCATATGTGTGTGTATCTCTCTCTTTAATATATGTATATATAATATAATATAAATATATATCTGTATATGTTCCAGACTCAGTAATATACATATGCCAAAAAGTTCATGTTCTGTACAGATGATTGTAAAGTATTACTTTTAATTTGTGATTAATAATTTTTAAAAGTGAGTTGAGTATTCTTATCCATTTTCATATGTAGTCCCTTGCACATAGCAATACTTGATAGTTTAATTGAATATAATTAACATATAATGATTGGCTTGACTATGTAGTGATTAATAACTATCTTTTGATTTTTTAATGATAATTCTAGTACAATTTAATGTACTTGAGGTGATATGTTAACTTTTTCTCACCTTATTTATATCTTGTTTTTTACCCTAATTATATTGGATCATACCTTATTTGATTATTTCCATGTTGAAGCTTTTTGTTTTATTTTGTTTTTGTGTATTTGTAGAAGTTAGAGTATTTTCCCCTCATATCATTTGGAGTAAATTTGGCAAAAATTGACCTTTACTTGACTATATCTGCCAGCAATCAATAGCAAATAATAAACATACTGCAATTTCAAAATTACTTACCGGTGGATTTGTCTGATGAAATGCTGCTATATTAAGAATACTCAATACAACTCGGAGATCACTTGTGAAATCCGAGATCTTGTTATAAAAATCAAGAGAAAATTAGCTTTGTAAAGACATGTACTATGACCTTCAATTCCTAACAGTCTAGAAGGTGTTTAGGCCAACCTTTCAAAACAGTTAGAATTAGCCAAAGTGTCATAAGACACATATGGTTTCCATTGTGTAATGTCATTTCTGTTTGAAAGAAGGTAATATGTTATCTAATTCCTAAACAGTTAAGAGCTTTTTATTTTTATATTTGATTTTATAATCTGACAGAACCATAGAATTGTAGAATTTTAGACCTAAAAGACATGTTAGCTATTATCATTTTCTCGTTTAAAAATTTCATTTTGGAGATCAGGAAACTGTGTTCCAAGAAGTTAAGTGATTCATCCAGGGTCACTTAGTAAAGGTCTAAATTCTTAGATTTTTCTGAAGTCCTTTTCAGCTCTGAATCTAAGATCCCACGATTGTATTTTGCTCTAGTACTAATGTACCAGAGTTCCTAGGGAAATAGTTTTCTCTTTTTAAAAATGGTATCTTCTGGTTTGGGGTCAGAATTTGTTCTGGAAATACCTTTATCCTCTTCATATTTTTCCTACCTTGGTGACAAAGAAAACCATTTAACCAAAACCCCTTAATACCTATCTGACAATATATACAACGGGAAGGAAATACAATAAGCATTTATATAGAACCTGTTATGTTCAAGGCACTTGGCTTTACAAATATTATCCCATTGATCTTCATAATCATCCTATGATATGAATGCTGTTTTGATCTCGTTTTATAGTTGAGAAAACTGAGGCATTATTTATTTTTGGCATATTTGATAGAATTTACCTATATATCCATCCCTGTGGTTTTAAATCTTTATCTCTTTAACTGTTAGAATATGACACTTCAGACTTTTTATGATGCCTTCATATTGCTCATATGTATTTCTCTTTTTGTATTTCTTTTGCCTCCTGAGTTAGCTTTTCATAATTTCTACTCATCTCATGTCTTTTAATTGAGAATTCTTGAAAGTCATCTCTTTGAATACATTTTAATTTTTTACCCTGTGAATTTTGTATTCAGTTTTGTTGAGTAACATATTCTTGATTTTAAGCCTATATATTTTACTTTTGGTAATATTGTATTTCAAGCTATCCTCTTCTTTATAGTGGTAGCTGTGAAATCTTATCTGATCCTGATGGTGACTCCTAAGTACTTGAAATTGTTCTTTTTGTTTTCTGGGCTTTTTCTTGGATCTGCAAGCTTAAAATTTGTTCATTTATTTTGCCCTTTTGTTTCAATAACTCTGGATAGTTTTCATTTATGATTTCTTAAAAAAAATACGAGGTCTAAGCTGTTTTCTTTTTTCTTTTAATTTTTTTGTTATTAACTTTTTGTTATTTACATCATTCATTTCCACCAGATTTTGAGTTACAAATTTTCTCCCAGTCTTTCCTCTACCCCCCACCCCAAAAACAGTGATCCCACTGTATATCCTCTCCCCTGATCTGCTCTCTCCTATGTCCTCCCCCATGACCTCTCTGACTTTATGGTAGGGCAAGATGGATGATCTCCCTACCCCAGTGCCTGTATATCTTATTACCCAGTTGCATGTAAATAATAATGATTATTATACATATATATATGTGTATATATTTAACATTTGATTTTAGGACTTTTAAGTTCTAGATTCTTTCCCTTCCTCCCTTGTCACCCAACCCCACTGGAAAGACAAGCAATTCAATACAGGCTGTACATGTGTAGTTACACAGAACATCTCCACAAAGGACATATTGTGAAAGACTATCTGTATTTCACTCTTTCCTCTCCCACTACCCCACTTGTTCTATTCTCTACTTTGTCCCTGTCCCTTTACAGAAGTGTGTGCTTCTAACACTCCCCCCTCCCAACCTGCACTCCTCTCCATCATCCCCCCTCTCATACCCTTCCTCCCTACTCTCCTGTAGGGCAAGATGCCCAATTTAGAGTGTATGACATTCCTTCCCTAAGCCAAATTCTATGAGTATAAGGTTGGCCCATTCCCTTTTGCCTTCCTGTTCTTCCCCTCCATTGTAACAGTTATCCTTTGCCTCTTCTATATGAGATGATTAACCCCATTCTTTCTCTCTCTGTCTTCTCTCAATCTATTCCTCTTCCACCTCTCAATTTAACCTTTTAAAATATCATCCCTTCCTATTCAATTGATCCTTTGCCCTCTGTCTATGTACACGTATATACAGACACTCACATATGTATTCCTAGGCATATATACCCTTCTATATAGACAGACATATGTGTATGTATACATACATACATACACATATATACATACACAAACACACACACACATATATTCCCTTCACCTATCTTCATACTGAGAAAAGTTTCATAAGATAAAATTATCATTTTTCCATGTTGGCATGTAAATAGTTCAACTTTGATAAGTTCCTTATGAATTCTTTTCCATGTTTACTTTCTCATGCTTCTTGAATTTGAATGTTAAATTTTCTATTCAGTTCTGGTTTTTTTCATCAAGAGTGCTTGAAAGTCCTCCACCTCATTGAATAACCATATTTTCCTCTGGAACATTATACTCAATTTTACTGGGTAGGTGATTCTTGGTTTTAATCCTAGCTCCCTTGATCTCTGGAATATCGTTTTCTAGGCCCTTAATGTAGAAGCTGCTAGATCCTGGGTTATCCTGATTGTGTTTCACAGTATTCAAATTGTTTCTTCTTGGCAGCTTGTAATATTTTCTCCTTGATCTGGGAACTTCAGAACCTGGCTATAACATTCCTAGGAGTTTTCTTTTTGGGATCTTTTTCAGGAGGTGTTTGGTGGAATCTTTCAATTTCTGTTTTGCCCTCTGGTTCTAAAACATCAGGGCAATTTTCCTTGAGAATTTCTTACAAGGATCATTTCTAGGTTCCTTTTTTGATCATGGCTTTCAGATAGTCCAATAATCTTTAAATTGTCTCTTCTGCATATATTTTCCAGGCCAATGGTTTTTTCAAGGAGATATTTCACATTGCCTTCTATTTTTTAATTTGTTTGGATCTGTTTAATAGTATCTTGATGTCTCAAAGTCATTGGCTTCCATTTGCTCCACTCTAATTCTGAAGGAATTATTCTCTTCAGAAAGCTCTTGAGATTCTTTTTCCATTTGGCAAATTCGACTTTTTAAGGCATTCTTCTCCTCATTTGCTTTTTGGGCCTCTTTTGTCATTTGACTTAATC
>CM053594.1:127548484-127589875 GCA_028646575.1 Pseudocheirus occidentalis | reverse complement strand
CAGAGTCTACTTGCCAAGACAAACTCAGGAACTATATGAACACAATTACAAAACATTCTTTACACAAATAAAGTCAAATCTAAATAAGTAGAAAAATATGAGTTGCTCATGGATACAACTGAGCTAATATAATAAAAAATGACAATCCTACTTAAATTAATTTACTTATTCAGTGCCACAGCAATCAAACTACCAAAAATTATTTTGCAGACCTAGAAAAAATAATAACAAAAAACTAATCACAAAATTCATCTGGAAGAACAAAAGGTCCAGAATATCAAGAGAACTAATGAGAAGTAATTCAAGGGAAGGTGGCCTAGCCACACCAGATGTAAAACCGTATTATAAAGCAGCAACCACCTACGTGGTACTGACTCAGAAACAGAGTGGTGGATCAATAGACTAGGATAGGTCTACAAGACACAGTAGTAAATGACTATAGTAATCTACTGTTTGATAAACTCAAAGACTCCAGCTTCTGGGATAAGAATTCACTATTTGACAAAAAAAAGGTTGGGAAAACTGGAAAATAGGCAGAGACCAACTTCTTGCACTGTATACCAAGATAAAGTCATGATGGGTATACAATTTAGATATAAAGAGCGATAATAAAGCAAATTAGGAAAACAAGGAATAGTTTACCTGTCAGATCTATGGAGAATGGAAGAATTTATGATCAAACAAGAGTTACAGAATGTTATGAAATGCAAAATGGATAATTTTGATTACATTAAATTTAAAAAGTTTTGCACATTCAAAGTCAATGCAACCAAGATTAGAAAGGAAACAGAAAGCTGGGAAACAATTTTTATAGCTAGTATCTCTGATAAGGGCTTCATTTCTAAAATATATAGAGAACTGAGTCAAATTTATAATAATACAAGTCATTCCCCTGTTGATAAACGGTCAACGGATAAGAACAGACAGTTTCTGGATGAAGAAATTATCTATGGTCACATGAAAAAAATGCTCTAAATCACTATTGATTTGAGAAATGCAAACGAAAATAACTAAGCTGCTATTGCCTCCCCTACTCTTCCACAATTACCCATTGAGTTTACCTTAAACATACCTGGTCTGTTTTCTAGAAATTGCTTATATTTCTCTGCATGTTAATTCCTGTGATATAGTATAAACTCCTTGAGGGTCTGGACTATTACATTTATCTATGTCTTTCCAGTGCTTAGCACAATGCTTAGTACTTAGAAGTTATCAAATAAATGCTTATTGGTTGGCAAATTGATTGAAATGGAGCTTTCAATCCTATCTGAGCATCAACAGACTGAAGAGAGGCATTGTGTATCAGTATTTATTGTTTTTATGAGAAATCTTGCTCATATCTCAATTTCCTTTAGATCAGTTTTAGGGAGGCAATATGGTTTACACTGGCTCTGGGATCAAAGTACTTGGGTTCAAATCACACTTACTATTTCCATGAGCTTCAGTAAGTTCTTAATTTCCCTTCGTCTCTGCTTTCTTATCTTTAAAATGATGGGGTTGGACTAGTCCTCTGAGGTATCTTCTAGCTCTAACTCTAGATTCTATGATCCTATGATTCTGTTCTTTTTTTAGGAAGAGTCATATTTGATCTGTGACCCTGGGTCAGATATCATGGTAGAATTTAGCTATATAGGCTCAAACCTGGGGCTTCTTTTATAAAGAGAGAAACAAAAAGGTAGCTAATTGAATTAAGCTCTCTTCCCCCAGTTTCCAAAAAAAATGCTTTTGCTTTAAATCTTTCAGGGTATCATGATTTTTAGGCAGTTTAATCTTATTTTCCTTCCTTTTTTCTTTTCAATTCTAATCTACATAAAAAGAATGTCACAAAAATTAAAAGGAAGAAACAAGGGTAATGGTTCATTTGTAACTAACACCATGCCATCCACACAGTGATTCCTCATGTTCAGTGCAACACATGTGATGTGTAACAACTCATACCACCAATGACTCAAGGTGCCCTAAAAGCAATGGCTTCACTATTTAAGGTTACATTCAAATGTCACAAGTCCTCCTACTGAAAGAATTTATGAAACACAAGACTTCTCTGACCCATAGACAATTGTGCCTAGGGAGACTAGATTAGCAAGGCTCCTACTGAAATACTTAACCAGACTTGCGTCATAATTTTGAAGTCCACTAGACTTCTAACATCCCATGGGTACACTATACCATGGACAATTAAGCAAGCAGGTAACTCATTAGGGATCATTTTAATAGCTGACTCATTTTGCCTCCCTCTTCAATGATGCTTTGGCTTCAAAAGAGCTCTGGAGATAACTAACTACAATGAGGCTGTCAGCTTCCCTTGACTAAATACAAAGGAATTTAAGCTGCCTGAGCCAGTTCTTTAAACTTACTACCTTTAGGTTTTTGGAAGATAAGAATCACATGAAATGTTTCTATGTTAAACTTGTATTTCATTACTACCATTTGCCTCCTATGTATATCTGTTGATTTAAAATTTTCTACCTAGACAGCAGGGCCAAGACTTTGGTAGTCTGGTTAAAAGATTCTCTAATTCATTTAAAAGAGTTAAAATAAGTATTTTTTGCTAAGCACTCATAGTGCACAGGAGAGAGCAAGTACTAAAAATGCTAATTCTTATATGCCTTAAATTATAGAATTTGATGGTAGGTCAGTAGTAACTGGAATATTTAATCAGAAGAAGAGAGGACTCCACGGGGAGGGGAGAGGGAATGATGGGTATCTTCAAAGATCTAAAGGGCTGTCAGCCAAGAGCAATTAGACTTGTTCTACAGGGTTCTGTTTGCCTCCCAGAGGTAATATCTAGGAGCAACAGGTGGGAGTTGAAAAGAAGCAACTTAATTTTATCTCAGAATAAACTTCCTCATAATTAGAGTCATCCTAATGTGGAATATATTGCCTTGAAAGGTAGCTAGGTCCCCCTTTAGAGGTAGTGTTCAAGTACAGGTTATATGAAAACTCATTAAGTATACTGTAGTATGGATTCATTTTTAGGTTCAAGTTGAACTATAGGGCCTCTGAGGTCCCTTCCAATTCTAAAAATCTGTGATTTTTGTGAAGAATTAATACTTGGAATACAATCACAAGGCCAAATAAAATAAGATCTTCACGTACGTCAAATAGCATGGTAAGGACTGGAACTAGAATTAAAATATATCCTTTAAAAATAGGAACTAATGGAAAAAGTGACCAATATGGACCATATAATAGAAAACTTCAAAGGGGAAAAAAAACACAAGAGAAGCAACCAGTAGTAACAGAATTAATAACAGGCAGGTGAGCAATATGTAGAAAATAATAGAAAACCTCAAATAATACATAAAAGCAACTAGCAATAAAATTAACAGAAGAAAGTGAACACCAAACAGAACTGAAATTAAGGGCTTAAAAAAAAAATCAAAGTATCCAAAGTAGTTAAATTGGGGGGGGCGGGGGAGGGGATGGGAAGTAGTTTGTAATCATTAGCAAGATTTCTTTGAATTCTTGAAATGATAGACTAATATATTTAAACAACCACATAATTGTTTTACACATGCCTTTCAGGGGAAAAAAAGAAAATTGGTGAAAATGTTATATTTTATTCTTGAATGCAAATGCAATGTTCAATGAACGGTAAGTTTTCACATGTTGATTTAAGTTAGATGATGTTGGATAAAAAAATGAACTCATTAGATCTTTAGAATATTAATTTTCAGTTGATGAAAACTTAATGGCTATAGCTATGACAACTAAATTGGATATTCTTATTATCTAGACCACTGGTTCTCAACCTATGGGTTATGCTCAATTTGTGACAATGAAAATACATCCGGCATATCGGATATTTACATTATGATTCACAACCGTAGCAAAATTACAGTTATGAAGTAGCAACGAATATAATTTTTTGGTTGGGAGTCACCACAACATGAGGAACTGTATTAAACTGTAATTGAGGTATTAGGAAGGTTGAGAAACCCTGAGCTAGACCTAGGTTAGAATAAATGTGATCAGGATGAGCAGATTAACCATTCAAAAATTTGCTTAATCTCTAGTGAGCTTCAGATTATACAAACCCCATACTTTTCATACGAAAATTGTGTTTCTCCTATTTTATCAGAAGACATATTATAAGATTCATTAAATTTCATTCTGTAAATCAAAAAATGGAATGAGTATTAGAAGAACAAGTATCTAAAATGAACATGTGGACCATATATTGGAGGAAGAAATAAAGTTACAATAAAGAAAGCAAACTATATAATATTGCTTGAATTTGCTATTGCTCCTTTGTGAAGTTTATTTGCATATATTCCTATCAGTCCTGATCATAATCTGATGTAAAAGTTGCGTTAATTTCTTTCAATAGAAAAAGGGGAAAAAACCCCAAATCTCCAAGTTATTCTCTGGTTCTAGGGTAGCAGAGTTATGCTTAAACAAATAAATAAAACCAAAAACACTTCACCAGTCATAAAAAGAAGGTGCTACAAGGTGCCTAATACAGAGTAGGCATTCAATAAATGTTTTTGCAATGAATGTATGTCTATGAATGTAGAGACACTCTCTAAAGTAAAAACAAATTGACTTATTTATAGATTGAATTGCAAAATGAAAACCTGTACAGTTTAGGAAATATATGTTCAATATCAGACAAAAAGATGAATTTCTGAAAGAAATTCTTGGGCAAAGAAAGGTGAATCACTAAATCTTACATTTCTACTTACATATTAGAATAGAATGTGATTATTATACATATATAGATATTTACACATGTATTATATTATAATATGGAACAACATATGTCTATGCATATATGTTTATGTATTGCACAGGGGTGGATAACAATTGGAGATCAAGTGAAGTATGGGAATTAATCACAACAAAAGGAAATATATACTTCAAATATTACACACTATCTTGCTATGACTTTTACATGTAACAATACAGAAAAGACCTTTTAAGATCATTTGCTAGATGAGAGGAATTCAAAATTGATAAATCTAATATCAAAAGAACTGTATGCAAGGTAGGTCATCCTTGGTCAAATAAATACACAGAAAATAATTCTTTAATAGAGAATAATCCCAATAAACCAACTATATTTCTATATTATATACATGAGCACAAGCACACAAACCCATACACACTGCATTCTTTGAAAATCCAGTCATATGGAAAAATAATTATGACTTTGGGCAAGGATACCCAAATTCACACACATTTTATTCCACTTAAGAATTCAACATGTAAAAGTAGGAATAGGTGGGAGATTAATAGTGATGCTTTGATTTCAAGGCCTCCATACCATGTGAAGTCATACTGCAGAAAGAAAAAGGAACTAAATATTTCACACAGCTTTGAGGTGGGGCAGGTTATTTTAAGTATTAACACTATATATCTTTCAGGAACTTTAATAATAATTTCAATATCGGGCTTAAATCTATAGTTCAGAGACCAGGTTTTCAAAGGATCTCTCAACTATGCCAGTAATTTAGTCTGTATTTACAAGACTGCACATGCAAACTAATTTAACTAATGGAGGCCACAATTGACCTTTTTTGCTCCCAAAGACAGAAGAGGAATAATTAACTACATCTACAATTGGCCAATCTGGGGCACAATTAGTTTGCATAGATACTATTAACACATGCCATTAGAGCCATTCCTGGATCACAATACCAGTTACAATAAAATTTGATCACCTTCAAAGTATAGTGAAAGTTTTAAATATAAATAGGGGTAAGCTGGTATAAAGCAAATACTGACATATGTTAAAGTTACTTAACACTTAAGTAAAACTGTCAAGAGCATTATTAATGCAAAGTATCTGTTGCAAACAAAAGAGTCCAATCCATCAAACTTTTCTACTGAAAGTATCCCCACACCCCAGTTCCTCAATTACTGCAGCTAGATGATAAAGTAATCAGGGCAGCAGATCACCACATCAATCAGGACAGATGGGATCTGATTTCAAGATCAAATTGGCTTTAAAAAGCCATTAATTATTCCAGCTTAAGACAGCTGATGTGAAAGGTAAAGAAACACAGAAGGAGATAAAAATGTAAATGCTACAGAATGAATAGACAGCATTAAACTTTCCTTTTTTCTATGCTAAGAAAAATGCACTTTGGAAAGGGCTGAAACTTGAAGGCCTGGGAAAAGTAGCAAATAACAAATAGGAAATGCAGAATAAGAAACATCATTTACACTGAGAATAAAATAGGAGCAGAAAGTAAAACTTGTCTTTTTTGTACAGGAGGATCTGCCTTCCGGAAAAAAGTTTTTATTTTAACCAGAAGAAAAAATAAGACTAGGCAGGACTGTGAAAGCATTCTGAGAAAGCAGTCAAGCCATTTCAGAAGTATCTGAGCCAATGGCCTGTGAGGTTAAAATATTTTAGTAAATGATTTCCTCAAATAAAGTAAGGTCTTTCCAAAAGGTGTTTTGTTTTGTTTTTTTATGTATATGGTGTATGTCTTTGGTTGGGGGAGGGGGGAAATTTGACTTTAGTTGTTCCTTTAAATGTTCTGAATGAGTCCATGTTCTTGGGGAAGGGTGAGAGGGGGAGGAAGAGGAAGATAAAGAGTATCAGAACTTGAAATGCTCAATTTTTTTGTAGTAAAATGCTCATTATAACCACATAAGTTACACAGTACATAAAAAGTCTGACTGATTAATGCTAAAGGATACAGGAGTGAAATCCCTGGCATACTGATGGAAAAATAGACTGTTAAGTTGCAGTCATGTATACTTCCATTTCTCAGTAAAATCTTCAGACTTAGGAGAAGTCAAGACCACACAACAGTACAGAAACTGAGTACTTATAGCATGAATTTGTCTTTTGAAAGAAAAAAAAAAACATTATAATTGTGAACTTCTTTTAGAAGCAGATGTTTATATTTACACCCAGCTGTTACTTCAAATTCCCATCCTATGATGGTGCCGGTATAACATATTATAAAAATGATGACAAAAACCTAGATGAAGGTAACTTTTCTCAAGATTTGATTTTCAGGATTCCCAACAATCTACTCCTGCTCTGGTAATAGTCATATGATGGTCTGAAAGAGTCTGATGACACTAAACAACAATGGGAGTGACTAAAGGGTGGAGTAGAAACTTCCACCTTAATGGGTTTAATTAGTATCAATTAGGGCTTTAATGGCATTTCCACAAAGTTTCACAACACATCTCCACAGGCACAGTTTGAACATGTAACCCCTCTGTCTTCTGAAAAAATATATATGTATATATTTATTTGCCAGTGACTACTTCACAAAGTCTGAAGTATTTCTCTAGCTTTGATACCCCACATTCAGTCTCAGGGGATCTACACATTTAGTGCTTATTTTTAAGTAGAGTATAATAAAAACATGTATGCCTCTTAAAAAAAAATCTGATGATGAGAAGACCATGTACGGCTTATGGAAATACAGTTTATAAATGTTCTCACTGTCTCCTAATGATCTGAAATTCTTTGGGAAGCTAGATCCCATTATATTACTCCCCAAATCACAAAGATCTGGCCCATGTGCAAGTCTGCTGGCCTTTCATTTTTTCTTTGCTTCTTTTAAATAACAATGGAATCTCTTGAAATGTTTTATAATATAAATCTGAACTACAACAACACAGGGAAAAATAAAGAAAAAAATGGTAGAAAGACTAGAAAAAACCATACACAACAGTATATGAGAAGTGTGTCTTATTGAAAGATAACAAATTTGTCTTTATCTTTTTGGTTTTAAAAATAGTGGAAAATGATATATTTTCTTTGACTAAAGGAGATGTGTACATGTTTTTCTTCTTGCTTTGTAAGCCTTTAGGTTCTGCTTCTGTGGTTATGTGACTTTATTGTAAGCAATTCAAACATTATGAATGCCTTTCATCAATAGGCAGGAGAGATTTTATTCCCTCAGTATTCTTCAGGTATTTTAAAGTATTGCATCATGCAGTGTATTTATAGGTTTAATCCCCTTTGGGGGGAAGGGTCAGATGTACAAAGATGCAATACTGTGGTTCAGTGAAAAACTATTCAAACCAACCCCCACAAAATTCTAATACATAAATATACATACACTTATGTTAGGACCACACAACTTTAATAAACTCCAGAGAAAACATAAGTGAACGTCTGTAGTAGAAAACAGTAATACCACCGTTAAAAGATCACTCCCTTATGACAAAATGGCAAAGATATCATCATCATCATCATCTCATCATCATCATCATCATCATCACCATCATCATCATCATCAGTTTTATAGGATTCTTCTCTGGGAAATTGTTCCAGGTATTTACAGTGTCTATTCTTGTGGTAAACAGGTAATGAGAATACCTTTGAGAGAGACAATTATGATACAGATGCTTCTAGGACAGTAAGAAGATTCTTCACATAATTCTACAGTATGCCTTTCCTTTCTCTTTTAAGGTTGTCTTTGCCGACCCTTAAATACTCCAGAACACCACAGAAAGTAAAACTGCTCTTCTGTGTATATGAGAGGATGTTTGTTGCAAGCAAGAGGCTTCCTTTGGAAGTGGTTTCTCAAAGTTTTAATGGTATTTCTCTTTTCCGTTTCTTTTTTGGGTGTGAATAAGCACTGTGATTGCCAGAGGGAACTCATTACCATCAGTTTGATAGATGAGGCACAAGTGCTTAAGGAAACAAGTTTTAAATCTCCCAATTACTCAGATAAAACTCTGGGTGCCCCTCCACCAACATGGGTCCCTTAGAGACTAGAACCTTTAGTTCTCATTTTTACAATCCATGAAATCTGAAAACATGTTTCATATGGCATAGCTTCTACAAACAGCTCTTCCCAAGTATACCTTGCTTGTATTCTGTTCTCTTGCATGTGTTCGTTTACATATGTTGTGTTCTCCTTTAAAATGTAAACTCCTTGAAGGCAGGTACTGTTTTTTGCTTTATATTCTTAGTTAGTAGCATAATACCTGGAATGGTGAACACTTAATAAATGCTTGTTGATGGACTGATGGGTGACTTCGATTGCCAGAACAAAGTAATAATAGGTAAAGGGAAGAACAGTGGAGATTGTTCTGTGGCAGCTGATATAATTGTACTTACATCTTCCTTATCAGGAATATCAAACATATAACCAATCTCAAGAGGGCAGACAGATTAAAATATAATTGGGAAAGACTTAACAAAATAAAATAAAATACAATAGAAAATAAATAATGTTAGTATATGGTTTTCTAAACCAACATGTGGTTTAGGGACCTTCATTTCTATTAGAGTTTGATATCACTGGTCCAAATCTCTTTTTGTTTGTTTTTTTATTCTCCTATAAACTGGATATTAAGCATAATCTACCATTTGATGTCCATTTTAGCCCATGTTCAGTACTTGTTGTTAGTTGTATTTCAGTCACACCTGACTCTTCATTGACCCCATTTGGGGTTTTATTTAACAAATATATTGGAGTGGTTTGGCCTTCCCTTCTCCAGCTCATTTTACAGATGAGGAAACTGGAGCAAGCCAGGTTAAGTGACTTGCCCAGGGTTACACAGTTAGTAAGTATCTGAAGCCAGATTTGAACTCAGGAAGATGAGTCTTTCTGACTTCACACTAGGCAATCTATCCAATGCATCACCCAATAGTCAGTTTAGTACTACTAATTAATAAATCTTTTCATAACTTAACAGAAATCTAAAATTTCCCAGGGCATATATTCTAAAGCAGTACTTCCGTAAAGGTACCTGCCTGCTGTAATGGTGTCAAATGTTCAATATTTTTGGAAAAATCAAATTGTCTAGTCATGAAGTGACTAAAAAATTGGGCCTCTTTGCTTTTGTGATCTGTTAGCATGCAGGTCTGGCTCTCTAGTGCTGTCTTTCTAGAAGAGGATGAAGAATTCCCAGTAACAGGAATTCTAAGGAAAAGGAACTTCTAGAAATACTACCTTACAATAATCTCAAGTCTTCTACTTTTTTTTTTTTCACTAGAATGGCTATCATCTGGGTCAAGCTACATTTCCGCTCCTGTCATGCTCCAACTGTGCTTCCTATGATGTGATCATATTTGGAGCTTTTGGGCCTGATGAAGCTACAAGTGACACGATTTCAAGACAAGAACCTCTTGTCAAATCACTGAATTTAAAACAGAATCAATAATAACCTCAATGATATCTAAGGAAACAGGAAGATGTGTTATTATCTGCAATTTTTGTGTTGTCACAGACATAGCTAAGCAAGTACTGTAATGTTTACACGTGCAAGTTGGCTCCTTGCATACCAACAAAAATGTAAAATACAAAAATAATGATTATTTAGAAAAAAGTCTTTCAGAAATAAAACTATTCAAAATTGGTTTATACTACAATGATTATACTACATTGATTTTTTTTTCTTATGAAGTAGAAATATTAGTTGAAAACTGATGTCTAATGAAACTCTTTTTCATCAGTTTATATAAGGGTAAAAAAGGGGGAGCAAAGCTTAACAATTTGAAAGTCTAGACTACACATGCTGATACACCTGAATCAGCAACAGGAAATGATTTTGCTGTTTAAATTGTCTCAAAATATTTATTGGACAAAGGCAGATCTTAATCATTAAGCCTCACATTTTTTTTTCCCCAAAGGGTTGTTATTATACCCTCTTTACAGATGGGTAAGTTAAGATTTGGCAGCATGCTCAAGGCCAAGAAATAAATCACTCACAGAGATGGGAATATCTACACCTATACTCAAACCACAAAAACAAAACAAAACAAAATAAAAACAGGCTTCTAATTTCTATCATGAAAAAAATATAAACAGGCATGTATGAAATTGTGGTTTAACATTTTATTAACAAGATAATTTGTAAACTTCAGGGATTAATATATATTAAAAGCACATATTCAAATAAGAAATTTCCATTGTTTATTGAGGCTGTGCTTAAAGGTTTTTCTTTTGTTAGGGTATGTTGGAACATGTGCTTTCAACACTCTTCCCCTCATTATACCTAAAGCAGCTGCTGATTGTCATTTTGGCAACATTCACTTTTTGGTCATGCAGCTCTAAGAAACTTTGTTTTAACAAATTTAGAAATGTCAAGAATAACCGATTTTTATTACTACATAAAGATGAACTCTGACCTTGTAATGATACATCTCCAAAAGTTAGACTTTAGGGCAGTCTCAGTAGGCATAATATCTGTTTGTGAGGCAGCAGTAGAGTAACCACAGTGATCACTTTTTTCTCAACCATAAGATCTGAATTTGAATCCTTGCTCCATAACTCAGTCACTGAGAAAGTCACTTTCAAACTTTTTGATTCTCAGTTTCCTCTTCAAAAAATGATTAGAGAAACTGAAGCAATACATGCTATCATTCTTTCTATGTTTGGTTTTTGTTTCTCTATTCTCATTGGTCACTCCATTGGCTATAACACCTATACAACCAGACCATTGTACAATGTGAAAGAGTTTGCAGATCCTATACGTGATTGTATGCCACTGTGGCGGGGGTGGGGGGTGGGGAGGAAGGGGAGAAAAATCTGAAACTCAAGTGATTTTGGAACTGAATCTTGTAAACTAAAAGTAAACAAACAAGTCAATAAAAAAAATGATTAGAAAACTTATGCTCCCTTGTTGTTAGTTCCAAGTTAAAAAATGGATGTAAAGTGCTCTATGAAAGTGTTATTATAACATCATCGGCATGTATAACTATCAGGATACCAGTTGAGACCCGAACACTTTAGAAGTTAATTGTTTTGCAGAACAAATCAGGCCTTTAATTCCAAGAATGACTTAATGCTTGGATATGTAGCATTCTGAGTAAAATTTTAAAAAATATTATGTTCTTACTAAAACTCTAGAGTCCCTTACTCTTGTTCAAATTATCTGAAAATGGAGGCTATCAATGTCTTCACTGTTGGGCTTGTTACATAAAAATGTCATTTCTAAGAATCATAAAAACGTCCACTCTAGGGAACTGAATTTTACTAACTTGCTGTTTTTGAAGTCTTTGTGCCAAATATTTTAAAAAACATTTGTGCTGGAATCTGTAGGCTGATATCCGAGCTCCACCCACCAGCAGCACTAGTCGGATTGCATAAGCAGTGCAGGTGGCTATACAGAGGGTAAAATGCAGGAGCACTCAGTGACAGGGATAATATTAGTGAGTTCTAAAATCATCCTCTTCCGTGCCATTATGTTTCTCATGTCCTATGAAACTCCTTTGGCTCAAACTCTGCAAACAGGAATAATTCACATTGGACAAAAGAAAGCTGGAACTGACTGTATCCCTCCATGTACCTGTGCACCCATGTGTGCACACCTGCATGTGCATTCTCTCTCTGTCTCTCTCTGTCTCTCTCTCTGTCTCTCTCTGTCTCTCTCTCTCTCTCTCACACACACACACACACACACACACACACACACACACTTTTGTTTTATTCTGATAATATTCTTCCTGACATCTTCGTGACTCAGAAAATACAGTGTAAGCCTTGGAGTAAGGAAGGCCTAAGATCAAATTTCACTTGAGACACTAGTTCTGTCAGTCTGGGCAAGTTATTTAACCCTGTTTGCCTCAGTTTCCTCAACTGTAAAACGGGCTGGAGAAGGAAATGGCAAAACACTCCAAATGGGATCATGAAGAGTCACCAGGGTCAGTTGACTAAAGAAAAACAAAGACAGTATTCTCATAACGAGAAGTGATATTTTCCAAAACTATATTTAAATTTCCTAAAGAAGTAAAAATTCTGGCAAATATGTTTTCTATACAAAGAACTATAAGGTCTGCAGATCAAAGTATACTGTTTTCACTTTTTTTTCTCGTGGTTCTTCCCTTTTGTTCTGATTCTTCTTTCACAACATGACTAATGTGGAAATTGTTCAACATGATTGTACATGCTAAATTGTACATACTAAAAAAATGTGTTCTCTATAATTGACAGGAAAAAGAACACACTAAGTGATCTTAAAGTAATCCACATCTATAGCTATGACTCTCTACAAAACTTAATATGTTCTAGTACCAGCTGTCAACATGAAAAAAATTGTACTAAATAAAAATAACAGAATAGCCTCTGACTCAGTAAATAAATAGAAAACTTCTTGTTTTCTTTCTTTTGAAATTATCAAAGTTTCTGTTTCAATCACATCAATGAATAAGGAGGCTACATCCGGTTTCCTAGAGAGGAATTATTAAAGACAGAAATAGTCCAATGAGCACAGGAAATCTACAAGCACCTAAATATGAGGACAATAGTCTGTAGGGGAAAGTACAATGGTACAAACTCATTCATGTTTTGCCACATAGATGCTGCACACATCAAAAAATGAAGAAATCAAGAAATAAACTTGCAATTACTCATCTGAAGAAACGTCTACATATTGACATATACTTAAGGTCGATACAGAAGGAAATGATATCAATCCAAAGTTGCTTTGAAAGTAGACACAAAAATTAAATACAAAAGATCATACTTTTAAAAATAAAAACAAAAAATAAAATCAGGGACTTAGAGTAAGAAGTTTTCAGAGACAAAACATAATTTTGACTACTAAAACTGAATAGCTTTTGCAAGAATAAAATTAATATAGTAAGAAGAAAAACTGTATAGAGGGAGAAATATTAACATCAAATATTGCTGCTAAGAAGCTAGTATACAAGATATACTAGTAAATTGATACGAATATATCAAGAGCCAGCCACCAGTTTGTAAGTGGTAAAAAAAAATCATCATTATCAAGACAAGAATTCAAAACTACAAATGATCACAATGAAACACAATCCAAATTAGTAACATTAAGAAAAATGCAAATTAAAACAAGTCTGAGATTTTACCTTGCACCACACAAATTAGCAAAAATGGCATAAATAAAACAAACAGCAACAACAAAAAAACAGGAACAGTCCATGTAGGAAGAACTGTAGGAAAATGGAATCACTGGTACATGACTGGTATACTTGTTAATCCAAACATTCTGGAATTCAACTGAATATTTTTTCTTTTTTCTTTATTTTCTTATGCCACCATAGCATTCCAAGAATCCCTCTCCTTCCCCAAGAGCTAACCCATATTACAATGAGTACTTTCTAGAGAAAAAAAGAGTCAGCAAAACTGATGGATATATTGAAAAAGTCTAAAAACATGCAATGTGTAATACCTATGGACCACCCACCTCCACACAGGGGCAGGTTGGGTATGTCTTCTATCTCTTCATTTGAGTCCCACTTGATCTTTATAATTTTAATACATTTACTTTTGACTTTTTGGTATAGAGCTGTACTATTTACACTGATGTAGTTACTGTATATATTGTTTGCTTTGTTCTATTTCACTTTCTATCAGCTCATATAGATCTTTTATGCTTCTCTGTATTCATCACATATATAATTTCTTTTGGGTGCAGGACAGGGAAGGGAGAGGCAATTGGAGTTAAGAGACTTGCCCAGGGACACACAGATAGTAAGTGTCTGAGGCCACATTTGAACTCATGTCCTCCTAACTCCAGGACCACTGCTATATCCACTGCATGCACACATAATTTCTTACAGGACAGTAGTATTCCATTACATTCATGTACCACTATTTGTTTAACCATTCCCCAAGATATGTGCATCTATCTTGTTTTTAATTCTTAGTTACTGTAAAAAACTACTACTACTACTACAAGTGTTTTAGAATATATGGAGACTTTTGTTTTTCTTGTTAATGGCTTCTTAAGTGTATAAGCTCCATAACGGAGTCTTTAGTTCACTTTAGTTCACTTTTTAGTCACTTTATTTTTATAATTCCAAATTGCTTTCCAAGATGGCTATACCACTTCTCATCTCCACCAATAATGTATCAGTGTCCCACAACCCCTCCAGAATGAATGGTCATTTCTGCCCATTTGCAGGATTGTGAGGATGAGAGGCGAAATTTCAGGGTTGTTTTTTATTTTCATTTCTCTTATTATTAGTGATTTTGAGCATTTTTTTCAGGTGGTTGTGAAGACTTTGCAGTTTTTTTTAACTATTAATATTCCTTGGTCATTTACCTACCTGAGAATGGCTAGTAGTCACATATATATATATATATATATATATATATATATATATATATTTATATATTTATATTTATTATGTGTTGATATATCTTGTATTCCAAACCTATATTAGGGAAATTTGATACAAAGATTTTTTTTTATTTGCCCACTTCCCTTCTTATCTTAAATGCATTCATGATGTCTAAGCAGAAGCTTCTCAGCTTCAAATCATCAAAAATATCTATTTTATCTTTTGTACCTTTTGTAATTGCTTCTAACTCTTGTTTAGTAAGAACACAGCTCTCACCCACAGCGTGTGATTTGTTTCTCTTCTAATTTTTACACAACATTATTTTAAATCTTAAGATAACATATCCATTTAGAACTTACTGTGAAATGTGGCATAAGATATTGGTCTAAGCCTGATTTCTCCAAAACTGCTTACCAGTTTTCCCAGATTTGTTTGTCAAATAGAGAACTTTTCTCCTTAGGCATCTTATGTTTTCCACTTTAAGAAATATTGGATTATTGAGTTCTATTGTTTCTGACTCTCCCTTGTCTAGTGTATTCCACTGATTTATCTCTATCTTCTTTAACCAATACTAGATACTTCGGATGATTGCTACTTTATGTTATAGTTTGAATTCCCTTTTTGTCCTTATTTCTTTTAATTATTTCTTTTGATATTCTAGATCTTCTGTTCTTACAAATGAATTTCGTTATTATTTATCAAGCTAGTTAAGGACAAACCTTGGCAATTTGATTGGTAAGGCATTAAAAGTGTGAAGTAATTGAGGAAGTATTGCCATTTTAATTATATGGCCTAGCCATGAGCATTTAATATTCTTCTGGTTATTCAGGTTGTTATTTCTTTAAGGGGCATTTTGTAATGGACTTCAAACAAGTCTTTTCTGTGCCTTGGGAAGTTGATTCCTAGCTATTTTACACAAATTGTAGTTACTGAAAATATAGCACTGAGAATTCCCTTCCTATTATTGTGATTTGTGTTTTATTATTATTATGTAAAATTCTTATTGATTTTTAAAGATTTTGTACACTGCAATGTTGCTGAAGCTATTGATTTTCTCAATTAGTATATTTGCTGATTACCTGTTTTCCAGGTAAATTATCATAATATCAGTAAAAAGGGATAGCTTTATCTCCTCTTTATGTTTCTTCTTTCTATTCCTTTCTCTTGTTTTATTGCTATTGTTAGCATTTCTGAAACTATATCAAGTAATAGTGGGCATCCTTGCTTCACTCTCATATTTGCTGTAAAGGGTTCTAGTGTATCCCCATTGTATATGATGCTTACTTTTGCTTTTAGACAGATGCTTTTTATGATATTAAAAAAGGGTCCTTCTATGCCTACACTTTGTAGGGTTTTTAGGCATAAAAGTATTGGATTTTGTCAAAAGGTCTTTTCCATATCCACAGAGATGATCACATGATTGTACATGTTCTGTATTCTTAATATGACTAATTATGTCAATTGTTTCCCTAATGTTCAACCATACTTGCATCCATGTACAAATCCCACTTGATCATAAGGAACAATTTCTTGGATAAATTGCTATAGTCTGATTGATGGGCTCTTATTTAAAATTTTTGAGTCAGTATTCATTAATGAAATTGCCCAACAGTTTTCATGTTTTATCTCTCCCTGCTTAAGGTATTTGGACTATATTTGTCTCAAACAGATTTTTTTGTTTTTTCCTTCTCAAATTTTGAGAATAATTTGTGTTGAATGGGTACTAACTGTTTTTGTTTTTTTTTAAATTTGATAGACTTCTCCTGTGAATCTATCAGGTCTACTCTGATAGATCTTTTAGGACTAGATCTATTTCCTCTTCCGAGATAGAGGTGTATAAGATTCCTTTCTAGTTTTCTGTTGGTTGGGTATTTTATATTTTTTAAAAGTATTCCTCTATTTTATTTGTGGTCTCAATTTTTGTTAACATATAACTGCATAATGTATACTTTTTAAAAAATTTCTTCTGGTTTTCATGGGATTTCATCATACTTACTCATGATATTAATGATTAGATTTTCTGCTCTCCTCTTTAAAAATCTGATTAGTGAACAGTGTATTAATTTGCTTTTCAAAGAACAAGATGTTAGTTTTGTTATTTTTATGGTTTTTATTTCTAATTTATCGATTTCGCTCTAATTTCAAATATCTCCCTATTCTAATTTTGTTTGATAATTTTTTATTTTCTAATTTAAAAGAATACATTTTCATTTTTTTCCAGTTTTGTTAATATATGACTACAAGGGCATGATTTTCCCCCTAACGACTGCTTTCACTACATCCCAGAAATTTTGATTTGCTGTTTCATCACTCATATTTTCTTTTACAGAGTTGTTAATTATTTTTATGATTTAGCCTTTGATGCACTCATGCAGATTGGAATCTTAAGTCTTCATTTAAGTCATCAATTAGAAATTATGCAATAAAAATCACTAAGTTGTCCATATCCTTAGATTCAGCAACTCCATCATTATAACCTCCTCCAGCACCCCCAAAGTCAAAGGCAGGAATAAATGTCCGAGATACACAAAAACACACACAAACACACGTGTGTGTGTGTGTGTGTGTGTGTGTGTGTATTCATAGCAATATCCTTTTTGGTAGCAAAATAGTAGAAACAAAATAGGTGTCTATCAACTGGGGCAATGACTGACAACAATATCTTATATTCATTAAATGGAATATTATTGAGGAATACTAAAGCATAAATGCAAGGAAATCAGAGGAATATGAGAAGACTTATATTTATTGATGCAGCATGAAATAAGGAGAAACAAATGAAGAATATATACAATGACTTCAACAATGTAAATTGAAGAGATTGCTAGAAGGATGTTGAACTCTGAGTAACTGAAATACCAGTGAAGATTACAGAGATAAAAACAAAACAAACTTTTTTCCCCAAATAAAGAAGTTCATGAGACTACTAGGACAAAACACTATAACATTATCAAATTCTGTCATAACAGACAGAATAGAAATTTTTGTTAGGTCTCTTTGTCTCCTGGGGAAAAGGAAAGGATGATTCTCCTCATCTACTTCAAAATGACTATGTTGCAAAGTCAAAATGCATCCAAGAGTCATTTGTTTGTTTTATAAAAAGAAAATTATCTCACTTTTTGATGGTCTGAAAATAGGACCTTAATAATGACTGTATTATCACAAAATGAAAGATCATCATCTTTGTTAGGCCTCTTTACAAAGAAAGGAGCTCTTCTACAAGTGATAACACAATTAAAGAAATTTGTTAGGGTTGTAAATCTTGTAAATCTGAATTTCTTAGTATTATGAATTTTTATATTGGGTAAATTGTCTTGGAAGACTGAGAATTACCTTGTTTTAAAGTCTGTGAGGTTTTTTTTGTTTATCTGTTTTTGGTGACAAGAAAAGTCCATGACCTTCACAGTAAAAGCAATCTAATCATTTTGAAAAAAATGTTACTGAGAGATATTCCAATACTTACATTTAGATAACCTGGATAAAAGAGTTTTTATGCTCAGGGAAATTACTGGAACTGTTTTAAATGATACCTTTTTTTACGTCAAATGTAATAAATATATTACTGAAAAATTATGACTAAAATCAAGAATAGGATGGGGCTAAGTAATCTACATTAGCAGAAAATTACAAGATACCATCAGTAAGTTAAGCTGGCTCATTAAAAACAAAGCATTAAAAATATCAAGCAAAAACATTGAAAAAAAAGGCAGATAGCCAATAGCCTACCTCAACATAGTCCTTGGCATGGCCCCAGTCTCTCTTGGCATCCAGATTCCCCAAACTGAAACTTTCCAGTTGTCCAAGGTGAATCTTAGCTACAGATCGGCTAATTTTTCGAGTTACAAAATTAGCCCCTGAAAAACGGACAAAAGATATTATTAGTTATGTCCCACTGACAGATGAAATATTTAAAATCACAGCTGTTAGGCATTTCTTTTCTCCTTTAGCTTATCTTCTCCTTTTCCTACCTCATCTTTTCCTTAACATAACAAAAACAAACAGATAACTAATGTTCATTTGTGTAGAGGAAGAAGCTGGAATTTAATTCTACTTTCACAACAAATATTCTTCTTGGTGGAACTTCTTAACATTCCTCATTTGCTCCTCAATATGCAGCCCAGGCATAAAGCCAAAGAAAAACTACTGGAATGTCAGGTTTTTTTTTTTTTTAACATAAAATGCAGAAGACAACACAGAATAGAAGACAGAGAGCTAAGACCACTCTTGGCTATTTGTGTGTATGTATTTTTTCAAGGAACACATTTAACTTTCATGTTTTCCAATCAGAAAAGCTATGAATTGGCCTGTCTGGGTGTGTGAGGAGGGGGCAATAAGGGAAATAATTTTATTCATGGGTGGGATATTGTTAAAGGAGAATAAAAGACAAATCAGGAATTTTTTTTCTCTACATTTAAGTTAGTAAATAAAAACATGAAAGTCTCCTATACTTATGTCAGTGAGGAGCTCTCCAGTTTCATATTGGCTCCAAATGAATTGTTTCTCAAAGAGTACTCGTGGCAATGCTACCTTCCTACTTAGATGAAGTACTTTGTAGAATTAACATGAATATTTATATATTAGAATTAACATGAATATTTTGAAATGATTGGATGAAAGGCATTATACATAAAGATAATTTGATTTCTCATTATTGTTCTCTGGTATTAAGAAAAATCATAGAATCAAGATATTTGCTTAGCCCTCTGTATGAGCAAGCACCCTAACATACCCAGGATGGCTTCTAGCACAGGTTCTTAGATCTGCTTCTCTAAAGAAAAGCAACTCAAAATGGGTTATTTAATCAATAAAACATATATCATTTACCTAGTTCAGGGGAAAAAGTCAACACCCTGAACTTCAGAAAATACAAACAGAATACAAACAAGTTACAAGCAGACAAAAAACAGACCAACAGACAGGCTTCCAACAGTCTAACCTTTACATCCATACCTAGTTAGCTACCAGAGAGGGAAGCATCAACATTGGGTTTTCAAAGCTGGGCGACTCAACGGCTATCCAGAGTCTCATCTGGCCAAATCACACAACTCTTTCCACAGTAAGCCCCAGTACAAAAACTCAAATCATGGTATATATATCCTTCTCCTGGATCAGAGAATGTCACAGCCCTCTTGACCCACTTCCCAATCACAAAGTAACAAGGTGTGGGTATTCGTGAAGAACAAGTCTCCCACCACAGGCTCCACATGACCACATTCAGCCTATTAGGGGGCAGGCAGAGTATACTTTCAAATCAGGGAAGGTTCTCAGAGTCACTTAAGCCTATCAAAGGGCCTAGAGGCAGGGAAGATATTCAGATTCCCATAACACCCTCTGCATTCAAGCTTTGCTATCCCAAGGCATACTTAGTAGAAATCTCAAGTTTATTACCATATTATCAGGTTTTTATAACTATAATTATAAATGCACTAATATCACAGCCTATGATATTTTGATAACTAATTTTACATTTACTTTGTAGATAACACAAGAAGACTGAAGTAACAACAAAAAAAGTTTTTGTTTTTTAAATAAGCTGGTATAGAAATAAGGATAATTTTTCTAAATCTGTTTCTTAAATTATGGCAAGAAGCCTGACTATGGCAAGTTCAGGCATATGCCTGATACATTTATTATAAAATGTCAAGATGTTTGTTTCAATATTAATATACCTTTACCAAATATGATGGAATATGCTGTGTTGTCATTGCAGAAAAATAAAATTATGTAATATTCCTTGTTCCTGAATCAAATTTAAATTTTATGACCAAATGTTCCAAAAAAGAAAACCTTATCATAATAGAATCATAGGATTTAGAAATAAAAGACGACTTTATCTAGTCCAGATTTGGCTTTCCACAACTACTCTTAAAGACAAAACTAATCTAATCCTGATAAACTTAGTAATTTTCCATTAAATTTGAGTATTCAGAAACTAATACATTTCTTTAAAGCAGAGAGTCAGCCTATTTTGACTTAATTCCACAAACATTTATAGCCAACTATGTGTCAGTCAGTATAGTTTGTACATGGGATAAAAATACAAACAATGAAACAGACCCTTGAAATAGATGTCAGTCCCCTTTTCCACCAAATATTGGGCTGGAGTCTGGACAATAGGTCAGAAATAGTTTTAACAGTGCTGGGACAGGTCACATGGATAAGAGACAAATGCCCAGTGGATGGATCTGATCTCAGTCCAAGACATCTATGAAATGACTGTCCATGCGCTTTGCCACTGAAAAGCTAATAAATGTCAAAAATGTCAACTAGAGCTACCAAAATTACTGATACATTTTAAAAAGTCTTCTTTTCCACCCAAATATCAAATTATCCAGGCTCTGTACAAATATCTCCGACCACCTCTTCAGACAGATATCATAGGCAGCCCATTCTACTTCGCAGTAGCTCTAGTTAGAATGTTTTTTCCAGATATCTAGTCTAAATTTGTATCTTTCCAACCTGGCTCTGCCAAGAAGTGAAATCAAACAGAAATGGTCTTTGTAAGAAAATTGCAGATATAGTGTTGGCATGAATTGATATGGACTGCAAGGGTTTTGACTCAGGGGTGCATGAAGTTTATTTTTTAGCTAATATTTTGACAAATGACTTTCAATACAGTTGGTTTTCATTTCTGTCCTATATACTGTATTTTATGCACTTAGCAACATTCTGAGAAGGGTTCCATAGGTTTTACCAGAATGTCAAAGCAGTCCATAATACAAAAAAGTTTAAGAACCCTTGGGGTATAGAGCTTGCTCATTAGTAGTCTTCTATAACTAATGCCTTCTATAACTAATAACAGGTCTAATATCTACTTGAATTCCTATATGACCTTAGGTTAAGTTTGAGTTCTTAAAGAAAAACAAACTTTTAAGCATATAAATATTATCCTCAAGATGCCTACGAGCTATAGAGCACCAAAATCCTTGTAGAATGAAAATTGAAGATTATTCAAATGATAGAAGATGGCATATATATCTTTGGTTTTAGATCACTTTCATTTCCTACTATGTGTAGTCCCCACCTTCTACTAGATTTAGTTTTAAAAGATGAAAAAAAGTTTGGCAAATCTAAGCAATCCATCAAAGAAAAAAATCTGTTATATGCAGTATTCCATTCAAAATCTTAAAAAAATGAATGTTCAAAACTAAAAATTAAATAATTATAAAAAATAAAGACAGACCTAAAAAAAATAGTTTGAGATTTTTAAAGAACTTTTTTCTTCATGTACATAGACAATTTATCTACTAGAGAAGACAAAACTATACATTAGAATCTCTGCAAGTCACACAATGAACTTAGAAAACCATATATTAACATTATTTATGTTCTATTGTATTTTGTCAAAATTTCCCCATTAGATTTTAATATGTTTCCAGCTTCAGTCAAGGAGTATTGAAGGCCTAACATCAGAAGGTATTAGACCCTTATAAAAGATATTAGATATAAGAATGATTTTCTCTAGTAAACTCCTTTCTAACCTAATTATATAAATTTTTATAATCTATAAGCTTGCATGTAATTACAATTATCTATTTTTAATTTTTGTAATCACCTCTATCTCTTTTTAAGGGATGTGTGGGTGTATATGCACACACACACATATATATATTTCTACATATACATATATATATATATATCTGTGAGAGATATACAGTGTGCTTCTTTTCTAATGTTTTTAGGATATGATGTTTAATCTTAATGTATATTTTGAATTTGTTTCAAAATATGCCATGATATTGAGCTAAATGGAATCTGTGTGAGATAAGTAATGTCAAATACAGATTTCCTCCTTAATTTTTACTTTTGAGTTTATTGTATATTCTATTACTGAGTTCAATTACTTCTGATTCTCACTTGTCTAATCTCTTATATTGATCTATTTTTTAACCAAGATCACATGACTTTGATGATAATTGCTATATCAAATAGTTTAAGTTTTGGAAGTGTTATATCCCCTTCATTCCAACCTTTCTTCATTATTTCCCTTCTTTTTCTAGATCTTTTGGTCCTCTGAATGAATTTTGGTGATTATTTTTTCTACCTTGATAAAATTCTCCTTTGGAAGTTTGGCATACCATTAAATTTGTAAATTAACTTAAGTAATGTTGTCATTTTTATTATACTGATCTAGGCATAAGCTTTGAGTATTTCTTCAGTTATTTAAGTTGTTCTTTATTTCTTTAGGGACCATTTTGCAGTATCTATATATAGGTACTGAGTGTGCTTTAGTAGACTGACTCCTAGTTATTTATACATTTTTTTACTCAATGGAATTTCTACTTCCTTTTATTGCCACTTTTATATTTTAATTGCTATGTAGAAATGATATTCCTTTTTGTTCATTTATTTTGTAGTCTGCCATTGCACTGAAGTTTCTATTTCAATTGGTTTCTTTGCTGATTCCCCAGTATTCTCTAAGCAAGCCATTGTGTCACAAATAAGGATAATTACTGTGACCTTGGGAAATAAAAGTTCTCTTTATGGCGATAGTATCCCAGGGAAAATGGAATCTTTAAAAAAATTAGACTCCTAGGCTCTTTTAAAATAGGATGTATCTTTACATAACATATACTAGTTTGATAGGAATATATTAATTCGTAGTGAGTCTGGTAAGATGTTTTTCCAATCTGATGACCATTTTAAAGGAGAAATATTAATATCTGAATTGAATTAACGAAGGAGGCCTGAATGATGATCTAAACCAGTGGTTCTCAACCTTCCTAATGCTGCAACACTTTAATACTCATATGTAGGCGTATCTGCATGTGGAGAGATCCGCCTGAGATGGATAGAGGAGGGGTGTCTCGGTTCCTAAGACCATCCGAAATATGTGTTTTCCGATGGTCTTAGGCGACCCCTGTGAAAGGGTCATTTGAATCCTAAAGGGATCACGCCCCACCGGTTTAGAACCTCTGATTTAAACAATTGATATTACTTCATTCCTTCAAGAAGACAACACAGATATTTATTTGGTAATTGTTATTGGTACTTCCCTATATGCTCCTTAAGTTCAAGGACTTTGTCTCCTTCCAGCATAAGCCATTAAAATGTTTATTCATTGATTATATTATGCATTAAATTTTTTATGTAATGATTTCTTTGAAATTTTTCCACTGCCTTTTCTAAACATAAAAGTTAAACATAATTAAATTACATCTCCTCAAATTAGAACTCATATATGCTAACAGCCAAAGAAAAAGCAAAAAGAAATATTGCCCTGATACCTCATTGTAGTGTATTATGTTGAGTATGTTGACTACCTTTCTTTGAAAAATACTTTAAAGTTTTTTAGGTGTTAAGTTTATTTTCTATTTTTTTTTTTTTTTTTTTTTTGCTTTTTGGAGGGCAGGTTGGGGTTAAGCGACTTGCCCAAGGTCACACGGCTAGTTTTTCGTGTTAAGTGTCTGAGGCCGGATTTGAACTCAGGTACTCCTGACTCCAGGGCCGGTGCTCTATTCACTGCGCCACCTAGCCGCCCCTTAAGTTTATTTTCTAACAATGGGTGTGCAAAAACATAAGTCATGCAAGAAATGTTATTTAAAAAAGTAAAATAATAGTAGTTAACCAAAATAAATAAAGATTTTATGGCTTATGCATTATGTGTCTTAGTCTTATGCACCATCTTACAACTATATCAAGAGTAACATCTTATGCAACTTAGAGTCACATTAAAACAGAGTGTAATTTAACAAATCATGATAATTCAAGACCATCAGTGGGAGAGTCACAAAGATCTCTCAGTCCAATTCCCTACTCAAGCCATGAATTCCTGCTATAAAATTCTCAACAATTAAACTTCATTCTCCACTTAAATGTTTCTACATTGAGTAAAATAAATATAAGCCCTTCAGTTTGTCATTCATTGGAATTCTGGTTCCATTCTCAGAAATTACACAGAACAAGTGTACTTTTTTACTGTGTTTGAAACACTTGACAACAGTTATTGTTTAAGTTCTCTCTCTGACAGGAAAAACACTGGTACTTTTTTCAGTGATATTAGATAATCATATGGTTTCCAAACAATCCTCCTTAACTTGTAGGAAGAAGTAACAGACCCATTCTAATGGAAATGGATTCTGTTTGCAATTAGCAAAGGATAAGAAGGAGTAGGAAGGGATTTCTTTGAATGGTTACTTTGGAAATTACTGTGGTAGTCATTTTAACTTAGGAAAAAAGCCCTGTACTATGCAAATTGCTTTTCCTGTAGGATCATAAAATCAGATAATCAGAAGTAGAAGGGGCCAGGTCATGTAGTCCAGTACCAATGAGGAAACTTAGGTCTGGAGGGCTCTAGTGATTTACTTAAAGTCATACAAGTGGTTAGTGGTAGAACTAGGAGGATCTAGGTCCTCTAACTCCAAATACAGTGTTCCTTCCACAGCACCAAGCTGCAGCACAGAACTTTGAATAGCGGAGTCATCCTGTTTCTGTGATGCTTCCCCTTTAAAAGTCAGACTACATTTCCTGTAGGGCAGAAAAGGCAAGAAGATCACCTACTGTTTTGAGATCACTCCAACACCTAAACACAATAAAGTGAATTAAGGGCAGAACTAAAGCCAAACTCTTAATTTCCTGGCTTTGTCAGTCTACTAGTCATATTTTAATATTCTCTTTCCTTTGTAAAGGGTTCTCTAGGTTGGACCTCAGTTTTATTTTGCTCCTGATATTTTGTAAAATTTCACAAGAGGGTAATATTTTTAGGTTAAGAATCTCCTAAAATATGAGATAAAAATGACCAAAACTGAAGAAAACCATATTACGCCCTACAATATTATTATAAAGCTTGGGGGGGGGGGGAAATAGAATCATTCCCTGCCCCCAACATATAAAAGGTAGACTATTTCTTCCCCTCTTTGTATTCCTGGCATTATTAATACAGTGCCTAGTACATAGTGAGTGCTTAAGAAGTGTTCATTGACTTGAGTTGGAGCAAGTTTTTTTTAAATGAACAAATGATAAGTGGCTGTAATAAGAGAAGATTTTTTTTCCTTTAGGCTACAACACGATTTATCACTTCTTTAGAGGCATCTTCAAAAATATTAACTTGGGACTGATGATGATGATGATGAGGTTGTCTAACATATATATATGACACTTTAGAGTTTGTGAAGCATTTCATAACAATTACAGAAATGAAGACAAAAGCAGCAAAAGGATATGTGTCAAGACTTACAAGTGATACCTATCATTTTTATCTTCCTTCCCTAAGGCAGAGATACATTTTCAAACTGTTTTTCCACGTAGACCTCAAATTAATTATGGCTAAAGTTGCCATAAGCCACTTTGAGCACAAGAGCAATTTTCTCACCTGAATTCTATGCTAGAAATTAATGCTTGACCCAAAGTCTTATAATTTGAATTTTTTTCTGAAAGATCCCGTAGAATTTAAGGCTCTCCATAGGCAGAATGAATGATACTTCTTTGGAAAATAAAAATTGTGAAAATTGTTCCAGTTCATACTGAACCCCACATGAACCTAAACCTTGGGGCCTGATTTTTCTCCCCACTATCCTACCATCTGCTGCTCCAAAGCACGTGGTAATTTTAGGCATCCCCACTGAGAACTGACTGGGCCACAGCTCTGTTGAGACAGGGTGTAGAAAGAAAAGACACTGAGAATGTCATGGCTGACTGACCAAACTCCTGAGATCAGAGAGATTATGCCTCATTTGCTCACCAAGATCTGCCAAAAGCAACACTATTTAACTGCAGGTACTCAAAACCCACCAGGCATGTTTAAAGAAATTTCAGGCTTAAAAGAAGACTATTCATAATGTGCATTTGTTTGGGAAAACTACCACCTTTTGGCAACTATTCATAAATAACTCTTTAAAGAGAAAGGCAAAAAAAGGATTCTGCTGTTTGTACCAACTACGGGGTACATTTTTCAGCCTATAGTTATTATACTCATAAATACATGATTTGAAGTAAAGTGAAAGAAAAAATTTAGAGAAGTGTTGTAGCTAATGATAATCAAAGAAGATAACCTGCGATCTAATAAACTTATAGTTAAAAAGGAAAATCCATTGATCTTTTATAGCTATATTTACCTAAATTCTAACCAAATGTTCTTATTCTAAAGAATTTACATAAAGATTTCTGAAATGCTTCTGATAAAAGCTAATTTTTCATTAAAATTGACATTTCCCTTTTCTCTGCTCATGTGTTTTGTCTATAATTTTAATAAACATTTGGTAGCCTCATTAACACATTTTTATGCTTATTTTCCTCATAAACCTTCCAACAATTGTTCTTCTTTTTGTCATCTTCAGCAATGTTAGACTTGAGACAGAAATTCAGAGTTCCTTTAATATATATTTCTTTAATTAGTAATGATTTGAAAAATCTTTTAATGGGAGTATTGATGACTTATATTTCTTCCCTTGATCATTTATGTATTAAAGAACAGCACCTGTTCTCATGTATTTGAAACTGTTTCTGATATGGTCATTAATAGTTTATGATTCTTCTCTTGAAAACTGACTACTTATCTATTGGTTACCACTTAATTTCTCAAGTTTTTTCACTTTATTGGGGGCATGATGGCATAGTGTATAGAGCATCAGCTTTGGAGTCAGGAGGGCCTGAGTTCAAATCCAGTCTCAGATATAGGGGTATGGCCCTGGACAAGTAACTTGATCCTTTTTGCCTCAGTTTCTTTATTTGTAAAATTAGCTGGAGAATGAAATTGTAAGCCACTCCAGTATCTTTGCCAAGAAAACATCAAGAGGGATTACAAGGAATCACACACGACTGAAAAACAAGGTAATAAAATTTTATGTGTTAGAGATTAGCCTTCTGTGCTACTAATTCACTGGTCTAATACCTCATTAGGGTTCTTGGTACCCTATTCTGTGAAGGTAACTGAAACTGATTTATCTCTTGTACATAATTACTATTACAGAGAGGATTGAGAGCTCATGACAATCATGGAAAATATGTATTACTTCCATCTTGATGATCATATGACTGTGACAAGGTTTTTAATTTTATATGTAGTACGTGGTCTAAAGTCATTCTTGCAACTTGATGTAATGAGAATCTGAAGATCTTTCCTGCCCCTAGACCCTTTAAATAGGCTTAAGTGGCTCCAAGAACGTTCCCTGATTTGAAAGTATACTCTGCTCCCTAATAGGCTGAATGTGTTCATGTGGAGCCTGCAGCGGGAGGCTTGTTTTTTGGGAATGGCCACACCTTGTTACTTTGTAATTGGACAGTGGGTCAAGAGGGCTGTGACATTCTCTGACCCAGGAGAAGGGTATATATATATATATATACACGGCTGATGTGAGGCTTTGCGTTGCGGGCTCACTTTGAGAAGAGTTGTGTGATTTGACCAGATGAGACTCTGGGAAGCTGTTGAGACCCCCCGGCTTTGAAAAAACCCAGATGTTGATGCTTCCCTCTCTGGTAACTTGAATAGGTAATGGATGTGATGGTCAGATGGTTGGAAGCCCATCTGCTGATCTGTTTCTTGGTCTGCTTGTAACTTGTGTTTGTAACTTGTGTTTGTATTCTCTGGAGTTCAGGGTGCTGCCTTTTTCCCCTGAACTAGGTAAATGATATATTTGTTTGATCAAAGAAAGATTGTTAACCCATTTTGAATTGCTTCCTTTAGTAAAGCAGATCTAAGAACCTGTGCTAGCAGCTGCCCTGGGTATGCTAGAGTGCTTGCTGATACACTTGAACTTCTAACTGCCGGCCTAGGTCCTCACAGAAGCTGCTAAATCTCCCCTCCAGGTTCGAAGGGTGGCCCTGAGTGTTTTGGGGGGGGGGTTAATATTGTAGTTCATGAACCCCTAATGCTATGCTTCCTTGGTAGGTATCAAGTGACTATAATTTGCCAGCCAGACTTGGATTTTAGAAACACATATCTGTTACAGTAGTAAAAATGGCCAAAAAAAAAAAAAAAAGATAGTCCAAAAGTCTGAGACAACCTTCCCCAGCAATCAGTCAGTTGGTTAGGCAGTTGCATTTATTAAGTGCTTATCGAGAGGCCAGCTTGTGTGGTTTGTCCATTCTCAAAGAGGACCATGATGTCAGGAAGGTGATGCCATGACTTGCAAGTCAATTGGATTTAAGTAAGGGAGAGCTGTGGAAAGTCACCACCCAAACTGTCTTCTCTGGAGCCATCTGGGACCAGTGGCCAGATATAGATCAGGACAACTGGAGATGGCCCAGGAAGGGGAAAGTGGGCCCAAGCCTGGAAGGGCACACGTGGTAAGGAAGCAACTCTCGTCTACAAAAAGTGCTTTTGCAGAAATCCTTAAGAGCTTCCCATTAAGTGAAATACAACCTTTTAATTTGGCTCTTGGTAGAGCCATGTTCTGTCATCGCCCTTCTTATCTAGTCTGTCCTTACTTCCCAATGAAGACACTGCCACCAGTCACTATTATTCTGAAAGTGATACTAGAAGGTCAATGAAAACTCCAAAAGTTCATGAGGCCCCCTCCCCCTAGATCAGCAGTTCTTAACCTGTGGGTTATGTTCAATCTGTAAAAACGAAAATACATCCTGAATATCAGATTCTGCTGATTAACAGTTATGAAGTAGCAAAGAAAACAATTTTATAGTTGGGGGTCACCACAACACGAGGAACTGTATTAAAGGATGGCGGCATTAGGAAGCTTGAGAACTATTGTGCCAGATACTGAGTGTGGGATAAAGACAGGAGATTAAGACCGTGTTCAGGGCAATGGCCAATACTGATTCAAGCCTGATGCTTGAAGGCTGTGACCATCTCTTCACAAAGAAGTGAAGGATTCAAGATGCAGGAGACATATTTTTAGATCTGGCCAAGGTAGGAATTCCTTTTGTGTAACTATTCATATTTGTTACAAGGTTTTGTTTTCTTTTCTTTTTCAAAAGTAGATGTAGGGAGAGAGAAGAAAGGTGGGGTGGTAATTGAGTACCCATACCTTCACCCCTAGAAAGAAGAAAAAGAAAGAAAAAAATAATCATTAAAGCATTTTTCTGAATATACAGAAGACCAGAAGGAAACACAGATAAGCAAGATAGATTTGAAAGTTACATATTCAACTTATTAAATAATTAAAGGGACAAAGAAGCTATATATAACACAAATTTACATTTTTAGGGATGGTCTTTTTCTGCCTTACTTTGTAGATAGAAATGCTAATTTTATGTGATGTTTACTAAATTCAGAATAAAAAATGAAATATTATATAAATGAGAAAATAAACATTTGAAACTACGAAACCAAATGAACTGTCTTCCTAAAACTTATATTATTTTTTAAAAATTATATTTAATGAACTGTCTATCCTAATTTCTGGAAAATTAATTCTCTGCTGCACTGCATTTAATCAAATATAATATGCAAAACTATTTCTTAAGGTATTAGAGGTGGAATTGTACTAAGACTTTTAGGTCACCATATATCTAAAACACAGACACACACACAGACACACACACAGACACACACACACACACACACACACACACGACATGAAATGGGAAAATCCAAAGGAATATTGAAACATAAATGTATCCAATATTTTTTATTTTTACAAAAAAGATTTCTTACAAATTATCCTGTATTACATAAAGATGGGTATTCTAAATGTAAGCTTTGAAATATGAAGTAAGGCATTAGTATTCTTCTACTTGACAACATTTGCAACAAAAACATCTAGAATAAAAACTCTTCTTGAATTCTTTATTGATTCATATAAGTGGTACAGTGGAGCTGCCTCCATTAGGCTCATACTCTTGAGAGGTGATAATTGTCAAATGCTACAAATCAAGGCTTGATTTATTATTTTATTGATTGTCTCGACTTTAGAAAGTCATGGAGAAAATTTAATAATGGGGACTTTAAAAGTGTGTCCTGGGCACTTCCCTCTTGTCTCCTGGAAGGCTAGTTGTGAAACATTTACCAGCACACACTTAGTCATACCTAATAGTAATGGTCAAGAAACCAAGCAGGGAAATCTTACATAATTTGTTATAAGATGCCATTAAAAAAATGTATTTGGCACAAGGTCATATAAATGAATGGAAGGTCCCATAAGCAGCTCATATAGCATAAATGCCTCTTGTTTTCAGGACTGAAAACTAAAAACAAAACAAAACAAAAAAAGCCTAAAAAGAAAAAAAAAGAAAATTGCCTTTGATTTACACTGTCATCTGACAAACAATGGGGATATGAGTAATATTCTTCAGACAAAGGCAATTCGATTTCCTATCACTATAAGCTCTTGGTTCACATGACAACTTCTCCATTATTTGCCCTTCTCCCTTGCTAAAGTAAACTTATGGATACCCAGAAAGCAGATGAGCACAATCAGTCCTTCATAGATAATATTTTTTCACCCAAGGAAAGCCAATAGCACTGCCTCGCCTATAGCTATATCTAATACTTCATTTGTTTTTTCAACTGTTTATAAAACACTTCAAGACGGGTCAAGCTCAGGGGGCAATCATAATCAGAAATTTAGGATAACTTCTTAGTACTATGGCCCTGTGAGTAAACAATGTACCAATTGTTGATGTAGATTATGTATATTTAGATTTGGAAAAGCTTGAGCTGAGAAGGGGCTCTATGATTTTACTCCCCATGTGCTTTGTGTCCTTTAAAAAAATAGTCCTCAACTTCCTGAGATTCATTATCTACTTGAGCTTCTCAACTGGAGACTTAAGACCCTTCTGACCTCATTCAGACTAATGAACACACAAGGAGTACACCCTTGGCCAGAACAGCTGCAAAGCTTCTTCATGCCAAAGTAGTGATGGAAAATGGATTCATACCATAAGGGAAGGCAAGCAAAGATAAAAGATGCAGAGAAAAATATCTTACTAATTGGACAGACAGCTCTATGCAAGAATTAACAGAGGATATGGACAAGTCATATAGAATATAAAGACCTGGACAAGTTGTGAATCAGTACAACTGGAGGCTGTATCTCTATTGATGAGATCACAGAACTACTACTGTAATTATATGATATGGAGAGATTTATACACAGTACTTTGGAAAGAGTGCATTTTATACATTAGAAAAGGTTTTTAAACAATTATGGAGACTGCAATCAAAATAAAGAAATATGAGAATAAGGTATAATGATGTGTCTATAACTAGTGTATATGAAAGTGATTAGTAGTTGCAGTAGTAGTAGTAGTAGTAGTAGTACTACTACTACTACTACTACTACTACTACTACTATTACTACTACTGCAACTACTAATGTACTAGTACTAGTAGTAAACAGCTGACATTCATATAGCGCTTTTAGGTTTGCAATGCACTTCCCAAATATTATTTTATTTGAGGTTCACAATAGCCTTGTGAAGTAGATACTAAATGAGTGAACATGTACAAAGCACTGGAGATACAAAGAGAACAGACAAGCCCTATTCTCAAGGTGCTCACATTCCAGGAGGGGGAGTGAATGTATAGAACATATCAAATGGAAATGAACAGAGGTTCTTAGGGTGCAGCTACAAAGCAGATATTAATACACATTCTTTACAGTCATTTTGATTGATAAAACCACATCCTTTGAATCATTTGATGGTGCCAATGACTTTGAGGATGAGAACTTTGTTGTTTTCTGGTTCACTATTAGCTATGCCTACAAGGTCATATTTCCATAAAGGTTGCTTCCCTAGTAGACAGAAGCAAGGTATGGACTGGATTTAGGGCCTTATGTTCTTGTGGTAGAATATGGGGGCAGGATATGGGTGGATTTTCTTGGGGATCTTGGGCTTATGTCTGACCTTAGATATTAGGCCTCTTTTTCATAAGGGCTGTTGCCCTGGAGGATGGTTTCCAGGAGCAGAGTGCAAACAAGACAGGCGATCAGGGTAGGGGGCAGAGGGAGAAGAACTGCTCTTTCTTTGCTTTTTGGGTTCAGGTTGCTGGGTTGTTTCCTCTGGGATTTCAGGGGAGGTGGTGGTGGTTTGACCCACCTAGCAAATGCCACCTCCAGTGTCCTCAAGACCTTAGCTAGGTAATCCAGTTGGGCTGGCTTACTTTTCCCATTGATGTCAGCTGGTTAAGAGTTAGTGGTAGTGGTAATAGGGAGGGCTGTGGAGGGCAGGATAGAAGAAGAAACTGAAACTCATGGTCATATGAGTAATGGTAGAGATGAGATTTGAATCCAGTTCATCCTGAATTCAAATTTAGTACTTGACCTACTTAATATACTGTCTTCATGTATGGTATAAAGCCAAAAAAAGAGCCTGAGAAGCCCTATAATTCTGTTATTTTAATGCTTATGTACAGAGGACAAAGAAAAGGGCCAGTTCTTCTAATTAGATATGTGATATTAGACAAACTGCCATCAAGGCTACTAGAAGAGTTGAAAAGAACCATTTCTGAGCCTAGTGAGGAGCTGTGGGACTCATGACATTACATCTACCTTATGCAAACTGGCATGGACCAAGAACCGAGAGTTAGTAGTAGACAGAGAGAAAAGAAGCAGAATGGGTAGATACATGGAGTGCCAGAGCAAGAGTCATGATCATACAAGTGAAGCAACTGAGTAGGGAGAAGACAACCTTGCCCTTAAGTTTGGTCCTCAAATCTACTCATTTATCCCAGATTTCACCTAGAAGTTGTTGCATATCAAGGTGGGTAAGTGGGTAAGAACTGGGTCTATGGAAAGAAGTAGCATTAAAATGGAGGTAGGATATAACTACTCCCTTATTAAAGGAGTCATGTACAATACCAGTCCTTTTTTGGTCCTTTAAATGTATTTGAATAAATTTGTTCTATATTCCACAACTTGTTTCCTTAATGAATGTAGAGAAAAAATGCCTCTGGGGGAACTATATACCTGAACTAGAAACAAAGAAAATTCATATGTTGCCAGGCCTGATCCCTGGATTGGAATTGAGCAATTATTTGAATTTTTATTGAGAGGCCCCTGAAGACTGAACCTGGTCCATATGAGGTCAGAACTGTGAGTCTGAGCTACATTACACAAGAATATTTGTTTAAATTCATCTAAGAAGGAAAGAAGGAAGGCACTTTTATTTTAAACTTTTACTTTAAATATTTTACATATTGTATTAAAAATTTTATAAAAATGAGTTTAAATTAACTCAAATAAAAACAGTCATATACCAAAAGCAAACCAGAAGAAAATATACATATTTGAGGTAAGAAATATAAATAATTCTCTTATTTATTAGCTGGTAGTCACCTTAACCAGTGCTAGTATTTTTGAGTATTATTCTAATTGGGTAGTAGTGTTTTTAAATGTAAAGTAAAGAATAAGTGAACAAAATACATATTATTTTGTCTCTGAATTTTATAAAATGGATCAAAATGGATCAATAAAATATGTATGACAATAATGTACATTATTAAATGGAGTCCCTAGAAGACTGAATCACATTTGGAGTATGGATGAATGACAAAAAACGGAAGGTATGTAGAATAAAAGAACAAAAATGATTTTTTAAAATAGAAGGATTGTCTTATAAGAAGATTAAAGGAGTGACACGCAGAATTTGCAAAAGTGATGACTAAAAGAGACAGTACATGATAACATTTTATAAATATTTGGGATATGAAACAGTAAGGAAAGGAGCTCTAGAGGAGTGTACAAAAAAGATAACTAGCAGTAATTAAAATGGTAATGTAAATAAGGAAGTGAAAATTCAGCCCAAACACACAGAAAACATATGCAAAAAAATGCTCTCTCTAGTCAAAGAAAATAGGGAATGTAGTACAATTTTATATGTGAAAGTGGTTATGGCTACAGATTGCGGGTGGGGGGTGTGGGGGATGATGAATGAACCATATCTACTAGGGAAATTTTAAAGATGTCTGAAAGGAGTTGCAGAAAAACTACAATATCCCTAGAAGGCCCATTGAAATCCTGGCTATTATCAATTTCTCCAAAAAGAATACAAGGAATTTTAAAGCCTTCTGTTAAAAAAACAGAGTGATCAAGCCATACCAATTAGTAAGTCTAATTTTGAAGAAGGCCATAGCATAAAACCCAAAAATCTTTGGTACTAACATATTGATTTAACAACATACAAAGTCATTGTACAATTCAAAAAAACAATAGTGCTATCCTAAGAAAAAAGAGGAGGAGGAGAGAGAAAGAAGCTAAATGCAGAACATTTAGCAAATCCTTGACTTTTCTGAATGTTAATTCCATCCTTTAAAAGTTGAGAAACCAACAAGAAGGTCAATTCTGGATCTGAAAATGCAGGTTTTCATGGGTAAATGATGAGAACTTTGACTAGAAATGTCCTCTGAAAATTTGTGATTTAAGATGAAGAAAAGTCAGGTATGGTCTTGATATACGACTCAGTATCTGGGGAGAACAGATTTCATAAGATATAGAAGAAGGATAGGCAAATTCCCACAACCTAAAATGCTTTTGGGGAAGTCAAGTCCTCAAGAGAGATAAAAAACCTTCCAAGAATGAAACTGTAGCATTCAAAGTCCTTCATAATCTACTCCCCTTGAACCCTTCCGATCTTCTTTACAGCTTCCCCCAGTCCCAACATATTCTTTGATCCAGTGACACTGGCTTTCTTGCTGTTTCATGAACAAATCACTCATCTCTAAGCTCCACAGGCAGGTTCTCCAGATGTCTCCATGCCTGAAGTGATCTCCTTTCTCTTCTCTGGAAAGTCTCCTGACTTTCTTGGCTTCCTTTGGGCTCCAACTAAAGTCCTACTTTCTGTAGGAAGCCTGCCCCAATCCCTCTTCATTCTAATGCCTTCTTTCTGTTAATTACTTCCAGTTTATCCTGTATGTTGCTTGTTTGTACAAATTTGTTTGTTGTCTCCCTCATTAGACTGTGAGATCTTTGTGGGGAGAGACAGTCTTTTGCCTTTTCTTGTGTCCCAGGCCCTTAGCACTATACTGGTACATATTCATTGCATAACAAATTCTTATTGACTTACTAACACAAAAGATAACTGTGGTGAGGAAGAAAAGCAAGACCTGTCTGAAGAAAGTGATGAGGATCAAGAGAACACACCAGTTAGTATATGTTTTTAAAATATAGAGAAATTAGGACCAATGCCAGATAACAAGTTGAATATAAAAGAAAGATAGAGAAAATTAAGAAGAGTGTTAAGTGTTAAAACACTTAGAAAAGTGTTAAAAGCTCAAAATGAGTTAAGGGACGTGAGGACGGCCAAAGATGACAAAAATGGTTCTGCAAAAGACATTTGGGGAAGAGGAAAGTCAAAGGAGGCACAAAACTATTCCTTGTAGTGGATAGGAAGTTGGTAACTGACAAAAGAGAAATTGTTGTACACCTTCTGTTTTCTCTGCTAAGAAAAATGACCTGTAGATTGGAAAAGTGCAGGGGCAGGAAGGAGGAGGAAAAATGGCTAACAGGGAGATGATACCACTTCAAATAAGGTGTTAGTTAGCAAGAAAAGACAGAGTAGCCCTTGATGAATTCACACAAACCCTGTAGAGATTTCAGTTGCCTCTTCAGGGGCTGTAGTCAGAGCTATTTAAGGACCAAAAAACAGAGCTCTCATGACCAAAGCCCTTAGCACAGTCAAGTCATTCAATATCCAAAATGGATGTGCTATTTTTCTTTTTAATTTTAAGCATTTTTATCTAAAGTTCTGAATTCCAAATTCTATTCCTCCCTCCCTCTCCCTGTGACAGTAAGCAACCATATATAGGTTTGGATATGGTACTATTAATGAAAATGATACCAAAAAACATATTACCATTTGCCTTGCCAATACAGCCTAAGTACCATTAGATAACTCCATCTGACTTATGGGTGTTGTTCTTCCCCCTCCTCCCTGTCCCCACTGGAATGTAAACTCCTTGAGAATAGAGACTATCTTATATTTCTATGTATATTCTCAGTGCTTAGCAAAGGGATTTGTAAATAGAAAGCATTTTATACTCCTTTGATTAATTCCTGGATGATCCCAAGGTAGTATGATGTAGTGGAAATGGTACTGGATTTGAAGTCAGAGGTCCTAGGTTTAATCACTGATTCTGCATTTACTATCAGTAAGACCTTGGGCAAGTCATTTGACCTTTTGGGCAAGTCATTTGTAGGCCTCTATTTCCTCATTTGTAAAACAAAAGTTTTGGACTTTTAAGGTCCTTTCTAGCTCAAAAACTGTGATCCTATTAACTTGGAGGAGAGATTTCAGCGGAGTACCTCACTCCCACAGTATTCCTTGAATATGGGTTCAATTTTATATTGCTTATCAGTGTCTTGGATACAGGCATAGATGACATATATACCAATCAAAATGGAAAATGACACAAAACTGTAAGGGATATCTAACATGCTGAATGAATCAATCAATTAACAAATATTTATTAAGCACCTACTATGTGCCAAATACTATGCTAAATACTGGGGATACAAAAAGAGGCAAAAGACAGATATATACAGGGCAAGTTATATATAGTTATAGTAAGCTCTAAGTCAATATCCCAAAATATTTTAAGTGGTTAAATGCAGTAGGATGAAATTCTATACAAAGAAGTTCTTACACTTGGGTTCGAAAAACCAAGCAAGAACAAGATTAAAGTATATATATAGGTTTAGATAGCAGTTTGTTGGAGAAAGATATAGAAATTTGAAGGACTTCAGGCTCAGCATTAGTTTAGTTCCCTCTTATTGGAGGTTCTCAAGTAGAAAAAAGACATCATTTGTTAAGTAAATTGTAAGGTGGAGTCTTTTTATATATAAGTTGAACTAGATGTTTACTTAGATCCTCTCTGAGTCTCAAATTCTGATTTTGTGACTGCAAGTTACAGAGAAATGGCTGATCTCTCTCTCTCTCTCTCTCTCTCTCTCTCTCAGCTGATACACATACACACACACACACACATATGGGAGGGAGGGGAGAGAGGGAAGTGTTCAAAATGTGAATTCTTCACAGAAACAAAAGTGTAGGTCCACAAAAAGGAGAGAGAAAAAAAATGACTGCTGATTCCTCAAAGGAAATGACTACCTTAGGTGTTAGTGGGGAGTGGTGGTGTCAACCTGGTGTTCCCCAGTCTGACACCCCAGTGCCTGATAGTGTTCATATTGCTCAAAAGTTTGAAATTTGCCTGAGGACTAAGTATTAAAATGTCAAAAATCATTTAAGTCAGTGCTTCCCAGTAGAATGATCTCAAACAATAAATCTTTACAGGTAAACCTAATTTAATGGGCTTCTAAAATGACTGCTAATATGATATCCCTGTACTACACTCTCATTCTCAGGAATTCCCAAGTGATAGGAACATGGCTTATTCTCTTCTCGCTATGCCTTTTCAGAAGCCGTATCATCAGTAAACTTCACTGTCTACCACTCCTTCAATTATAATTGTATTCTTTATTATAATTATAAAATGTTTAAAATCTATAATATATACTAAAAATAAAATAATAATAATAATATAATTATAATATTAGAGAAATTTAAAAAATAACTCTTCTTTATGGAAAGGCTGAGAAGCTTGATCCAAATAATAGTAGAAAGACATAGGCAATTACTCTGATTACATGAACACATATTATATAAATGGTGAGCAATGATTACCATTCAATTATTATTCAATAATTGTTACATAAGCCACATGATATTTATAACTATATGATACAAGAGTGACTGACATTTAAGTAGTCTGTTTACAAAACACTTTATTCACCATAACCTTGTGAGGTAAAGAGTACAAATACTTTTCTCCCAATTTACCAACTGACAGATCTTTTGATAGATCTATGATCTTATCAGTGTGGCTGCTCTCTCCACTGGTAATGACTTTTAACCTTTTTCTTCTTTCTGTAAATCCTCCAATGGAATTCAATCTGTCGAAAACAGAACCTATTATTTTCTCCCCTAAACCTTTATACCCCCTTTTACTATCCGTATTAGTGTAGAAGACAACACTACCCTCCCAGTTCCTCAGGCTCACAACCTAGGAGTCCTTCTGGATTCCTCACTATCTCTCACCCTTCCCCCACCCTCACATCCAAATGAATGCCAAGGCTTGTTGATTTCACCTTTGCAACATTTCTCAAATGTGCCTCCTTCTCTCCTCTGACACTGCTACCAGTAGTGAAGGCCCTTACCACCTCATACTTGGACTACTGCAATAGCCTGAAACAATCTGCATACTTTAATTCTCTCCCTACTCCAAATCATCTTCCATTCAAGAGATAAAAATCTCCCTAAATAATAATTTCCTAAACAGAAGTTTTGATCATGTTGTATCTAATCAATGAACTCCAGTGGCTTCCATTGCTTCCAGGATCAAATACAAACGTCTCAGTGTGGCCTTCATGATCTAGCCCCTTCCTACCTTTCCAGTCTTCTTATAGCTTACTGCCCAACACACACCCTTCAATCCACTGACACTGACTTCCTGACTGTTCCGTGAACAAGACACTCCACCTCTTGATCTGGGTACTGTCTCTGGCTGTCCCCAATGCCTGGAATGTTCTCCCTCCTCTGACCAGAATACTGACCTCCCTGACTTCCTCTAAGGCTCAGGTAAAATCTCATCTACTACAAGAAGTCTTCCACAACCCATATTAATTCCAATGCCTTCTGTCTATTAATTATCTCCTATTCATGCTTTGCTTTGTAAATATTTGTTTGTATGTTGTCTCCCCTCATTAGACTATAAGTTCCTCAAGGACTGTCAAGGGACTGTCTTTTGCCTCATTTTGTACTTCTATTGCTTAGTGCAGACCTGGGCACATAGTAGGAGCTTAATAAATGCTTATTAATTGGTGACTAGTCATTAAGCTAAGCTAGAAAGTGCCAGAGAGAGGATCTTAACTTAGGTCTTCCTGTTCTTTACAGTTGCTACACCGGACTGCTTTCATTTTAAAAATATAATTTGTAAAACATAAAATACAGAAAAATACCTTGAATTCAATTAAACCACGTGGAAAGCTGACTTCGGAAGGGGAGAGAGACTTCATTTGTCTAGTTATTATAGTTATTGTCACCAAACCAAAAACTTCTTCAAAAGTTTTTCATATGCAAGCAAAGAGCATTTCAATTTTTAAGAGTGAATAAGTGGGGAAACTGTTTTGTGTTCTCCCAGAGTATTTGTCAATGGTAAAGGAATACTGTCTACAAATCTAACTATAAACTAGAGGATGTCAGTCTATACTGAAAACCAGAAAGGGCATTTCACTCCTGGTGGGTTTAAAGAAAGCTTTCTTTACATACAAATGCAAGGGCATTGTGTAAGACCTGTAATGTTTGCTGAACTCTAACATGACTTCATCCTGTGGTTTCACCATGTGTAGCCAGATTTTCTTTCCACTGAAGTTTAGATCAACAATGCTCACTGAAAAATTATTATTGTATAATCATGGAAGCATAAATAAAACAATGAGCTGTTATTGGTTTGCTTGTATCTTGACACTCCTCTGTAAATGCTAACCAAACAGACCAATAGCAACTATTTAGTAATAGTGGCACGGTTACTAACTACATCCCAAAGGAAAAGTAGCATCTGACTACTACAAGTAAATGAAAACAACCCTCTAGTTTAAATATCCAACTTTTGGCAAAAACCGGAGTTATCGAAGATGGCGGCGTAGAAGCAGCAAGGTCCCGCAGCTCCCACACCACCACTCTAAACACCCAGAAAACATGAGCCCAAACAAAGTCTAGGAAAGTCTAGGACTCTCAGACTCACAAAAATACAGAGAACCCATCTCTCGCTGAAGGCAGCTTGGCAGCAGGGGCTCATCGTGGCAGCTGGAAAGGAGGAACAGCCTGAAGCTGAGACCGTGGCCAGGCCTGGGACTGTGGGAAGGAGCTGGGCTGAGCTGAGCCAAGCCCTGGAGCCAGCCTGCAGTGGTTCTACAGCCTCCAGCACCTCCAAATCTGCCAAGGCATGAGGAATGGGATGGGAGAGGGGCAGCTCGCAGGGCAGCTCAGCAGAGACCTGGCCAGCCCAAAACTGCAGCCATGGCCAGGCAAGACCCCGAGGAGGGTGGCCTGGAGGAGCCTCCCAAGCCACAGTGTGAGTCTATTTCAAAGAAGATCTAAAGCACCTGCCTGAGGGGAGCTTCAGTCAGAGACGGTTAGTGAAAGTTGAAACTTTGAAAATTAATTTGAGGGTGATAAAGCAGTTCAGCCATTCTGCCCCCGGGGCAAAGAAGCAGTGGGGGAAGGGAACTGCTGGATCCACTGGTAGCCCCCACCAGGCTGCTTCAGAGCCCCCGGCCTGCGGACTCTGCAGGGGGGCTGAATCGATTGATCAGGGCCAAGTGCTCTTGCGCTGAGCGGCCTGGATCTGGATCATGGTCTTGGGTGGTGGTCCTGGGGTGCACTTTCAGCAAGCCAAAGCTGGGGGGACTTGCAACACCCCCCTAATAGCTCTGGCAGTTGGGAAAACCCCAGCGATTTGGAACAGAGCTTCCCCCCTTGGAAGCAGAGTTTCACAGACCTAAAAAAAACCAACCAATTAATTG
>CM053594.1:127495459-127547984 GCA_028646575.1 Pseudocheirus occidentalis | reverse complement strand
AATTTTGAGGTGGGAGAGGACTAGAATGAGAGGAGACAGGGAGAGACAAAATGGGATTAATCATCCCATAGAGAAGAGGCAAGGGATAACTATTGCAATGTTGCTTTCAATTACTCTCATTGAATTTGGCTTAGGGAAGAAATGGCATAAACTCTAGACTGGGCGTCATGCCACACAGGAGAGTAGGGGGCATGGGGATGAGAGGGGGGATGACGGAGGGGAGGGCAGGGTCTGGGGGAGGGATGCTAGAAGCACACACTTCAGTAAACGGACAGGGACAGGGTAGAGAATGGAACAAGGGGTCGGGGGGAGGGATAAGAAGGAGAGACAGACGATCACTATCACAGTGTGTCCACTATGAAGATGTCCTGTATAGTCATACACCCATAGCCTGTATTGAACTGAGTGTCCTTCCAACGGGGGTGGGTGACAGGGGAGGAACTGAAAGAATCTAGAACTTAAAGTTCTGCAATACCTGCAACTGGGAATTAAGATATACAGGCGCTGGGATAGAAAGACCCTCCCTGCCCTACCAGAAAGTAAGAGAGCAGAGCAGGGAAGCAGCTTTACAGTGGGATTGCCGTTTTGGGGCTGGGGCCGGGGCAAAATGGGGAGAAAATGTGTAATTCAAAAATGTAATGAAAATAAATAATGGAAACAAGAAAACAAATAAAAACTAAATCTAAAAAAAACAAACAAAAAAGAATGAGACATATAAATACATACATATATATATACACACACATAATATTACGTGATCAATATTCTGGTTATGCATAATAGGCATGAAAATGGAAATGATTTGCATAAAACCCATTAATTGATTTCATGAATGGAGAGAATTGGATGGATATTTATACACAAATCACTCTTTTACAAGAGTTCTTAGCCTGGGGTCCATGGACATCAAAAGGATCTGGAGATAGATTTTAGGGACTCCAGGCACTTGAATGGGGGAGAAACACATATTTATTTTTACTGTGCCTGGAACAACATAAGCATTTAACAAATACTTATTGACTGACTAAACTGTAATTGAAAGCCAGTCTTTCCTTCAATTAATTTTTAAAAAATCATTGCTCTGAGAATGAGATCATGACATAAAGTTAAAAAAAAGTTTGCAAAAAAAATAAATAAATATCCAACTTTCTGTGACAAATACAATGTCCTGCTAAGATATTAAAATATTTATTATAAATTCCCATTTCACCTAAAGGGGAAACCTCATAAGCTACTTATCTATTCACTCTGAAATCTACTGCAAATCTGATGATGACCCTGAAATCTTACTGTTGGTTAAAAGCAGCATCATTGTGTAGCTTTTACATTTGCTTCTTCAAAGATTTTTATTCTTATCAATAAAAGTGAGTAAGAGTGAGAATTTCATGTGTGTGTGTGGGGGGGTGTGTGTTCTTAATGGTTTTCCAGTAGCAATTGTATGACAGTGAAAGCGGGACTATAAGGAAAGATGAGCACCAAAGAATCAACTCTTTCTACTTCTGTTGTTGAAGATTTTTGAGAGTTCACTGGATAGTAAGAAGGTCAAATCAGTCAATACTTCAAGAGTTAATTCAGGCTATTCACTGAAAAGTCAAATAAAAAGCTGGAGTTTAAGTACTTTGACCACATGATGAGAAGACAGGACTCTGTCTTAGAAAAGATGCTGATATTGGGAAAGATTAGAAGCAAAAGGAAAGCGGGATGGCAGATGATGATATCATATAGACAGTATCATGGAAACTATGAACATGAACTTGGACAGACTTTGAGAGATAGTGGAGGATAGAAGGGCCTGGTGTATTATGATCCATTGAGTCACAATGAGATATGACTGAATGATTGAAGAAGCACAACAAAAAGATTGAGGAATTATTCTACTTTGCCCAACTCTTGGCATCCAGTTCATGTTGGAAACTTTGAGATCACAAAAGAATCAGGCTCAGATTTGTGGAGGCAACTTGGAAGTGCTTCTTTCCAGGGTACTTACATTTGACATGAAACAAGGGCAGAATTCTCAGACTACTGTGGATTACACAACCTGAGTCCCAAAGTTTTCTCTTGCCAATTGCCTTTGAAATTCAATTCTATGTTTACTTAAGCATTAAGGTGAGTTCACTGTGTTAAGTAATAAGCAAAATAAAATACGATTTTATGCTTAATAAGATGGCAATATTGTACTTTGTGGCAAGGACAGATATAAATAAAATAATTCTTCAAAGTTTATAATAATGATCATCTTCCTGACAACAGTAATAACAAGACATCAACAAATTTTTAAAATAAAAGCACCAAATCTTATTTTAAAATAGTCAGTGGTCTCAACTGAATGATTTTCATGAGTTGTTTTCACTAAAATCTCTGTTAATAGCAGATTGACTTTCTACTCAATCATTATTTTTAAGCAATGACAAAACCCTTGGCAACTGACAAATACTCAAGTCCAAAAACAAGGTCATGAACCTTAAAAAAAGCTGCATTGGATAAGAGTGTACATACTATGTTTAGACTGATAAATATGATTTCTTATAAAGCCCATATTTAGGAAAATGTGCTATATCTACATCCTTTTAAAATGTCTCAGTATCTAAACAGTGGGTATAGACTATCAATTTGTGGTAGTTTCAAACTGTTCATTTTGGGTATATTTTGAGATCTGTAACTCCTGAGTTGCCACAAGATGATTTAAGAAAAATATGTACAGTGCATTAAACTAGTTTTACCTCATACTGCAAATCTGTTCATTATATTAAAAGTGAAATGAAAATGTTTTTTGCTTAAATAGGTACATTGCATGGCTATTAACAAATGACTATACCACTGAAACAGTTACTTTGATAACTTCTATTATGTAACTAATGAGGATTCTTCTTTTTTTTTTTTTTGGAGGGCAGTTGGGGTTAAGTGACTTGCCCAAGGTCACACGGCTAGTTTTTTGTGTTAGGTGTCTGAGGCCGGATTTGAACTCAGGTACTCCTGACTCCAGGGCCGGTGCTCTATTCACTGCGCCACCTAGCCGCCCCGAGGATTCTTCTTAATAAATGGATGAATAGCATATTTAAAAGAAAATTTTAAAATTAAATTTACAGACTTCTAAATTTGATTGACTGTAAAAGAAATTATGCATGTAGTACAATAAATAACAACCGATAATTTTCTCTAATGTAATTGGTTTTAACTACATGTGGAGGCAGTAAGAATCCCAAGATTTCCCAAAGCTAAGATTAAACTGGAATGGATTACCTTTTGTGGAGTAAGAAATCAACAGTCTCACTTTAAGTGGTAATTAAATGAAAGCACTCCCCAACCCCTACCCAGAGATTCAGTTAGTTTCACTTCAATTCAATCCCTTTCTCAAATCTTGATGGTTCAATCAAATTGGCCTACTATGTGCTCATCTTATAGACATTCTAACTCCATGCCTTTGGACAGAGGTTAACTCATTTCTATAATGCACTCTCTCCCTACTTCCCCCAGGTAAAATCCCCAACTAACACCATTTCTCTAATCTCTTAATACTGAATCTTTGGTATTACCTTCAGTTCTTAGCTTTCCTTCACTTCCTATGTCTAATCAATTGCTAAGAACTATTGATTCTATTGTATCTCTGCAAGACTGTTTTAGTCCTACAGCAAAGACACTAGTAAAGGCACTCTTTAATGTTCATGTGAACAGCTCCAACTCCAATAGCTTCCCACCAGGCCTTCCCACTTCTATTCCCCACAGAAGTTATCATACCACAGCCACTGTCTATGGCAGAAATATATACAATATTTATAGATCACTAGGACAATTCTCCTGACCTACATAAATATTCAAACTGTTACATGTGGCTCCCCCAGCCATTCATGTTGTGTTTGACAAAATACTTGTTTTTTCTGAACTCCTCAGGAGTCTAAGTCAGCCAAGTCTGAACAAACAATAATTAGCAGACGCTCACCAAAGCCTAATTGCCCCAATGCAAGCAGTTGCCTCAATGAGCAGGTATCTTTGAGAAGCTTTCATGGGAAAGATTCCAAGACCTCTCACTTCTTCCCTATCCCTTCTTCTGCTACACATTTGTTTTTGAAAATGCCTTAAAATTTGTATTTATTCTTAAAAATAAAAATAATTGTCAAGAACCTAATGTTAATATTTAAATAGCAATAGTCTTACTTATTGAAATTACTTTGGGGAATTGAGAGTCTATTAATAGATTTATTTCAATGAAAGAAAAATTGCCAAAGCCATGTTACTTCAGGCTTTTTAATGTACAGAAATATTGCATAATGGTTTCTAATAATTTCTTGCCATACTCTATTATTATTACTCTTACTGAATCATTAGGCACAAAGCCTGCTCCACCATGGTTCAATTTCTTAGGAGTCCAAACCCTACTATAGTTGTTTGTTCTCAGGAATACAGTGAACTTTTAACTGAAAACAGAAGTGTTCTATGGGTTTTTAGAGTCTGCCTTTGAATCTAGCAGGGGAATTTTGAGTTCATGGGCATAATGTACTCAAGTGTACAAAGTATCCTTCAAGTAGTCCCTTCAAAAGAAGTTGTAGTCGATGCCAGATAGACCCACAGGTCCCATTAACAATATTTCACAATAACTCCAGATTAGGGCTATCAGGAGCTATTGTGACTTCATAATCAATTTCTCCTGCTCATGGGAGAGTTGCATGACAGAGCAAAGATATGGGATTTGCCATCAGAACAACTGAGTTCCCATTCCAGGTTCACAACAGAATAGTTGAGTCACATAACATTTTAAAGGGAACATGTAGTGAATTCCTTCATAAAGGGAAGAGCTCTGTTGTAAGCTAAGAAGTAAAGAACGGATTTTTTTTTAATTAAAGAAAGCATGTGGAAGAATTAGATTCTTATTACTTATGTAAAATAGCCTGATAGGCTGGAAAAAACAATGCAGCTGGACTCAGAAGAGTCAAGTTCACATTTCATCTCTGACAGTCAATAAAACTTTATTAAATGCCTACTATATGCTAAGCACTCTAATAAGTGCTGGAGGTACTAAAAGAAATATAATATAGTCCCTTCTCTCAGAGAGCTCACAATCAGAAAACAACAAGCCAACAATTATATACAAAGAAATTATAAATAGAGCACTGTGCTAAAGAGAGGACAGGAGAGGGAGTTTAGATAAGAAATTTTCCCTTCGTCCAGTTAAGTAAATATACATATAAATAACCTAAATATGAAATAATTTATCAGGATGTTAGAGAAAAAAACAAAATCAGGGGAGAAAATATTGTTATCAGTTAGGGATCTCAGAGAAGACTTCAAGAAGGAAAAGTACAATTGAAATGGGTCTTAAAGGACAAGAAGGAATTTAGTCAAGGATAACAAAAGTAGGATGGAGGAAAATGAGGATCTGGAACATGCCCTCCATTCTCAAATTTTCTTGGAGCACTTTCTCTTGGTTCACTTTTGCCCCTAATATAACTCCACCTTGTTTCATGGTTTCCTGTGTACATTTCATACCCTTCTTCTATTCTTCCTGAGGGCAGGTAATATTATTTTTAGCTTTTCATCCCCAATATTGCACATCATAGGCACTTAAATGTTTGTTGTCTAGAAACAATGAACTGCATTTCAAAGTCACCCCAGATTAGTCCGCATAAGCGTTACCTGGCAAATCCAGCAATTTCTACTGCCCTGATATTCCAACTATACATTCACATGGCCACCTTTCTAGTTCAGGCTGTTACTGATTCTCTTTTAGGCTATTGTAATAGTGTTCGACGTGGTCACCATGTCCTGCCTTTCTGCATATTCCCAAATTTTTGCGGTGTGCTAGACCACAACAGAAGCTTAATGGATGCCAGTGATTTGACATTGTCTTTTCACTTTGCAATTCATCTTCCATATAGCTAACCAATCCGCCAAACTTAACTGGATTCCTAAAACAGAGCTCTAACTATAAAACTCACTTAATCTTGAAGTTCTATTAATTGGGTCCTTGCTGCCCTAGTATAAAATACTCCCAGGATTAAAAAATAAAAACAAAAACTGCATTGGGTATTTAAAGACTTGACTTCATACTAATTTTCTGGGCTTATTACACATTATGACCCAAACTAGACTACTTGCCTTTCCTCATACATCTCCTATCTCTGTACCTTTGCACAGACTGATTTTCATTTAGCTAAGTGGCTTCAATAAACTGGGCTTGTAGTCGGGAAGACCTGAGTTCAAATATGACTTCACTCATGAACAAACCTTGTGACCTAGACAGATATAAAAAGAGGTAAAGTCTCAGTTAAGTGGGTCCTCAGTTTCTTCATCTGTAAAAAGAGGAAGTAGGATTTGATAAACTCTAAGGTTCCTTCCAGCTCTAAATCTACAACAGTATGGTCTAATGCATTCTCCTCCAGAATTTCCACCTCTTAGAATCCCTGGCTTCCTTGAGTCTTGTTTCAAACACCACCTCTTAAAAAAAAAAATAAAGGTCTTTCTTGATTCCTCCAAATTAGTCCCTCCCTCAATATCAGTGCTATTACTCTTTCTATGTTTTATAATTATTCATCACTGTACATGTTATCTATGCTTTTTAAAGGCAGGGGATTTTTTGCCGGTTTTTGTTATTGTTGTCTTGGTATATTCATTGTCTAGTAAGTCATGATGCCTGGAGCATAGCAGGCCTTAATAAAATTTTGAATGAAGGAATGAAATTAAGTAAAACACAGTAAACAACATGAACAAAGACATGGAGGTGAGAAAGGATCACAGAATCAAGGAATCTCAGAGCTGGAAGGGACCTCAAATGCCATCTACTTCAAACCCTAACTTAAAGACAGAGCAGTATATGTCATCTGGTTGGAATACTGAGTTCATGGACTGTTTTACAGTAATCTATCAATAAAAAATTTATTCAAGGCCCATTCTATGTGTCTAGCACTGTTCTGGGTGGCAGAGACACAAAGACAAAAATGAACTCTTTCTACACCAGACCTCCCAGACACAAGGGTGCTAAGGTACTACATTTAGAAGGCCTCCATGCAAGCTGCCCTTGACTTTCAGGAATCCATTTCTACCTACCATCCAGTTTCCAGTTTCAGAACCCTATGGAAACAGGATAACAATCAGATTTGAGATTCCTTTGGTATGGGGAACCCCCAGAAAAGAAAAGTCCTTTCTTTTGGGGGCAGTACTTTCTCTGAACTTTACAGTCTTTGAGATTTGCCTAGAGAACTACAAGGTTAAGTGGTTTGCCCAGGATCACACAGCATCAGGTCCCAAAGGTGAGATGCAAACTTAGACCTTCCTGATTCTGTAGCCAGCTTACTTCCTATCTTTGAGGTACAAATCCCATAGCTAAGTGATGCCAAGGTCAAAAGTAGCACACGGGAGTTGCCTCATTACCAGTGCAATGCTTTCCACTCTGCCATACTCTTATCATCTTAATTCCTGGAAAATGTTGATTATATATTCCAAGAGAAGAAGGAATAATAATGGGTTAGAAATTATAATAAAACTCAATTCTGTATCAACTTTCAACCACCCAGTGAAAGGGTTTTATAGATATTATCAAATTAATCTAGGAGAAGTTCAACTGAAGAAATGGGGAGGTATAATACAAGGAGGATATAGTTGGAGAAAATATCTCATACTAGTTGACTCTTTCAAATTTTTTGGATTATTGTAAAATTAAAGCTCATATGAATTAACAAGGATGAGTCATAATATATATGATGCCAAAATTTTAATGTATAACTAAGAATATGAAGGAGCCATTTACTTGTAGGAAGAATTATAGTTCAAAAAGGAGAATGGGACTTTTTCCCGTATCACCAGAATCAAATTCTTTCCCTCCTTTTGTCCCCCATGTATTCCATCTAAGATTCTATAGAACTAAAACAGGCTCATCCTTTTTTATGTGTTCAGTGATATATATATATATATAGGTAATTTGAGGAACTTGGTTTTTATTTCATGGATAAGCACTGTATTTGGAGCCACAGGGCCTGGGTTCAAATACCAACTTTGCTACTTATGACCTCAGGGACTTTGGGCAAGGGCCTTAGATTATTTAGGCCTCAGTTTCCTCATAGGTAAAATGAAGGCACTGAACTAGACTAAATGAACTCAAAGGTTCATTTTAGCTCTAAATGTCTACGCTGAGTCAAAACATAGTATTTCCATTAACTTTTATACACACACACATACACACACAATTAGCAAGGCACTTAATGTCCATGGGCTTCAGTTTCTTCATCTACAAAATGAGATGATGCTAGATAATCTCCAATGTTCTCTGCAACTCTGATATTTGATGTTCTCTTCATTAGTACTTTTTGTTGATGAGTGGTTTTTAGCCTTAGAGATTTGTTTGCCAAAAAATATGTTTATTTGATTAGGCTACAAAGTATGCTTTAAATTGTTGTAAAAAACTGATGAAAAAACAATTGATACATAAGAGTATTTATACATATGTACACTGGAATCAGAAGTATCATGAAAATATCACATTTAAAATACTGAAACAATATGGAAAAAGAAGAAAAATTTCCAAGTAATTATCAATAATCAGACCCACTGAATCCAGTATAGCTTATATAGGACAAGGATTCTAGAGAAAAACAGGATCCTCAAGGGACTAATTTCTCCTAAAGGAAGACAGCCCAGTTTGAGTCATAATCTTTTTTAAAAGACTACATAAGTACATGTGGGAGGGCAGGTGTCTCAGGTGCCATGTATTTTATGTACATGGCATGCAAAATAGAGAAAGTCAGCTAAGCAGGAAAGGGCTTAATACTAAACTTGCAAAAACTGAAAAAGAAAGGCCAGAGCAACCCAGAGGAAACTTTATTTGAGCCAGAACTGAGGAAGTTTCACATTCTTCAACAGCAAAGGGAAAAAAAGAAGAAAAGAAAGAACAGAGTGGGAGGAGAGTGGAAGAAATAACACTGTCAACATGGAACGTGATTTCTTACTCAGACTAAAGGTATCAAAGGGATGAAGCCAATTACAGACGATGATTCACTGCAATAAATGAAAGCCTATGGCACAGGTCTGCTTCACCAACTTTCAACCTCTGAAAGTTTTTTCTGAAAGTAGCAGTCAATAAATTGCCCAGAGCTTGACCTAATAATCTAGGAAATAAGCTGATTCAAGTCAAATTTTTAAAAATATCCTGGTGAAGGGACAAAAAGTGCTGAATTGTGGAAACATCCATGCCCTTCTTTTCTAAGGCCATTGTCATCCAAGTGAGAGACCAAAAAGCAAAGGGCCCCACCAATGAAAATTGGCAGAATATATCAACTCAAAGTGGCAACAGTTTAATGCAGAGTGCCCTTTTACACAGTGCACTCATGACTTCCGGGCTTTTCTTCAAGAATGCAGCACCCTGGGAAGCCATTCCTTAGCTATATAAAATCAAAACTAACTCTACCCTTGCCTACAGACACTGAGACTCAAAAAAACAGTGCTTAAAATTCTGGGTGTTCAGTCCTATTGAGTAAAGCCTTTAAAAGACCTGGAATACAAGTTAGTTTAGGTTTCCACTGCACCACGTCAATTCACTAGAAAAGAAGAATCATATTAGATTTCAATTTTATGAATGAGGATCAAAAGGGAGACAGAAGATGGAAATAGAGGAGAAAGAGAAAAAAATAACAATACAAAATGTCTTTACATAAAAAATTAATATCATACAAGTATGATATTAATGCTTATAATATATTAATGTATAATTACATAGGAATATATTGTAGAACATAGTGCCCAGCATATAGTATGAACTTAATAAATAATGACTGAATTAATGAATTTCTTAAAGATTCAGGACATGATTATTTGCTTGTGACTCAGAATAATACTAGTAACTGATAATATATCAATATTTCCTAAATAAGACATGAAGTTTAGAAAGTGGTATAGTTAAAACTGGAACTTCTCAGCTCTAAATTTCCTTGCTTGTTTATTTTTAAAGTCATAGGAATTTACCAAATGAGAAATGTCTGAAAGTTTGCTCTGTGGGTTTATTTGCAAATGTTTAAAACCATAGACTTAATCCCAAGTTTAAAAATTGTTTTTGTTGTTAAATTTTTCTTAGTAAGCAAGGATGGGACATGGAACCAAGTGATCATTCAGAAACTATTTCTGAGTAATTAAAAAAGTTCCTCAAGATTCCTTTCATAACAATATTGACCAGATCAAATCCATACGAATTTGCATGTTTGCTTAATTTTAATAGTATTTTTTAAAAACCAAGAAGCCAAAATTTGTCTTTTAAAATAATTTTTAAGAATTAAGTTTAAAATAAGCCATACTACCTATTGTATGCTCAAAATATATTTTTTCACAGTAACTTTAAAATAGTACATTAAACAATTTAGCAACAAATTTTAGAAATAATACTTTATAGAGGGTCTTCTGAGTTCTCATTCTTCAAACCCCAGCTCAAATAGTTCCAGATCATAACCAAAGTTTAAAAAATTCTCCATCTTCTACTTGAAATAATATTTATTCAATTCAAGTGAACAAGTATCCATTGTACCTACTACGCACAAGGCACTGAGAGGCTCAGAGGTACAAAGACAGAAGTAAAACACTCCGGTGAAAGATACAAAATAAACAAATAAATATATACAAGATAATAGGGAGACTGACAACCCTTATAATCAGGGGGATCAATATGAAAACATCCTTTCCAAAGGAAATGGCACATGAGCTAAGCCTTGGAAAGTTAGGGCTTCTAAGAGGAAGCTAAAAAGAAAGTAAATTCCACATGTGAGGGGCAATTTGTGCAAAGACTTGGAGACAAAAAAGTTCAGGGAACAGCAAATAGGCAAGTTTTGCTGGAACAGAGAATATGTGAAAGAAAAGACCTGTGAAATAAGCCTGGAAAAGGTAGAGTGAAGGCCTCAAAAGCCAAGATAACAGGTTTCCATTTTATCCTGAAGTAAGAGCTAGCCCCTGAAGATTTCTGAACAGGGAAGGAACACGGTTCAAAACTGCATTTTAATAAGATTATTTTGGCAGGGGTGGGCAGGAGAATTTAGAAAGTGGAGAGATTGGAAGCTAGATACATGAGGAGGTTATGACAATAGTCTAAGTAATGAGGTATTGAACTAGGGTGGTGGTTATGTTAGTGGTAAGTGAAAAGAAGATATGAGAATGTGTGCAGAGATAGAACTGATGGAATTTCAAGAATGATTAGGTCACTTAAAAAAAGATTTTGTTCTTAAGTATGTTTATAGAACTTATTTTTAAAATATCATTTTAAGAGACAAATTCTGACTTCTTGCTTTCCAAAACTACCAAGAAATAGTGGCACTGCTCACACTTTAGTCCTCTTTGGAAGAATAAAAAAAGCATATTGAGGGAAGAGTCTATTATGACTCTGAGGTTAAATACACAGGTAAATGAAATGACAATGGTAAACTAATAAAAAACAAGAAAGTTAGGAGAGGGGTCTTAGGGAATGCTGAAGACAGGAAAACTACTGCTAAAATAATGTGTTTAAGATGTCTAAAGGACATCCAGATAAACCTGTCTAGCTGCCGTTGGTAATATGGGAGAAAAATTAGGGATTGCTATATTGAGAGTAAGCTACATAGCAAAGACAACTTAAATCCAGAGGACTAAATGAAATTGATCACTGAGAGTATAGAGAAAAGACAAGAGGCACTGCTCAGGCTGTATTCCAAAGAAATATTTTTTTAAAAAGTGAAAAGAACCTATCCATACAAAAATATTTATAGTTCCTCTTTCATTAATGCCTAAGAACTCAAATTTGAGGAGATGCCCATCAATTGGGAAATGCTTGAACAAGTTGTAGTAAATAATTGTAATGAAATACTACGGTGCCATAAGCAATGATGAGCAGGCTGGTTTCAGAAAAACCTGGAAAGACTTACATGAACTGATGCTGAGGAAAGTGAACAGAACCAGAATAACACTGTACAAAGTACAATAATACTGTACAATGAAGAACTGTGAGTGACTTAGCTATTTTGAGCAATATGATGATCCAAGACAATCCCCAGAACTCATAATGAAAAATCCTATCTACCTCCAGAGAAAGAACTGATGTTGTCTTAATACAGAATGAAGTATGCTATCTTTGTTTTTTCTCTCCTTCTTTCCTTCTTTCTTTCCTTCCTTCCTTTTCCTTCCTTCCTTCCTTCCTTCCTTCCTTCCCTTCTTCCTTGTTCAAGTCATCTTGCACAAAATGACTAGTATGGAAAAATTTTACATGATTAAGCACATATAATCTATATCAGATTCCTTACCATCTCAGGAAGGGTAGAGAGGGAGGGATACAATTTGGAATTCAAAATTTTAAAAATGTTAAAAATTGTTATTACATGTGATTGGAGAAAATATTGTTTTTTTTTTTAATGGGAAAAGATAAGTAAGCCTAGGACAAGTTACAGAGGACCACTCATTGGCAGGCAATGGTACATGGATAATGATCCAGTCAAGAAGACTGAGAGGTAGCAGCCAGGAAAGAGGAGAAATAGGACTGATCAATGTCACATAAGCCAAGGGATAAGAGAACATTCAAAGAGGAAAGTTTCAAAAGGTGAGGAAGTAGGAGGACTGAGAAAGCAATTCAATTTAGTAACGTAGAGGCAGCTAGATAGCACAGTGGATAGACAGCTGAGGCTGAATTCAGGAAGAGCTGAGTTCAGATCTTGCCTCAGACATAAACTGTGTGACCTGGGCAAATCAGGTAATGTCTGTTTGCCTCAGTTTCCTCCCGTGTAAAATGGGGATAACAATAGCACCCCCCCTACAAGGTTGTTGTGAGGATCAAATAAGAAAATAACTGTAAAGTGTTTAGCCCAATGCCTAGCACTGACAAGTGTTGGATAGATGCTATTTTAAATAAATTAGTAGTTGGTAGCAAGGTTTTTAACCTTGGAAAAACTAATTCAGTGGGGGTGGGGTGGGAGGAGAAGAGCATCAGATACCAAATGGTAAGAGTATGACAAGTGAGAGGGAAGAAATCACATTGAGGCAATGGCTTTTTCTAAAAGTTTGGCTATGAAGGGCCAAGACCCGGGATGAGAGCTTGAGGGTCAAGAAAAGCTTTTACTTAAAAAAAAAAATTATGAGGGTGACAAATATATTTATGAACATCAGAGAAACACTCAGTGGATGAGGAAAGAAGAATGGGGATGAGATTAAATTGATGGAAAGGAAAAGCTTCCAGAGGATAGGGATAGGGATTAATCAAGAGTAAAAGCAGAGGATTTGATCTGGACAAGAATAAACAACCTTTTCATAACAACTGAAGTAGAGGAGAAGAACAGGGATGATGTAAAGTTATGAGGTATAAAAAAAGGGAAGAATAGAAAGTTATAACAACATTATGTTTCTAATTAAAGAATAATTATTGTTGGCGGTGCTGAATCATATCTAACTTTTTGGGGTTTTCTTGGCAAAGATAATGGAGTGGCTTGCAATTTCTTTTCATACCTCATTTTACAGAAGAGGAAACTGAGGCAAACAGAGGTTAACTGACTTGCACAGGGGTCAATAGCTAGGAAAAGTCTAATGCTGGATTTGAACTCAGATCATCCTGACCCTGGGTACAGCCCTCTATCCACTGAAGTTCAAAATAGATAATATTTATAAGGCATCCAGCACAATGCCCAGAACACAGGAGGGGGCATATAAATGCTTGTTGCTCCTGCATCCTCCTCCACTGAATGACCTTGCTGTCCATGTAGCTAAGAGGGAAGAAGAAAGGGATGGTATAGGAAATTTAAGCAGAAAAAAAAAAGGTGAAGTATTTAAAGTTCTTGAACATTCATTATACTTGTGAAATTAACTATAGGAAATAACGGTACTCAAAGACCTGACTCTGAATATGTGTTTTTCCCATATTTCTATGGATGTATCCCATTTACTACAAAACCAAATCTTCTTTCCTCCTACTTATTCTAGGAGATTTAATCATTATTTAATAATTGACTTGTAGGAAATACTACCACTACAGGATCTTCATTTTATAAGTAAATGGAGAGGCGTAGCACCAAATTGTTAATTAACTTTCCTTAGGTCATAAAGTGAATGAATGACAGAATACAGAGAACAAGCTCTTACTATTAGTCCTCCAGTATTTTATTCACTAGATTATCATTTCTAGCTTCTGATTTTGTGTTACCCAAGGATGACTTGGAATTACTTGAAAGGACAGTACGGAATTCTCAAAAAAAACCCACCCTTTTTCTTAGTTCATTATAAAAAAAAAATCCAGATATCATTTGGAGAAGGGCAGATAAAGAGAAGTAAGGATATCACTCTTATCATGACATGCTTTACTGTGCCAAAAACATTGGAAATGACTCAGACTGTACTGTCACTGGCAAGGCTGGCAAGCAAGGAGCACCAATTGGATGCCCATACTCAAAAATGTTAGCCTTCCTATAAAGGCAATTAACAATTGTGCATGCATTTCTGTTGTCATTATTACCTAGAAACAGAAAACAGGAGAACTTCTTTAACATAAAATGTTTGCAAAGATTAGTATTCTGGGAAACTGAAATTCTGAGTTAACTCTAAACTAAAGCTCTAACCCTGAGCTTTGCTTCCATGCGGGCTATTGGAGATCTTTCAATGATGTATTAGTATAGCAGGACAGAATACCATACATATCTTCAGATGAAGTCATCACATAGTTTATTTCTGCTGATTGTTCTGAGCCACAAGGAGAGGTGGAGAAGAGTCTGAGACAACATTGATAGAAGACAGAAAATCAATGTTGTCGTTTTTTAAAAAAAACTTTAGTCTAATTTTTCTGATTTGGAAAACAGGATAAAGGGAACATAACTCATTCTCTTCTGGATTATCAAGGCTCTTGTTGTTAAACCAGGGGTTTATCAGTTATCATACTTATCATAACCAGTAGAATCACTGTCTGATTCTACATCAGTAGTTACAGAAGGTATAAAAGACTGGACCAAATGTGTACTGATTCTAAGGCATACCCAGTAATTGTTTTAGTCTCTCCCATTGATTCCTTAATAGCAGTTTGAATCTGAAGGGTAGAATGTCTTCCCATAGGATCATAAGATTATATGTTTGGAGCTGGAAGGGACCTTAGAGGCCAATTGCCTCATTTTACAGATGAAGAAACTGAGATCTAGAGAGGATAAGTATTTTGCCCAGTCATCATTTGGCTAGTAGGTATCTGAAGTGGAATTTGAACCCAGGCTTTCCTGACCTGACCCAGCAGTCACTAAAATCCACAGCCATGTTTAATAATAATGATATCTCATATCTGTGTGTTGCTTCATACTTTTCGAAGCACTTCCACAAACATCTGCTCATTAGATTCTTGTCACAAATCAGTGAAATAGAGATGGAGTTGTTATCATCCAATCCATTTTAGAGATAAGGAGTCTGAGACACAGAGACTGACAGCAACAACTTGCTAAGTGTTTTCCTCACAATAACGTTATAAGGAAGATCATGGAAGTATAATTATCTCCATTTGAGAGTAGAGACTCAAACTGAATGGACTGCTGAAATTTGTATAGCAATTCAAGAAGGAGCAGATAGAATTTAGGTATCCTGATTCTTAGTCCAGCGTTCTTTTCACAACACATAATACCTTCCTTCCTTATTATTTTTTTAATTAAAAAAAAAAGAAGACAGCTTCTTCCATTGCCACACAGTGCTGCTATCTATTTATACATGGACACGGGCGGTATAAAACATTCACAAGGGACACTTGTACAGTCCCATTGATGTACATCTTGGGCTTAGCTAGTCCACAGGAAATAATGAAAATGCTTTTCCAGAGCTTGGCTGTGCAAATGTATGTAATGGAGCAGGCCTGGGAGAGGTCAACCAGCCAACAGAAGTCTACTGAGAGCTACGATTAGTAGATTACCCTTGGAATATTTATGCACAGAAATGAATGAGGAGCCTGGGAATGGGAAAAGTTATTAGTCTCCAGGCCTGACTGTCTACATCATTATATTAAAAAAAAATTCTAGGCAGAACTATCCACATTTTTTTAAAGTTACAACTTATCTCATGGAACAATATGCACTAATTCAAAAATAGTCTTTGCCAATTATTTCGCATTAAGAAAAGTAGTTTATGTCACAAAATCTATTCCAGACGTATTTTATTGCCAGGAAGAAAGAAAATCTTGTAATGCTGTAAAGCCTCATTAATTTGCACTTTCACTAATTTAGCATCTGTGTTCATTCGGTCTGGCCTGTGCTGAACTTTATCTTTACAGCATCTAAGAAATAGAGTCTGCTAATTGAGTTACTAGTGCAAAAAAAGACTGACAGAGAATGCTTAACGTATATAAAAGTATAAACTATTTAAAAGTGCCACAGTAAAGTGTGGGTATGCAAAAGTATTTTGCTAATTACAAATTAATTGCATCTTTTCATCAAAGCATGTGTAGCTGGAGCTGTATTTAGAAACACTGTCTTAAGAGATACTTTAACTTACTATGTTCAGTTAAAACTTAAATGAAAGATTCCATGTATACTAGACTATGATTTAGACTTTTCTCAAATTCAGAGTGACCTGTTTCTAAAATTGTTTTTGAAGAAATCTTTGGATTAGGAAGAAAATCATTAAAATTAATATGCTAGTAAGATTCAAGCATTGTAGGAAATTGAAATGCTTGAATCGTATTGATATACTGATTTTAATGTAAATGTATTTTTCATTTCTCAAGATAAAGGAGGAAAATAAGAGGAATATGCCTATATGAAATAGAAAATGAAACTATAGTTTATAGCACTGGTTTTCTAAATCAAATTGAATTTCTAAAAAAATCAGGGGAATTATTTAATTATTCAGAAGAATAACTTTTTTTTTTTGGCTTTTTGGGGAAGAGGGCAGGAAGACAGGGCAATGGGGGTTAAGTGACTTGCCCAAAGTCACATGACTAGTAAGTGTTAAGTGTCTGAATCTGGATTTGAACTCAGGTCCTCCTGACTCCAGGGCTAGTGCTCTATTCAGTGTGCCACTTAACCATTCCTAGAAGAATTATCTAAAAGGGTTTTCCTTCAGTAACACAAATGAACCTATAATTTTGTATATTTTTCCAATATTGAATACTGTTAGGTTGTTGAACATTCATCACAACAGTCATTCAACAACATGGTGCACCAGCTGGGGTTCCAGATTTAGCTAGTCTCTAAAAAGAACCAGCAATCATGACATCTGCTTAAGCACTGTGCTGGGTTCAGGTGGTGTCAATTTCCTGATGCACCAGGGAGTGAAGTCACAATAAGGATGAAGAACAGAATTTAGGAAGAGAAGAGAAGTTGAAGGTAAGAGTCTGAGCTGGACTCCTGCTTGAGACCTCAGAGTATGATCTGATGGTGTCAGAATTCACTTTAAAAAATTCAAATTCAAGGTAAGGCAAATAGCAGAGGAAATCATGAAGATTTCCCCTTTGTACTGCTATTCTGCTGTCTAGGAAAAGGATCTGTATTTTTAATACCAATATTCTTCTGGGAATGCCATAGGACTTTAAATTATGAAACATCACAATCTCTAAAAATTCAAAATGGCAATTCTCTCTCCAAAGCATGATAGAGAGATAAATAGGCTAGAATGTATTCCCAAGGAGGATGTGATTTAAAAATCATCCTACAAAAGGGGTATGGGGGATCATGTAGCAAGAACAAAGGACAAGAAGTAGGTATTCCAAGTGCTGAATGGATTAGTATCTGTATAATAAAGAAGATCCAGAGAAGGACTTCCATTAGGTAAATAATCAAAAAAGGTTTTCTAGGAAGACATGGCTAAGAATAACCCAGGATAAAAAGGTATGGATAGAAACCGGTATAGTGGGAAGAAATACACACTTACTGATGATCCCTGGAAGTACTGATGTATCAAAATATAGACAATTCTGTCACTTTCCCCTCTATGAATAATATATTGAATAAGTTGTGAGAAGATTCAACTGATGGGAAATTTGCAACAATTTTTAAAAGGTACAATATGAAATTTTTCAATGAAATTTTGAATGAATTTTCTCCTTTTCCATGGCATGGAGTGGCATAGTAGAAGAAGCCTAAGCAACTCTCTTAGACAATAAATTGCAGAGCACGTGATGATCTGGATTGGAAGACAGAATTTCTTCACCAGAAGTGCCCTATAGAAATGAAGTGAAAGGTACATTCCAAAATTTCATAATAAATCATGTTTTATTACTTATAAACAGAGATTCCATTAGTAACTTGGCATACTAGGCATTTAAAATATCACTTTGTCTCTTTATGGTCTTCTCTTAGAAGGTCAAGGAGGTAAATAGTTTTTCTGTCCTCGTCATGGCTGAGTAGAGTGTTTTTTCCACCACAAATACATTCCAGGAATGGGCTTAAGAAATAACCTGTACTGAATAAACCTGGATTGCTATTTCTTTGTTTATCCACTTCACATAGTCAAAAGGATTAGAATATTCCTATTCTTTTACTATGTTAATACTGACCCTTTTTTTTCCCCCATTTTTTCTTTTAACCTTAGACCCTCTGGGCACTCAAGCCTAAGATTTACTAACCTCTTCTGGGACTCTCATGATTGAAAAGAATACCATTCACAGCAAACAGGTTGTAGGCCTCACGGAAGTTCACCACAATCCAGTAAGCATAAAGTTTTGCTGCTCCTGAGGAGGAATTTATTTAAAAGTAACATAAGGATTTTAAAAAGTTAACTTCTAAAAATTTTCAGGACATGACCAATGTATAATTATAAAAGGACATAAAAATCAAAAGAAATCCAGAACAAGAAAGAGCATTCAAATGAAAAGTACCAAATTAAACTTTGGCTCTATTGTGAATATTTCTACTGGGAAATATGTAACTACTCTTTTTTTTTCTTAAACTAGTGTACAGTTCTTTTCACATACAAGAAACAGAAATAGAATATATGAAACATATGGTTTTGACCTTTCCTAGTTTAAAAAAACCAACAGTGATGGTAAGTTAGTAAAAATACGGCATTTTAACACTGTCTGATTTGAAATGATCACTGGAGCCTTCTGTAAATGCTGCTTTAACAATATTCTTGAATCAGTATATGTTCTGAAGAAAGGCACTCTTAGGACACTATGACTGAGGAAACAATAAACATGAAATCTTATCACTTCAACATGATCTCACAACCTTTCAATAAAAAGAATCATGTTGAGTCTAATTTTCCTTTTAAAGTGTTCTGTATAGAAGAGCTGAATGAACAAGGTTCCGTGAAGTGAGGTGGTAATTTCCATCCCTGAGGCAATGGCAGCAAATACTTTTATTTAGCAATTTATAAAGGTATGCCTCTCAACAAGTCTAGTCACTTTTAGTCTATCTTAATGTTAATCTCACACCCAAATGACTTCAGCCCTGAGACATGTGCAGAATTAAACCAGAAACACACAGACACACACCCTAAAATGGACATGTACATGTACACATATGTAAACACACACACACACATATTCTCACCATATGGTGATCGAGGATAAAAAGGGGTGGTCTCCTTTTGGGGTATTTCTTGGACTTTGCCATAAAGTTCACTTGTTGAGGCTTGATAGAACTTTACAGAATTGATAAGGCCACAAGTTTTAATTGCATCAAGAAGCCGTAGAGTGCCAACACCATCCACATCAGCGGTGTATTCAGCAAGGTCAAAAGAAATCTAGAAATGGGAGACAAAAAAAGATAAACAGATTTATGTGATACCCAAGATGTCACATAATTGTCACCTATTCAACTTGGCACAATTTCCTCTACACCTTCTGTATTTAAGTTTATGAAATAAAGGAGAAATTATTTTCAAATCCAAAGGCCAGATTATCATTAGCATCTATATGGTAAAGGAAAAACTACAGGTTCGTATGGCTGAGATATGTCATAACAGGGATATATAGTAATTCCCCTCAGATACCATATTGAAAATATCACTTATATGCCCCTGGTCATAATCTTGAGGAATATATCCAATTTCTGAAAGTGAGAACAATTTCTAGTGTCTATAGCTAACATGACTGAGGCTTTTCTAATTTCACACTATGCTTCTTATAGTAAGATACACCACATTAGACATATTTTACCAGGGGTTAAGAGCCCTCTGAAGAGGAAAGTATTAAGGAGGAATTATCTAAAAGTAAAATGCTCTTCCACTTAAAAAAAAAGTTATGTCTTCTAGTTAGAAAAAAAAAACCCAAGTCTGCAGGTATTTAATTTTTAAAATGTATATTGTTTAGAGACTTTTCCCCCTACAGGTCCATTTCTCAATAAACATGTACAAATCATTGAAATGTACTAAGGGCAAATGAATTCTATTTGCACAAGCCTAAAAAAGGAGAAAGCTACATGTTGCCTATCCCAAACAAATAATGAGGTTACAGTGGCTATGCTACAAAATGTGGTCCGTGGTATATTCCCAGGCCAACGAGGGCCAAGCACAATGCAATGCACACTTTTTCCCTGCTGCCTTATGAATGACCTCAATCTTCACCTGGAAAAATCACTCTCTGGAGGGTGTGAGGTAATTCTGCCTTCATATTTGCCCAGTACTGAGTGTTTCGTGAGGAGAAGCTGATAGTTTTGTATACGCATATGGTGTTTTGGTAACATGGTCTATTGTTCACTAGGGACTCTGTTCAGACTACTAAACTCATTTCATTTAGGCCTGAAGGTTAAGCTCAAATGGCAGCTATGAAATAAATGGGAGGTAGGAGAGTAGAAGGAATCACACCTCATGATTTGGACAGGCAGTGTGGCATACTAGACAGGAAACCTAATTTAAGTAATAAGGCACTCTGAAGAAGAGACTGGGAAGAGCTTGAGCTAGGTGAGTCAAGCCACCATCACTACCACCATGGTGACCGCCATCTACTCTGAGACCAGGATAAAGACAGACCAGAATCTGGAATTCAAGAGCATGAAAAACAACAGAGATCCTAGACCATCTGCCTAACTTCCAGTTCATTCTCTCTTGGCTGTTATCTAGGAAAGCAACTAATCATCCCCACCAATTGCCAAACCTCTATAGGGCAAGACAGCCAGATTAGCTAAAACAACAAGGCACCCTGATGGAGAGATAGGAGGTGGCACATTCCAGGCAAGGTAAACTACCACTGCCACCTCTCCTCAGAGCCCAGTACAGATAACCCAGGAATCTGGACCCACATTCCTGACAATGGCAGCATCCCCGGACCCCTGGTGCTGCTTCAAGCCTAGTATTTATAGCAATTAGCAGGGAAGCAATCCTTGTGGAGATGTGCCCTAGCAACTGTCTTTAAAGTGTATCATACAGTTACTGGAGACCAAGGAAAGAAGTTCTATCTACTAAAGTCCTTGGCACTGTTAAAGGGTTCAACATTAGAAACTGTTATGATGTGAACAATGGAAATGACATCACAGATGATACATGATGACCATTTCTTTGCTGTTGTACTCTAAGGACCAGCGTCTCTGTCCGTCCGACTTATGGCTGAAATCTTTTCGGTGTGTTACCTCCCCAATTAAAAGGTGAGCTCCCTGAGGGAAGATATTACTTTGCTTTTTGTATCCCTTACACTTAGGACATTTGGCTTTGTCCATACACACTTAATACCTGTTCATCCATTCACAGACTCTGCTGGAGCTGAAGTCAGGAAGAAGAGTTTATATTTTGAATGACACTGGCTGTTGGGCCATGTCAAACAACAGTCTCTCTGGGCTTCCTGTCTCCCCACCTCTAAAATGGGGGTAATAAGGTGAGGTACCTACCTCATAGGACCCAGTCAAATAAGGCATGTGAAGTACTTCCTACATGTTAAAGAGCAACATAAATCCTAGTACTTAAGCCCAGTGCCTAACACACAGTAGGCACTAAAGAAATGGAGTTGACTTGACTTTATTATTATTCATACCTAACCATCCCAAGATAACAATTGAGAACTCTGAGACAGCACGGGGAACTCAGTAAGGGCTTACTAAATGTGTGTTATGAATAGGAGAATTCCAAATGGACTACTTTTTCCATACTTTTCTTTTTTTTTAAATATAAACTTAACTATCCAGAAGAGAGTCCTTTCAGGACTTTTGGCTAGATCAGTTAAATAGGACCAACAGAAGGGAAGTTGCATCTGAATGGAGTCATTATCCTGGTTGCTCTGTCAGTTTATCTACTACCTACCCCTCTGTAAGTGTTTGTGAGGCTGTATAAATTCATTTTCAACATAAAGTCAAATAGTACTTTTTTCCTCACCATTATAATGACAGGAAATAGGGTAGTGCAGTTTTTTCTCCTCATTTTCCACCAGCTACACTGCTTTTAGACTTCCCTGGAACTCTTGAACGTGCCTTCCTTCCCCAGGAAATTCATCATTGGGAAATCTCATTATGCTGCACAACTGAATCTGCCTGGTACTCTCATCTCATCAGTAGCCTCTGCCCCTCTGACTCTGTGACTGGCGGGCAGGGCTGTGGGCTTCAAGGTCCCTATTTTAAGAGGGGGCTCAGCACAATTTTTTTTCCCCTATTTCCCACCAAATAGTAACTGTGATGATACTTTTAATCATGGGGTCAATAACAACTTTTTGCTGTTCAGTTGTGTCCAACTCTTTATGAACTTATTTGAGGTTTTCTTGGCAAAGACACTGGAGTGGTTTGCCATTTCCTTCCCCAGCTCATTTTTACAGATGAGGAACTGAGGCAAACAGTAACTTGTCCAGGGTCACATACACAGCTAGTAAGTGTCTGAGGCTGGATTTGAACTCTTGAATAAGTCTTGCTGATACCAAAGCCAGTGCTCTGGCCACTCACTGCATCACCCACTGCCCTAAGAATGACTTACAAAGCAGCTATCCTCCGCTAAGCCCCATATGTGTTGGAGAACTTCACAATTAATTCCAATAAAAAGTTTTCTTGGTACATAGGAGTATTAAACTAGCCCTATATCTCTTTTGGACTGAGGAACCACATACCATTATCGAGTCAATCAACCGGAGTAAAAAGTGATAGTTTTATTTGGTAGAGACAAATTCAGTTAACCTTGAAAATATATTTCCACTGATAAGAGATTTTTCTGAAAGAATGATCTGAAAATAGTTATCATCTAAAACTCACAAAACAGCATTTTGTTTTCAATTCTGACATTCTTTATGCCTGAGCAGGGTGAATGATTTTCTAATACCTCACTTAAATACTGTTCAATACTACAGACAATTCCACAGAAGCTACATCCATTTTGGAGCCCATCTGTAGTGGAGGAAATAGGAGAGCATCTCCAAGAAAACCATAAAGTAGGATCACCCACAACTCCACCTTAGTGGCAAAATACAACCTTTCCATCAGAAAAATTAAGTTATGGAATGATCTCAAAAACATTTTTGAGTTAACATGTGTTTATGTGGTGGTGAACTAAAGATGATGAAAAGTGGCAGATAAAGCAAATGCAAAGTGTTTTGATAAGGGAAATAATATGGTCCTTTGGGATAATATTAGGTAAGGGAAATAATAGTCTCTTGATAATTAAAAATAAGAATCAATCAGAAAGGAAAGGGAGAAGATAATGTGTGACCAGAATGCACCACTAATAAAGGAATTGTGAGAACATGAGGAAAAAATGTAATCAGAGAAATGTATGATAAAAAAGTAGATGGACTAATCAAGTGGAAAAAAGAAAAGATTTGCATATAAGTTGATAATTAAATGTTTTATTTCATAGTAAATATATTCTTCCTGTAGACACTTCACATATCCCATGATGGATATTTATGACAATTTCATTTGGAAAAGGGTCAGAACACACATGTATCTCAATGTTTAGTCTATTTTAACTAGGTTCTACTACAGAAATGGTACAGGAACTTGAAGTACTTGTAATATTTTGAAGGAATAATTATCATTATTTTTATAAGTCAACATGTTATGCTGGAAAGGTGACTGGCATCACAGTCAAGAATAGTGGAGTTCAAGTCCCACTTCTGGCATAAACTGTGACTGTGGGTAACTCACATATCTTCTCAGTGTTTTAGGCCCTCTCCACTGAGGCAGAGAGAAGGTGATAAGCTACACTGTTCCAAGGAAGTTTACATCTATTTCTCTCCTCCCCCTTGTGGCTACACTCTGAGAAAACAGTCTTCATTTGGTGCGTCAGTTTCCTCTCTTCCCTCCATTTTAAACTCTACAATGTGGCTTTAAACCTCATCATTTCACTCTAGGATCTCTCCACCTTCAAGTTACAAATGGTCTCTTAATTGCCATATCTAATGACCTTTTCTCAACCCTCATTCTCCTTGATATCTCAGTAGTATCTGACACCATGAGTCACATTCTTCAGGATACTTGTAATGGTAATTAATTTAAATTTGAAGACCCCTTTTTTGTTATGTCAAGTAAGCAGGTACTTAGCCCTTATCTACTAAGGGCTAAGTAACCTCTGTGAAAGAAACAGAAGGTGTGAGCTCTGTCTCCTGTTGCTGACATAACAGGAAGGAGTTGGCTGAGACGTGTGTGTGTGTGTGTGTGTGTGTGTGTGTGTGTGTGTGTGTGTGTGTGTGTAAGAAGAGTCCCAGAGAGAGACAGTCAGAATTAGAGAATCAGAGTTTGAATTAGAGCATCTGGAAGCTGGGCTGCTACTTGCTGGACTCAGAACTGAGTTGGAGTTTTCTTGAGACCAGAGTCTGTGGAAGGCTGAAGTTGCTGCCAAGAAGGCCACCTGAAAGGCTGAGGTCTCTTGCTGAGAAGGCCACCTGGAAGGCTGAGATTTCTTCTGGGTCCTAGGGCCAGCTGAACTGCTGGAGGGCTGAAGAAACATGACCGGGATAAGACTTTGTTTGTGACTTGGTTGATCCTTGAGTTCCCGGGAACAGAAGTGGTGAAGATTTTGAGATGTGTTGGACCCTGTGAACTTCAGTGTGTAGCAAGAACTGCCTGGAGAACTGGACAAGGACCTGGGACCTATCTGCCTCTGAATCCAGGTGACTGTTTGGTGGATTCAGGTAGGAGCTGGGACCATGGAAGGGGATCCAGAGAATCTGAGAAACCACCCTGTCAAGATGAAGAAAAGGCCTCTCCTTGGATATTGAATGTGTGATGAAACTGAAGTTTATTACACACTGAAGGGTGGAGGGTTTGTGTAATTTTCTAATGATTATATTTAGTGATTAATGATACTTAGTGACTGATTGCTAGATAAGTGACTTATTAAGTTAACCTATTATTGCCCCATGAGTAGAAGATGGGCTTATATTGTGAAATGATAAATTTGATTAAGTAAGGAGGCAAACCTCCTTAGGGATACCAGATGATTATTGTTTTGTTCTTTGTTCTAAATACTGTGACCACTCTGGTTAAAACTATGTGGCCATTCTAATGTTAAGCAGTTGTGAACACTATATTGTGATTTTCTGTGATAAGATGTAATGTTGTGAATATTATATTGCGATTTGTTGTGAATGTTTGCCTTGATTTGTTATGGAATAAATGGACTGTTAACTATGCTGTGTAATCAGAACTTTAAAGCTGTTCACAGTAGCATTCTTTTGGGAAGCTGCTCATGCATGGCATTATAATACTGTTCCTTCACTAGGTTTTTCACTACACTGCTCTCCTGGATGTCCTAGCTGTCCAGCTGCTTGTTCTCAGTCTCCTTTGCTGGTCCTTTCCCATGCCATGGCCATTAACAAAGAAAATGTTTCCCAAGGTTGTGTCAAGGTCTTATAAGCACCCCGCCCCGGTGCAATTCTCATCTCTATGCAGGTGATTCCTACATCTATATATTCAGGTCTATTTTGTCTGTTGAACTACAGTCACATATCTACAATTCCCCTGTGAATATTTCAAATTCGATATCCTATTGGCATCTCATATCAGAAACATTATCCTTTTCCCCAAAATACCCTTCATTCTGAACTTCTCTATTATTATTACCACCATTGTCCCAGTAGCCTAGGCTCAAAATCTTGGTATGTATGAACTTTATTCAGTCAGTCAATAAGCATTTATTAAGTGGTTGCTATGTTCTAGGTATTGAGCTAAGAAAAGCAAGCAAAAAGACAGACTCTTCCTTCAAGGAGTATGTGCAAACAGAAGCTGAAAGGGATGAGGGAGACAGAAGAGCAGATGAGGGACATGGTAGGATGGCAGAAGTCTGGATATAGCCCAGAGGAGGGCAAACATAAATACTTATACACGTCTCAACCAGTGATTTCAGAGCAATAGACTGTAAACTCCTCACATGTGGAAACTCCCTCTACCAGTACAAGCCTTTGATTTGTTTGTAATATACTTAGAGAGCTGAGAAGTAAAAGTAAATTTACTTGCCCAGAGTCACAAAGCTAGTATGAGTCAGAGGAAGAACTGGCGCCCAGGGCTTTCTGACACCAAGGTCAGCTTTCTACCTCTCATACATGGATATTCCTATTTTGTAGAGGAGCATAGTGAGACTCAGAAATGAGATAGCCATAATCATGGAGCAAGTATGGGTATAATGTAACAATTCTAATTCCAATAAAGAACGTCCAGCCTTTGTAGAGTAGCCTGCAAGTTTCAAAGCACCTCTGTATCCATTACTTTATTTGCATTTAGTTATTTTATTTTTGCACAACTGGCCTTAGGGACAAAAGACTGCTTCAGGTAGTTGCTCTGATGTAACCTCTCTGCAACCTCAGTTTCCCCATCTGTAAAACGACTGATTATACTGGCACTTCCCATCTCACTGGGTCATTGTGAGGAAGCGCTCTGTAAATCCTAAATGATCAGAAGTGAAAGTTGTTTTTATCTGTATCATGGCTGAGAGTGCTGGCCCTCAGGAATCCTTTAGACCAATATGGAAGCGAGAGACCTTCAGCGTCATCTTTGTGGGGGAGGTAAATAGAACATTCTCAGTTTTATTTAGTAGTCCCCTGAGATCCACTAAGACTAAATTACTTACTTAATGGCAGTGCTAGAGCTAATTCAGTGTGCTCTCCATAGCAAGTCCTTTTTGTGTGGATGTGTATACATATTCCAGTGAATAATTTTTTTAGCTATCTTAAACCCCCCCCCAACAATTTTTCTTGAAAACCTTGTCCTTCAATGAATAAGTAGTATATAAATATAAAGAATTCTGGAGACTTTGTAAATATTCAGATTTGAGGTAGATGATTAAAAGAAAAAAACTGGGGGTTGGAATAAGGATATAACTGAATAATTCAAATAATGGAATAATTAACTCTTGTAGGAATGTATATTGAAATAATAATGCTTAGAGCCTAATCTTAAATGATAAAAACAGAGTGTAATTGTTTTTCTTCATGGTTTTTGTAAATTGTCTTTAGTCCTTCCCAAGCAAGATATTTCTATCAAAATAACAGCAATTTGGGGGTGGCTAGGTGGAACAGTGAATAGAGAGTTGGTCCTGGAGTCAGGAGGACCTGAGTTCAAATCTGGCCTCAGACACTAAACAGTTACTAGTCGTGTCACCGTGGGCAAGTCACTTAACCTCAATTGCCCTGCCCTCTCCCTTCTAAAAAGCAAAAAAATAAAATAACAGCAATTTTATAAAATAACAGAATGTTACAGCTGAAAGGGACCTCAAGTTTCATCTAATCACCATGTTTTCTGATTAATAGTATCACTAACTAAGTTTTAGGAATATAAAGTTGTATCCTGACCTTTTATTTTTCCTTTTCAAATAATCTTAATAGGTATCTCTGTTTTTATACCACCTTAATTTCAAAATATATTCCTCTCTCCTTCCCAATCTGAAAAGGTGCCTTCAACAATATGTTAACCACATATGACAGTTTATGCAAGCTTCACACCAATGTTCTCCCATCTATAAAAAGGAGAAAGAGGTATGTTTTCTTGTCCTCACTTGGGGCGGTGGGAGGGGATGGAGAAGGCAAACTTGGTTATTATAAATAAAAGGGCTTAACTTGTATTTTACCTGCTATGTGTTATGTTATATATAAAATAGTTTTAGAAACCTATCTTAAATAAAACTAATGATTGTGTTCCTTTCTTGACTATTAATAATAGTTAACAATTATGTAATACTTGTTTTACAAAGTACTTTTTTCATAACAAGCTTGCAAAGGCATGGGGGTGGCACTTGTATTATTATTCCCATTTTACAGAGGAAAAAACAGACTAAAAGAGTCAGGTGACTTGACCCAAAGGTCAACTAGCTTCTAAGTGACAGAGGCAGGGCTCAGACCCAGTTAGTTTGACTAAATACAATGCTGATTCAACCAAAAGGCTAACAAAGCTAAAGACCTAACTCAGTAGCTCTGAGCTGAGTGTTGTAAGGATATGTTGTTCAGTAAAACTGCACGTAATGTTAGGCTCTGTCAGTAAAACAAGCCCATACAAAAGTAAATAAATAAATAGATAGCCAAATTAATCTACAAATAAATGAATGAACAAACAGGTAAACAGATGAATAGATGCACAAATACATAAATAAACAATCCTGACATCTACATTTTTACCTCTCAAAAAAAAATCATCAGACTCCTGATGTCAAATAATAACATGTCTGAAGCTTTTGTACACAGTTCCAAAATGAACTTATCACACAATTAAGAACAATATGAACTCTGTATATGGAACTAATTCAGTTTTTAAAAGAATAGGCAATTAGCCCAAAACTTCTTGTTACAAATAGAGAGAGGGAAAGAGAGAGAGAGAGAGAGAGAGAGACAGAGAGAGAGAGACAGAGACAGAGAGACAGAGACAGAGAGACACAGAGAGAGAAACAGAGGCAGAGACAGAGAATCAGAGAGATTTTCTTTCAAAAAGGGAACAAAAATGAGATACATAGGAGAACAAGAAAACTTCCTCTAACATTTTATTTTATACCACTCCAACAAACAAGAAAGTATTATGCTGAAAGGGTAAAAGGAACCCAGAGGATAACAGCATGAGCAAGGCACAAAAGCCAAGACCACACAGACAGAATTGTTTACAGGTTCATGAGCTTTTTAATCTTCAAGTTAAAGTTATTCATCAGGAACAGTTGCAAAAAATATGACTTTATATTTTTATTTTTTCCCCTCCTGAGTTAGCAGAAGCTCCCCACAACCCAAATGGCTGGCTTTCTTTCTCACTTGCCAGCTGGGACAACATGCAATTTTAATTTTAGGCAGTTAGCTAAAGAGGGGAATAATGAGGCAGATACAGGTGAGGAAAAATATGAATACAGCTGGCAGAAACTGCTTCCCCAAAGTAAATTTAGCTTCCTGAGATGTTTTCCCTTTTGTGCTTTTTTCTTAAAAGGTTCTTAAAGGTTTTATGAATTTAAAATAAAATCATTATAACTGTGCTTCCAATGAAGAATGGGCATATTGTGTCAGTGAAGCCTGGATGTATGAAGAAGTTACAAAGAACCAATGATTGACAATTTGGGATATTCTGGACATACATAAATAATCTGTCATTTGACAAAAGATAATTCTGCTCAATTCCAAAATTAATTTACACATATTCCTAAGGAAAATCACATGTCCTAAAACATTCCTTGTTCACAAACCACAAGATGAGTTAAGGGGAAAGCAAAAAGGTAGAAATATAAGAGAAACGAAGAGAAAAAAAAACCCCACAATGCTTTGGAGTTTCCTATGATGGCTTCCCCTGGGAAAAAACTTGTTCTTGTTTTTGAAGACTTTGGCTACTGTTTATAATTCTATTCCCCCATTGCAATGTCAAGATAACCAGTCCACAAACTGGAATTCACCATGAAAAACCGTTTTTCCATATAAAAACTAGGGGTCCAATTGACATTCAAAATTCTTTTGGACCTGCCCTGATCCAATTACCAAATCATATTTTCTTAGTAAGTCTCTTTTCATGGAACCATCACAACTTTTCACTTCCTTAGGAATCCTCCAAAAGTACCCTTGGTCCTGTGGTGTAAAGTCTTTCTGCCTCCTTTAATTAAGCCTGGATATCATTCATTATAAATTCACCAAAGAAAAAATTCAGTTCTTTTTCTTTTTGTAGAAATCTTGTATTTAAAAAGAATATCTGATAACTTTCACTTGCCTCCAATCACTCTATTTAATGTATAATACTCTCCTGTCCATTTCAGAGGTGTTTACTTAGCTGGTAAGTAAATGTAGAGGGATGTATTATATATCTCCATGGAGCAATAGGATAAAAACTTCTGGAAGGGGTGATATGCCAAAAGAATGCAAAATTTTCTGTAGTAAAACTCTAAAACTATGCAGAAATAACAAGTGAGCTTACTCACTAAAATATCAATAAAAAGAAATACTTGAAGATATTTAATTATTTTCAAATGAGTTTTTAAAACTTCTTAATCTTATTTCCACTTCTCTTCTGACTTCAGCATTAAGTACATTTGGAATTATAAGAAGCTAGAAACACCAACAATTTAGGCTGAATCACAGTCTAAGTAGTTTTACAACTATCAGTCATCAGTGACTAAGTAAGCAAAGAAAGACGGAAAATATACTAGAATACTAAGGTAAGAGAAGTATGACTAATCTAAAAGAGTGAAGAAACTACCAAGCTTTGGAATTCATATTATGATTCACCTCTTTTCTAAATGGCTTGCCTAATTACACTCTGCTTAAGTAGATAGTAAAAATGAACACATATGATGGCTGGGACTTTATGGACTAAGAGAGTGGAAGGAGATATAGCAAAGTCAGATGAAGACTGTTTGCTGAAAAGAATCTGGAGATAATTGCTTTCTCAGTTGTGAAGAAGCCTATAAACTGCTTGTCTGGTGTGTGGTTGGTTGGTTTGCTTTACTTTTTAAGAGTTATTAGTCTGGGCCTCTACAATAGCCCTGTTGTAATGCTTCATCATGGTGGAGTGACCATAGAATCTCAAGAGGTTGCTTTGGTTTCACAGAGACTCTTCAAGCATCTGACAAACTGAAGTGGCAGATGACTCTTAACTATGCCTGTTGTCTGACAACCAGCTTAGCCAAGTGCAGAGAGACTTATCAATATGGTAGGCCCTAAATGATGAATTCTTTGGCCACAGAAAATCATGAAATAAATAATCCCGGGGTGGCTAGGTGGCACAGTGAATAGAGCACCAACCCTGGAGTCAGGAAGATCTGAGTTCAAATACGGCCTCAGACACTTAACACAAAAAAATTAGTCGTATGACTTTGGGCAAGTCACTTAACCCCAACTGCCCTCAAAAAAAAAAAAAAAAAGAAATAATCCCACCTGGCTGTATCTCTCTGGAATCTCATTACCCTGCAAGAGAACACAAACTCTGAAACACACACCTCCTCAGGACCCCTTGCCCCTGGAGTCTCTCCTAACTCTTTTGGGAGAGAGGAAAGGTAGACAGTGGTGAGCAACTTGGCCCTCCTTCAAGGAGGGTTCCCTGGGCACCCATGGATTTCCATGTGGCTACACTTCTCTGAACTTCATCATGCAGTGGTGAGTGCGAGACACCGCCCTCTCCTATTCAGCTTCTTTTTATGTTCTCCCCTCATTGGATAGTGAGCTCCTTAGAGGCAGGGACATTCTTTTGCTTTTCTTTGTATCTCCTTTGCTTAATAAAAAAGCATTCTGTAAATGTTTATTGATTGACTGAAAAATAAAATGGCTCAAAATCTCCAGTATTCCTTTACACTTCTATAACTATACCAGTAAGAAAAAAAAAAAGAACATGGGGGTAAGACAGAGGGAGTAGAAGATGGTTATTAAATTAATTGCTGATACCCTAAATATAAGTTTTGTTCCAATGACCAACAAGTTGATATATTACTGGAGGGACTGAACCATATCTCACTATTTATGAAACCAGAAAGCAGGAGGAACTTGTAGCTAAAATGAAAAAATAGGCCACAGGAAGTGAATTCATAGTCTTAATTTCACTGTGAGATAGAAGACTATGTGAAAAACAACCAATTATTTCACAGGGGATTTTTGATTTATTCAACAAATATTAAGTGCTTTGCATGCCTGTCACTAGGCTAGGCACAGAAAGTAAAAAACAATAGGGCTTTTAGCTTCAAAGAGGTTGTATTCCAATGGGGGAAGGGAAAAAAATTGAGAAACTCCTGACCTTGAACCTACTTGTCTTTCAGTATTCATATCTATCTGCCTTGCTGCACTTGTGATAAATCTAAGTGAAAAGATCACTATGACTCTAATTGCAGTCTACGTGGCATCCCAGACTCTGGTGCGAGGGCTTGCTGAGGCCCTTTCTGGGCTGCTCGTACACTTTGGGTGTCTGCCTGTCACTGAACTCTCTTCTGTGGCTTCCAGAAGCTGTAGCATGCACAGAGGCCACACTTCTGTAAAACCATCTATGCAAAAGGTCTAACCAGGCTGATGGTAATCAACAGGCCTCAAACACATTGGTGAGTTAGGGAAATGTCTACCCCAAACACGTGTAGACTTTCCTTGGTGTAATGAGATGAGAACAATTTGTTGCAATGGCCGTGAAGACAGATAGTGCTGTAGAATGGTTAGAGCTTGGTTAGACATCAAAGAGGCCAAGGTCATCTACTGCATCCTGGGCCATCACCAGTCATCTTGATTTTTATCTTGCCACTTGACTTCAATGACTCAGGAAGAGAGTAAAGCTGAGCAGTTTGCACAATTCAACTTCACTTAAATCTGATTCATGCACATGTCAAGATGTCACCCTCTTTATGGCATTAGTCACTGGTCCTCTTTAACAATGAAGGACAAACAAAATCTGTCGCATAGGCTGAAGAAGTAAAGTCATTTTATGAAGAAGATTCTCCAAAATAAATCAACATATTCTTTGGAGAAAATGATAGATAAGGAGGAAAATGTACTTTGAAATTTAAAAATCAAAGTATGACAGACTATTTAGAAGACTTTTGGCTGGATGACAAGCACTGAACATCATCACAAAAGACAAAATAAACTTTATCCTAACAGACAGGAAACTACTGATTATTAATACTGGAATAATTTCAAATATATAAATATAAACCATCAACTCAATATAGCAAATCAACACTAAGCTAGAAGAAAGGTTGACAATAAAAAGAGGGTACTGGATGCAATTAAAAGAACTACAACCTGACCTTTTCAGACATGCAGTTAAAATAGAAAACCACATGTCTCCATCACCTAGAACAGGGACATAAAGATGACTTTCAAAATGCATAGGGTAAAGACATTCATTCACTTGTTAAATATCTTACCCAAGAATAATGGCTGTAAATTAGGATGAGACAAAAAGAGCCCAGAAATTGTGTAAACCAATGTATATGTGATTTACTTGCTTAGAAGAGAAGACGGAAGACAATGATGGAAGAAAGAGAACAGTACTACCCACCAAAATAAGTGATAAGAGAAGAGGGAAAGAAGACAGCATACAAGTCTGTTCATGAGACTTCGTTTATCACATTAGTTCCAGACCTCATAAATTCAAATCGATAATAATTCACCAGATATATAGCAATTAAATTTACTGCAATAAAAAAGAATAAGAAACACCTCCTCATAATGAATAACCTTCTGAAACAACAGTGGAGCACTCAATGAAAAATACATACCTTCTACAGGACTCCTTGGTCTACTGTTTCATAATTGTGTCCACTAATCTCACAAACCTCTCTTTCTAGCTTTGACTGACGTGGATTCTTTCATTCCCCAATGAACAAACATTTATTACATGTCTAGTATGTGCCAAGCACTATGCTAGGTGGTAAAGATACCCACACAAACAGAATGAAACAATCCCTATATTTAGGGATTTTAACAGTTTAACTGGGGGTACAAGTAATAAGGAGGAGGGCAGTAGAAAGAACAGAAGGAGGAGGAGGAAGAAAAGAAGAAATGAGAAGACTAGGAAAAGTCATATAACATAATGAAAAAATATTGTTCTATAATGGAAAGTGACTCCAAAACATTTTTTTTAAAGGCAACATATTCTATGCGTTCTCCCAGGATCAATGAAATAATACAAAATTCCAGAATTCACTCAGGAGACTTTCATAAGTATTATCCAGCTCTCCTATGAAAAGAAAGGAATAAGTAGTCTGTCCTATAACTGTCATATCAAGAATGATCAGAATTTGTGATGATTAGAAATTTAAAGATAATTATGAAAATCATGTGATCTCAATTTTGTAGAGAAAACTGTGACAATAAAAGTGATAAACACAATGAAAGTGACATCTTTATTAAAACAGAAAAATTTTCTTCAAGTTATTACAGGGAAAAGATATATTTATCAAAGGTGCTTCTCACAGTGATAGAAAATACCCAATAGAAAATCCAAATAGAAAAGGAATTCTGTACAATTAATGTGGTTCTCTATAATTTCCTGATTGCAAAAGACATCATACTGGTTCTAATTATATCAAGTCTAAGAACAAATCAGTGCCTCTTAAGAGAGTTCCATAATTACTGAAAAGAGCTGGATCTAGCAACTTACACAAGAAAAACCAAATAAAATAAAGAATGTTTATTTTTCAGACTACGATATGCAACTGCATGAATAGTATATATATACTATAAATGGACAATGAGCCAGGTTCAGAAGTGGACAGGAGAGACGGCCTGGAATGCTCTTCCTAGAGCCTGGTTAAAAATTCATGGAGTACCTTTTTAAAGAACCCCAAATCAAACTAAAGTCTTTAGGTCAATTCAAGTCATTCATACAGAATAAGTGGGACCACCTGATGATCGGCTACAAAAATGAAACAAAACAAAAACACTCCATTGGTATTGAGTTAATTTTTTGCTTCTGTTTTGACTGAGGAAGATAGATTTATACTCCCAAATTATCAGGAAAAGCATATTGGCATAAAGAATGGAAAATACACAAAGTATTCTATTGATCAATAGAGCATATAGTCAGGACTAGATGGCATCTAACAAGACGCTAAGCTATTAAATTGTATAATTGTCAGCCCAAATCATAAGTAGTAGCGTAATGAAAAATGTCACTATGATGGTAGATGACTCTTATGCATAAGAAAGGTTTCAGGGGTGACCCTGGGACCTAAAGACTGGTAAAATTCACATTCCTTTATAGTAACATGATTCAATCCAGCTGGGAGGCCCCCCCCCCCCACCGAGAACCAAAGGACACATAAGCGCCTACAAAAAAGAAACGTGGCTGCTCAAAATGCACGTCATATCTAGCTAATTTAAGAGGTCTTTTCTTTGGGGGAGGGGACTAATAATAATTAGGAGGGGGATCAAGCATTTATTAAGCACCTCCTATGTGCCAGTACTGTGCCAAGTGCTTTTTAAAGATCATCTCATTTAATTTTCACAAGCCTAGGAGGCAGATGTTATTGTTATTTTCATTTTATAACTGAGGACACTTGAAGCACATTGAAAATAAGGGACTTGCTCAAAAACACACTGGTAGGAACTGTCTAAGGAGAAATTCTAACTCAGGTCTTCCTGACTTTAGTTCCCACCTCCTAGCTGCTTAGGAATCAAATACGGATAAATGTGAACTCAGGATTATAATTTATTTAGATTTCTCAAGTGTTTCCTAGATGTCATAAAATAGTCTATTAGAAAACATGTATGTATATGTGTGTGTACACATACACATACACTTTATTTAGATTTCAAGTGTTTCGTAGATGTCACAAAATAGTCTATTAGAAAACATACATGTATATATGTGTGTATACATACACATGCTTTAGATTTCAAGAGTTCCCTAGATGTCATAAAATAGTCTATTAGAAAACTAAGTGACCATGAGAGAGGGAGAAATGTTTTCCTGCAGATAGGGATTTTTCTTAGTAAAAGAAAACATTGAGTTAGGATAAACAGATACCTAATTGAGTGGGGAGATACAAAACCAAGAGATTCTCCTAGAGATCTGTTTAATTTTTTTTCTGAGCTAAAAAGGAAATAAGCGTTATCTTAAATTTTCTAGGTATTTTTTCATATTATTTACCAAATAGTTAACACCAGTTTGCTCATTTAGAAAGCACTCATTCGTCAGCGACAATTAGTATGAAAAATGGTGACAGCAGGTTTTCTCCTTATCCAGTACAATCAGTCAGTCAACATTTATTTAACACCTGCCATGTACCTGACACATTAGAAGTGCTGGGCATACATAAAAAAGGCAAAAGACATTGTGTCTTTTTCTCTAAAAATAACTTATGATGCAGAATAAGGTTCAGAGAAACAATACAGTTGATATATAAACACAAAGATCAGGGCCATTAAGCAGTATCTAGAAAATCATTTGAGAAGGGAAATATCATTTGGAATGGTGACATCTTTTAATTAAACAGGACATGGGAAATCACTGGTCAAATAATTTTGTAAGGGAGAAAAATATGTTCTACTTTCAAATGTCTCCCAGTAAAACTGCTGCACAGTACAAAAATCAGACTGTACAGGAAATCAAAGGTTTAAGGTTATACAGGATATATGTTTTATTTTCTTTTGAATAATGGCTATGATGATATTACTGCAAAGTAGGTAGATGCCTATTTCCTTGAGGTCTAGAAACTACTGTGGGAAAAGTTAGGCAAGAGAAAAGTGACATGGTTATAATAATCAGAGAGTGATTACTACTCCTATTGCATTTTAGCCAAATAGAAAATGAAATAATAAGTGATTACACATGGGGCAGCTAGGTGACGCAGTGAAAACAGAGCCATCCTGGAGTCAGGAGGACCTGAGTTCAAATGTAGCCTCAGACACTTTTAATGCTAGCTGTGTGACCCTGGGCAAGTAATTTAACCCCAATTGCCCTGCCTTCCCCCCTCCAAAAAAAAAAAAAATGATTACACCAATGAGGAAATTGTAGTCCCTAATGGAAGAAAAATCACCAGAATCAAGTTAGAATTAAGTAAGGTAGGTAGAGTCCAGTCCAGCTGAACAATAGAGCAGAATTTGAAAAAAATTTGGACCATGGAAGCAGAAAAACACAGAATTGTTAGAAAAGCAAATTGAATCTCCCAGGTAAGTGAAATAAAGTGAGTTAGGGGTATGAGGGCAGGGAGGAGAGAAAGGAGGGTGTGGCAACAAGAGTGATTCAATTACACAAAGATCTTCCCAGAAAGGAAGAGCCCTTTACTGGATCCCTCAAGGATTCCATTAAATATGCCTCCAACACAGCCAACAGCTTCTGGCTTACCCCAAGTTTCTCAACTCTTTTCTGGGCTCTTTGGTGAAAGAAAGGAATTAGTGAAGCAAAAAGATGAGACGTGGGAAGGCCGAAAGGTTACAAAAGTGTAATAGGTTTTGGAACTTGCCTTGTAGAAGTTAGAATTTGCAAGAAGCAGTGAACACAAGGCCTCAGTTTTGTCTGGAACAATAGGTGAAGTTTCTATATTAAAGGCAGAAGCAAGACATCAGTTTGTCCCTACCTGAATGCAAGATGCACAAAGTTCAGCGTTGTCTGCAAACCAATCTATTGGCACACTTATGACAGTTTGAAAAATGTGCTGTCTAGAAAACTACTGAGTGCCAGTAATTTTCAAGTTAAAACATCTCCCTCATTCAAAAGAAGTTCACTTTCCTTTCAGATTTATTACAAGGAGACAAGGTCTTTGCAGTGAATATAATCTGTAAAAGGTCTTTCTCTGAATTTAGAAATTGTATGAGAAATGACGTGCTCTGGAAGTTCTGTGAAACCTGTTCATTGTGTCTCCAATTATCATTTTTCCTTTCAAGATTAAGTAACCACTGAAGTACAAGTGTAGTTCAGACAGGTATAATTTGAATAGGGCCTCCCTACATGACTACCAGACAATGATACTGTTAGACCACTGTCAGGGTCCTAATTCCTCTTTCAAGCCATGCTATGCAGTAGTGTTGTGATCAGAACATAGAATGGAGAGAAAACTGATGAGGATTCCACGGTTAGCATGATAAATGACCTACAACTTACCTCTGGGAAATGCCTCCACCACTTTCTGCATACGTTTCCTCAATTATACTCATTCATTCACTACCCCAAAAAAGATAGTAAAAACATACACACACATGTTTACGGATACAAAAACCACACTCACACAATCCCTCCCCTCCCCCATTTAAGTAACAAAGAAACTGCTATAAATTCATAGGGATCTGTAGCCATTTGAACAGGAAACTCTTCATTAATACTTTGTACATAACCTATATGGGGATAGTTTGTTTCATTTTTAATCAAAAACATCAAGATTTGAAAATAAAATACAAGGAAGAAGTACACGCAGGAGCGATAATGCAAGATTTTCAATGGCTATAGACTTGTGTCACAAAAACATAAACTCCCTATTAGTTTTACTGATCTTCCCATCCACTCATTATTAATTTGATGGAACTTCAGAGTTGTCAAGACTATTTGGTGCGAGCAATTTATCTTGTAGAATAATCACTAACCCACAATACAAAGACTTTGTTTTCAGGAGAACACGGTGCACAGTAAGAACAATACTGTAAGAATCATCAACTGTGAAAGACTTAGCTGCCTATGATCAATACAATGATCAAAGACAATTCCAAAAGACCCATGATGAAAAATGCTGTGTATGTGTGTGTGTGTGTGTGTGTGTGTATACACACCTCCAGAGAAAGCTGATGAGTTCTGAATGCAGAGTGAAGCATACTTTTTTTTTGGTTTCTTTATTTTTCTTGTTTTATTTTGGTTGCGTTTTCTCTTGCATCATCACTAAGACAGAAATATATTTTGCATGACTTCATATGTATAATCGATATCAATAACTTGCCTTCTTAAAGGTAGGGAGGAGCAAGAGGGATGAAGAGAACTTGGCACTCAAAATTTTTTAAAATGAGTGTTAAAAGATGTCACATGTAATTGGGAAATATTTAGCAAAATAAATAAAAATAATTTAAAAACAAAAGAATTTGTTTATTTTAAACTACATAGTTTGGAATAAAGAGGCAAATAGGCCTACAAATAGGATGAACTTGGACAAAGTAATGTATTTTTCAACAAATTCACTTTAAGTGGATGTTTATATCTTTTTATTTCACACTGTAAAAACATAATTAACTCACTGAAAAGACCAAAAAGGTGTTATCTGAAATGCTCAGTGATAGGTAACAACATAATACTTTTCTTATATAGTAAAATTTAGCTGTGTAAGAAACTCTAAATATTATTCAAAAGTAAAAGGGGAGAAAGTCTTAAAAAGTCACCAGAGAACACTATTAATAAGATATAAAAGATATCCAATTAATTGTCTTTATTTGTACCAAGGGAATGTAAGACTAGGAACAAAGCGAAACAAATCACTTACAGTATTTCTTTCAATTAAAAAAAACAAACTTCTACTGACTTTCTCATGTTTAAAACATGCCTTGTTTACCAAATCTAAAGTGTGAAGCAGCCTACCCTATTTAAACACAACTCCCATTCCCAGATGAAACATTGTTCTTACACCATCACTTTCTGTGATTCAAGTGAATTGAATAATCAATGGTTTCAAAACAAAAGGGAAACTTCTTTGGTCACTTTTAAAGCAAAATACTACAGAGAATTAGAATAAATAGTGAATACTCATATGTAGGTGCACACGTATAGTTGCTGAACATTAAAGCTGCAAGTGACTTTATATTTTAAGCATACACAAATATAGAAAGAGAAAGAGAATCACAGAACATTGTAATTGAAGAAACAAGATAATTTTGTCAAATGCTTTTCATTTTGAAGGTAAAGAAAGAACGTTGGTCTCATGACTTCTGGGCTGATGCTCTTTCAACTACATAGTGCTAGCAAGGCTAAGTAGAACAGGGGATAGAGCACTGGGCTTGGAGTTGGGAAGACCTGGGGTCTTTTGAGAAAAGCTTATATTTAGTATAAATGGAAAGAAGGTTATATATAGGAAGAATGATTAAAAGAGAATGTTCGGATCATGAGGAGAACAGAAATAGAGCTCATAGTCAATAACTGTCCCTTTAAGAAGAAATGAAATACCAATCTCAAATATTTCCATTTATCTGATGACAGCCCTTCCAAATGTGTTGCTGCTTGAACTGGCATGCTCAGAAGTTTCAAAAACCCAATCTTGTAGAGTTAAATGAATCTGGTTTTTGCCTATTTGTAAGTCGGACACAGGTCAGCTCTGAAGGATAACTTGCTTATATTTTAAAGACTTTTAAATCCTTTCACATAATTTGTTAATCTGGTTTTCAACTCAGAGTGATAGGAAATCCCAAAAGGAGGCCTATCAACATTTGGCTCAAAATAAAAATGATTCCCTTCCTATTCATGTTTTTTCCCCTTATTTTTCTCAAATTCTCTCTTTGGGGATTATATGTTATTATACCTGTTAACTGTAAACATTTGTATTTTTATGGAAAGTTTTTAGCCATCTTAACATTTAGAAAGAAATAATTAATTTTGTCAAGACAAAAATAACTGTTTCTGAATCTTAAGCTTGGCATGTATAGGCTTGAATAAAGAACTGTGCATTGGGATTGCTTTGGAGCATATTTCTAAGACATTTGGTTCAGAAATTATTATGCTTTAGCTTTATAAGTATTTAAGCACACACTGAAACAAAATGCTGAAAATCTTTACACATGAGTTGTTCTATGTCATCAGGGAAAGGGGTGATTAGGAGCTGGCAATATTTCAGACTTGGAGATCTTTTCAGGAAGTAAAAGAAGCTGACCTTTGTAGTCACTGTGAGCACTACTCACTGTTCTGCCTTTTTCTGACAACAGTAATCCTCCATAAATTTTCATATTGCTACAAGTGGTGCAGCTTAGAAAACTTTAAGCTTAATGGAAGACTAAATTAAAGTAGTTGCATTTAAAATAATGAAAGGATTATGAAAAGGAGCCTAACCTAGTGACCTAGGACAGGGAGTTTAGGAATTGTGCATTCTAGCTGGTTTCACCTTGGATTTGGTGTCTTTTTTTCAAATTGTAAAAGAGGGATCATAACCTGTCCTTATCGATACACACTGAAACTTAATTGACAACTTTGAAATTCTTTGGGATCCACAAATATAATGCATGAAGCAAAGCAAATAAAATACATAATAAAATGTAATGTATTGAACATTTTAGCTTATCAAGAGTCAAACACAAAAATGTTGTAGAAAACTAAATAAAATGTGTTCTGATCTACATGCAAGGTCATCTTTGCACAAGTTCAGATCACAAGGGAGTGCGACCTTTCTATTCTATCATCATCAAATGATCTCTTTTATGGATCACTTCAGTAGTCTCCTTTCTTTTCTCACTTTCCTTAATCCATCAGTGAAACCACTTTCATTATCCTAACTTGCTGTTTTCATCATGTTATAGACATCTTCTCAGAAACTTTTAACAGCTCCCTATTGCCTAAAGGCTAAAGCCCAAACACTTCCCTGAACTACTTTCTTGTAAGAACTATGGGTATTGATAAGTTACATATACATGTTGAGGAGATGGAACTAGGAGGTAGGTTGTACCTAGAGAGGAAAGAGGCTGTGGTGAGACTAAGAAGTATAAGGTCAAATATATGCTTAACAGTTTAAAAAAAAAAAAAGACTCAGTACTCAATAAGCATTTACCATGTGCAAATGACTGTATTCAGGGCTGTTGAATAAAGCAGAGCTGGAGCTCACAGAAACACAGAATTTCAAAGCTAGAGACAGTAGTCAGCTTGTAGAATCCTACCTGGCTCAGAAGACAGATAAGCTATAAATCATAAAAATGGTGGGGTAGTAGTGGAAAGCCACAGACTACTGAGAGTCAAAAAAATTGTAAAATAAAGAGGTTGGAATAGATGTGGTTCTCTATTCATTGAACAAGAGGTCCAAACCATGTATGGTGGTTAAGTTGCTAAGGTGGAAAGATAAGATGTAATCAGTATGTGCAAGAAGCATACAATATAATTGAGGGGAAAAGACACAGAAATAATGTGCAAGTAAACTTGGAAGGCAAAGTTTCTTAAACTTCTGTATTGACTACAGAGCTAAACACAGTGTTATTACATGTTGGGCGGTACACAAATAATTGATAAACTGAATTTAAAATACTATTATCCCTTCCATATTGTCAGGGTTAGGGCCGAGGTGCTCCTATGATCTAGAAACTCCATGTTAAATTTTTTGGCTTTCTCTTCATACCAGAGAAGAAGTGTGAATTATAATGGTATCACAAGATAAAATGTGTTGATTATACAATATTACATACATTTTAATGTATTTCTGAGTTTCTAAACTTTTTCTGTGTCATCTGCAGTTGACTGAGCACTGGACCTGGAGTAAAGACAACCTGAGTTCAAATCCAGCCTTAAATACTTACTAGTTATATGAACTTGGGCAAGTAAGTCACTTAACAGATACCTGCCTCAGTTTCCTCAACTGTAAAATTGGTATAATAGTCCCTACCTCACTGGGTTTTGTGAGGATCAAATGAAATATCTAGAAAGAGCTAAGCATTGTTAAGAGCTAAGGACTGGCATACAGTGATAAAAGCTAACACATATACAGCACTTACTTTTTGTTGTTCAGTTGTTTTTCCATCATGGCTAACTTTTTATGACACCTTTTAGGGTTTTCTTGGCAAAGACATTGGAGTGATCTGTTATTTCCTTCTCCAGCTCATTTTCACAGATGAGGAAACTGAGGCAAATTGGACCAAATAACTTGCCCACAGTCACACAGCCACTAAGTGTCTGTTGAACTCAGGTCTTCCTGACTCCAGGCCAGCACTCTATCTCCTTCACCACCTAGCTGCCCAGTACTTACTTAACAGGCACTTACTAATGCTTACCTCCTTTCCTCTATGTCCACAAGATCATATATAGAGTCCCACAAGTATTCTCCGACTTATAAACATCTGATTGGTAAACCTAATATCTAAGGAAGGAAACAGTCACAGTGACTCACTTCTCCCCCTTCCTGCTAATCCCTCCAGTAAATCAGTTAATAAGCATTTATTAAGTGTCTATTATGTGCCAGGCACTGTGCTAAACTCTGGGTTACAAAAATCAAGAGACAGTCCTGCCCTCAGGAATCTCCCAGTCTAACAGGGGAGACAACAAACAAATGTGAACAAAGCTGTGTTAGATCAACACCTCCACCTGGTGGCCAGTGGGGTGAACTTTCTGACTATCACCATATCTTTTCTACCTGACTGTGGACATACCACCCTGGTTCCTCAGTCAACTGTTGCCAGCAGTTCAGTTAACTTCATATCTTTGTCACAAATTAGATATATAGACAAACAGATAGATAAATAGATAGATAGACAGATAGATAGATAGATAGACAGACAGACAACAGACAGAGACTCTTCTTGAATTTTTTCTTGTTATTTCTTTATTAACACATGTATAAATCCACAAACTAGAAGTTAGGAGAACAGCAGGGAATATTATGTTAGTACCCAAGACAGAGCCAACTGCCATTTATTAAAAGAGAGGAAAGAGTGAGTATGTTTTTAATTTCTATTTTAATTTCTCTTAATATAAACTAGATAGGTAAATTGATAGGGCATTTACTTTGTACCAAGCACTATTCTAAACCCCAAGGATAGAAATACAAGCATATAAGATAGTTCTGGACCTTGAGAAGACTATATTCTAATGAGAGGAGATAGAATGGCTGTGGGGATAGTACATATGTAGCAGCAGAGATGGCCAGACAGCAGTGTGGAGGCCTGATCCTGGAAAAAAATAAGGTGAATGTTTATCTCTAAGAGATTCGGTTTCCAGGGTTCCAAGAGGGTGAAAGGGTTAGAGAGAAGGATGCTGCTTAGCATAGGCAGTATGGTGTTGAGGTAACTAGGTGGCAATATGGAAGTCTGGTTCTCAGCAGAATCGGGAAAGATTACCTATCAGATCCTGGCATCCTAGAAGAAGAGCAAAGTTTCCTGTGGAGGCAAGAAAAGAACAACAGCCAAAATACAAGCAGCAAGATGTAGAGATGGAGTTATAAATAATATCCTTACTGGATTTTCAAGTCGGTCCTGAATGGAAATGGCTAAAATATTAGATGGAATAATCAGCAAATAAAATTATATTAATTGTCCCTATAGATAGATAGCTAATATATTCCATGATGGAAGAAAGATGCAAAAATTATTTCAACTGGCATGAAATGCTGAGATCAAATCTACAAGATTATGTTTAACTTTGAAAAATCAATTAAGATTAATAACAATTGGGGGGCAGTATGTGTCACAGTGAATAGAGCAGGGCCCTGGAGTCAAAAGGAGTAGCTTCTAAGGAGTCAAATGTAGCTTCAGACACTTGACACACTCATTAGCAGTGTGACCTTGAGCAAGTCACTTAACACCCATTGCCTTGCCTTCCCCTCACCCCGGGGGAAAAAAGATTATTAACAATTAACATAATCACCGGATGGGGAATAGCTTAATAGCAGATCATATTAAAAAGACCAATGGTGTTTATTCAGGGAGGGTGGGGAGCACTAATCCTAAGTAAACTCAATGTGAGTCAACAAGGTGATAGAGCTGCCAAAAGGGTGAAGATGAAATCTTAGGCAGCATTAACAGAAACCTAGTGACCAGTTCAAAAGAATTAATGCTTATTATAACACAAAAACTAAAACATCGTGCTAACTTTTTGCAGAACACATTTCAAGAGAGACTTGGAAATATTAAACATAGCCAGAGGAAGACAACTAGAATGATGCAGGGAGCTAAAAACACGGGAAGACATGCTTCATGGCTGTACATGAATTGTAGGAACTCAACGAATGTTTGTGGAATGAATGGATGAATGAATGAATGAATGAATGGATGAATGAATGAATGGATGAATGAATGAATGAAAACAAGAAGTTGTCTATGACTGTTGTTGGTCCCCCTGGAAAAAAGAAGACAATTATATAATGGGCCCATGTGTGGAAAAGGAAATAGAATTAGAACCCAAGGGTAAAAGTGATAGGGAGGCCAATGTTACCTCAGGATAAAGAGGAACCTGCAAACAATTAGAGCTGCTAAATAACTTAAGTTACTGCCCAGTAAACTAAAACTCTTTGCCAAGTCAACAATTTCTGCTGCTGCTGCTGCTGCTGTTACTACTGCGACTACTAGAATTTATAGAGTGCTTTAAGGTTTACAGATCGATTTACAAATATCTTTTCATTTGATTATCACAACCACCCTGAAAGATAGGTGCTTTTATTATCTTCATTTTATATTTGAGGAAACTGAAGCAGATGGAGAGAAAATGACTTGCCCAAGATCACAAAGTTAATAGGTGTCTGTGGCTGAATTTGAACTCAGGTCTTTCTGACTCCTGATCCATTGCTCTATCTACTGCACTACCTTGTTGACTCTGTATGCCAGGTATTGTGCTATGTCCTGGGAAGGCAAAACCCACTTCCTTTTCTCAAAGAATTCACAATCTAATGGGGGAGACAACGTGAAAACAGCTATGTAAAAGCAAGATGTATACAGGATAAGTTTAGAGATAATCAACAGAAAGGAACCAAAGAGGGATTCGGCTAGGCCTTGGAGCAGCGAGGTGGTGCAGTGAATAACACTGGCCTCGGAGTCTAGGTGTCTGTACACACCTCCCTTGTGTCTCCCCCTCCTGGCATCCACTGATGCTGTGGTTGCCAAAAGCTTTTTCTTTTCACTAACATCAAATATCAGAGAGCAAAAGGTGAGCCACAGACCGTTGGCTGTGGTGGGACCCTGCCAACAACGCACAGACAGTTCTCAGCTTAAAAATGGATTGTGTTCCAAAAGCTCATCAGGAAAATCAGGAGGACCTGATTTCAAATCCGGCCTCAAACACTTGACACTTACTAGCTGTGTGACCTTGAGCAAGTCACTTAACACCAACCAATAGCCGCGCCTTCCCCCTCCAAAAAAAGAGATAAAAAAAAAAAGGCCTCTTATTTCTGTGGAACTGTAGTTGAGACTTGAAGGAAGCTAAGAATTGGAAATGAGGGAGAGAGTTGCTGGCATGGGGACAACTAGTGAAAATGCCCAGTCAGGAGATGGAGTGTCTTGGGTGAAGAATAGCAAGGAGGTCAGTGGTCCCGGAATGCAAAGTACAAGGAGGGGAAGTAAGGTGTAAGAAGAAGACTAGAAAGGTAGAATGAGGCCAAGTTATTAAAGAGCTTTGAAAGTCAAACAGGATTTTATATTTAGTTCAAGAGGTGATGGGGGTGGGGCACTAGAAATTATTAAGTAGAGGGAGGAGAGATAGTGATATGGTCAGATCAGCTCTTTAGAAAGATCAGTTTGACAAGAGGATAGAACTGAGTGGGGACAGGCTAGGAAATAAGGTGATGGGGGGCTACATCAGCGTGGAAGCAGTGATAGAGGGGAGAGGGGTCAAGGTGTCAAAAAGGTAGAAAGGACAGAACTTGGCAATGGATTGGATGTGGGACATGCAGAAGTTGGCACCTAACTTGTGAGCTGGTGGTAGTCTAGATAGTAATAGGGAAGTGAAGAAAAGAAGATTTTAGGGGAAAAAGTGATGAGTTAAGTTTAAGACTTGCTGAGTCTAAGAGTTCTATGAAACATACAATTTTTGATTTAGAATTGAGAGGTGAAGATACAAAACAGGAGATCAGGATGAGGTTAAGGTTGGATAAGTAGATCAAAGAATTATTGGCACTGAGATGATGAATGAATACATAGGAACTCACGTGAAATAGTGGTGAAATGGAAGTTGATGGGGCACTTAGGTGGCCCAGTAGACAGAATTCTGGGCCTAGAATTAGGAAGATGAGTTTAAATCAGGGTCCTGACACTAGAACTGTGTGACCCTGGGCAAGTCACTTATACTTTGCCTCAGTTTGCTCATTTGTAAAATGGGAATAATAATAGCACTTGTCTCCCAGGGTTTTCTTGTGAGGATCAAATGAGATGATTGTAAAGCACTTGGCACAGTGCCTAAAACATACTGTCATATAAACATTAGCTATGAGGACGAAGTGTCCTAAGAGCCCTTCTAATTAAAAAAAAATCTATTTTTCTTTCAGTTATGTTTTCTATTATTTAATTATACATAATCATATGTGTGTATATCATGATATATATTTATGTATAATTAAATATATAATTTATATATAATAGAATTAAAGCAATATTTTTTCCTTTCCCCCAATCACTGCAAATACATACTGTATTTTAGCTACGTTAAGAGTTAAATAGAGGTTTTGTAGTCCAGCCTGGAAATCTAACCAACACTTATAACATAGTTTCTCTGGGAAAATGTGTTCCAAGTTCTAAAAACTAACTTACAAACGAACTTCTGGAACACAGTCCATTTTTAAGTTGGGGACTGTCTGTATGTTGTTGGCAGGGTCCCACCACAGCCAACAGTCCGTGGCTCACCTTTTGCTCTCTGATATTTGATGTTAGTGAAAAGAAAAAGCTTTTGGCAACCACAACATCAGTGGATGCCAGGAGGGGGAGACACAAGGGAGGTTTGTACAGATACCTAGATCACTGTTCCATTGTGCTGCCCACTCTGATCTGCCTCGGACTGCAAATCCTCTCTGCACCCTATGTACATGCACAACATTTAAGCATATCAAGTAGGTGGCATTAGCTGTATACTAGGCATTTTCACGCTCCCACACCACAAGCAGCATTCAGAGCTAGTCCTGTAAGTGACACTAGGAATTTCCTGAAGAGCCTAACTCTAGACAATTACCATCAGTACCTTTTAGCTCATAAAGTAGAATGATGTAGGAAAACAGAATTTGTGTTCTCTGCTCAGAGATGATAAATGACTTCCATTTTATTTTATTTTTGGTCCATGCCAAGTATTGCAAAAATAATGTCCCCTATATTAATGAAAGATATGATGGTATATGGGATGAAATACTCTACTGTAGCAACACAATGGAGAGAAAAAGGTTAAGGTATTTCCTGGCATTGGCTCTTAGCCATTAAACCTCCATTCTTTTGGTACAGACTCTAAAGTATTGTTAACAAATTATGCTTTTTAAAACTACTTGTCCAATTCTATGTTGACTTTAAATTTAGAGTATGTCTTCCAAATCAGTCTCCAGACTTTCATTCTTAGGGACCAGAAAAAAAAAAGAGGGGGAGGAAAAAAGAGAAAGCAAAAGAGTGTGTGAGCCTAAAAGAAACTATTTTTTAATCCAGAAAAAGTATGATCACATAGTTATGTCTGGAATTTAAATGGATTTCTTTTCCAAAAAGCAAAAGCACTAACTGCCATTTTCCTGGATTCCCACAGCAGCAACAAAATTGTGACCAGAAGAATTACTGCTCTATGAAACATCACATACCTCTTATGACCCATGCTGTACCACACACCATGTATACTTATATTTGTCATGGTAACTATTAATTCTGGACTTGAAAAAAAAACTACTTTAGTACTAGGAGGAAACTAAAATGGTAACCTTTGACATCCTCCACTATGGCAACTGTTTTGTTGCAGTGATGTAAGGAGAAGCTTGCATAGAGGAATTTAAGCTTGTTTAATAAGCATAGGATATGGTCACTTACAAAATGTAATGTTTGCTCTCACTGTTGTTTGAATTTGTCCCACACTTCTTGGCTGCCAAGAGGCAAAAACCTCTCATTTCTTTTGTTTCACCATGCTTACATTAAGTTACCTGGATTGGTTCCAGGCATCTATTTTGATAACTTAAAGTAAGATTTGAAAATTATGGTCACTTTTCATTTAAAGATTGAAGCCCAGAGCAAAAGAAGGTATTAAAGCTGAGATAACCTGCATCCTCAGTGTAATCTTGGAACATCAAGAAAAGACAATGTGAGGCCAATGGCTAGAAAGGAGATTGTTATAGAGAATTTAATCTTGCACGTCTAACAAGAATTTAAAATGTCCTAAAATGCATTCATCATCCTTTGAGATGTGCCTTCCCCCTCTTTTCCATCCTTCAGTTACCACCTTCGTGTAGATAATTATCATATCATGCCTAGACTCTTGCAATAGTTTTCTAACCAGCCTCTCTGGCTCCAGAGTCTCCAATAATTATTTAATCATTAATGGTTACAATAGAAAGGATGTATCTTAAAATATTGTTTTGAAAATATCATTTCTCTGCCTCCCAAAGTTGAAAAAACCTCCCATTGATTGCAAAAGGAAATCCCAATTCCTTACTGTGGAATTCAAAGCTGTCTACAATTTGGCTCCAAGTATGACCTCATTTATATCAATTATATTTTAGGATCAGGGATCAAAGATCTAGCATTGGAAAAGGTCACAAAAGCTAAACCTCCCTGTTCTACAGATGAGGAAACAGAGGTACAGAGAGGTTAAATGATGCACACATTTACTTAATACATAAAGAAGAATTTAAACCTATGCTCTATGAAATATCACATACCTCTTATGACCCATGCTGTACCACACACCATGTATACTTATATTTGTCATGGTAACTACTAATTCTGGACTTATGACCCATGCTGTACCACACACCATGTATACTTATATTTGTCATGGTAACTATTTAATTCTGGACTTGAAAAAAAAACTACTTTAGTACTAGGAGGAAACTAAAATGGTAACCTTTGACATCCTCCACTACGACAACTGTTTTGTGGCAGTGGTGTAAGGAGAAGCTTGCATAGAGGAATTTAAGCTTGTTTAATAAGCATAGGGTATGGTCACTTACAAAATCCTAAATCCTAAATCCTAAATTTCCTAAATCCAAGTCTAATAGCCAATCTACTATCCCACACTACTTCCTTGGGGGCACAACTGAAAAATGATCATCAGAGGGCATATGCTAAATGAGTCGAGAGTCTGACATCAGAGTGAGTTCAAGGACAGATGCTCCTCAAGGACTCAAGAGGGACAGAGCTACTCAAAACTGTTCGAAGTGATGCGTAACCAGGAAGAAAAGCAAGAGGAGGACAAAAGGACCAACATGGAGGTAAAAGGAACTCTACTGAACCTGGCTTTTAAAAGAACGAATTCAAAAGGGAAATATATCAAAGCAAGGATGAATGTGGATGCGTATCCCAGAATTACAAGAGTTGTTTCAGGATGTCTCAAGTTCAGAAGAAGTTAAGAACTGCAAAAAATGCAGACTAAGGTGGATCAGAAACCACCTCATATGTGGAATTATTGAATGACAGAAAGAATGATAGGTCTATAGGTTTATAGATAAAGACAATCAGGTCAAGAGAGGTAAACTAGCTTGACTGAAGGTATTAAGTTCATGAAAGATGAAGAATTAAAATCCACATCTTTTGACCACAGATATGCTGCTTTCTAGTTGAAAAAACTGGAGTACTTTAGACAAGAGAAAATGTGGAGGGAAGTCCACTGCTATGTTCTAGTACATGACATATATCATGTGGAAAATGAAAGTATTAGTGTTAATTAATAAATAATATTTGCTTATTTAATTACATTTATGTTAAAATAATGATTCCCTTTGATAACTTAAGATTAGTGATGGTACCTTTCCTTAGAGTTGTAAACAATTTTAACATTCTGTCTAGAAGTGTACTCAGTATCTGCATGTGATGCAGACATATGACCAAGTTCATTCAAGTCAGTGATCAGAAATCAGCTCCATAATGTGGGCCTAGATTTAGGAGCTCAAGTTAGGAGAAGGGACAAGATATACAAAGGTAAGTAAATAGATTTAGGGACAGGGCTTGTGATTCCATTGATATAGGGAACCCCCAGATGAGGAAAACTCCCTCTACCAATACAGGATAACATCTTTTTTGCATCTTCAAGTCTTAGAGAATTGCCTGTAACAATGAAAGATGAAATGGTTTTCACAGGGGTCACAAAACTAGTAGAGAATTCTGGTCTTCCTGGCTCTAAAGTAGGCTTTGTATCTACTATAGTGTGCTATTTCTTAGTACATGCAGAGCAATTTCCAGAGGAGAGGACATTAGTACCTCTTCTCCTTCAGGATAGGCCTCATATAAGTAAGCTCAGTGGTTGAAGCAGTTCTCATTCTCCTTAGGCATTTCCTTCCAGTTCTCATACATGAGATGACTGACTACTTATGCAAAGAGTATGCAATAATAAAACCATCATGGATGCTGATATCTCAACATCTTTCTTCCAGGGTGTTCAAAGCACTTCTAAGATTTTTATCTTATAAATACTGACTACATCCCTCTTAGGTAGGGAGGGGATATATATTATTATTTTAATTTGGCAAATGGGAAAAGTAAGGTGAAGTAACTAAGTTATATGGTGAGTCAGCAGAATGCCAGTATCCCAACTCCAGCATAAGCACTCTACACATTAATTCAGAAAGAGCCAAGTGTCAGCTCACACACTGTTGGGGCATATAAAGTCAGATTCAGTGATGAGGAGGAGGAACAATCAGGAAGGCTCCAATTTCTGAAAGTGACAATACAGATAGCTGCCTTGGAATCACCTTCTCCTGGCTTTCAAATCTAAAGTTTCTTCCACAAACACGTTCCCTGCAGGGAGAGATTTAGGACACATTATCCCAAAAAGCTGTAAGAAAACACACTAGGCTAGAGAGAGAGCCCACAGTAGGAATGGGAGCTGTGAAGAACACCGAGGTGCTGACAATTAGGACTTGTGTTTCTATGATACATTTGTAGGAGGTGATCTAATCTTGAAATTCTGGCCATTTTCCCATTTACAAAATTATATGTTAATACTTAAAGACATCTACATTTTAATTAAGGTGTGATGCTAGTTTTGCTTACAGTACTGAACTGTCTTCAACCATCTAGGATATAGCTATAAATGACAAATTTGAGATGCCAAGCAGTTTTAGAAGGAGAAGGGAAGGAAACAAATACTTATCACCTGCTTATATACCCAGCACTAGGCTAAGTGCTTCACAAATATGATTTCATTTAAAGAAGCCCTAAACTTGGAGTTGGAAAACCGTGGTTTGCAATTCTAGCTTTAGCTCTCTCTTCCTTACTAGCTATATGATTTCAGGAAAGCCAATCCATTTTCTGAACTTCAGTTTCTTCATCTAAAAAACGGGATGATGATATTGACCCTACTTGCCTCAAAGAGCAGTCAGAGGGACTGAATCAGATAACATGTGTAAAAGTATTCTGCAACCATAATGCCCATAAAAATGAACACTGTTATTATAAACATGCTTTGGTTTCTTCTGTAATTCCCAGTACATGAAATGTTCTTTCTCTCTTCAACAGTTGCATTTTCACTTATCCTTTAGAATCCAACTGGCATTTCACTTCCTCCATTAAGCTTTCCCCAAGACTGCCTTAAAGTAATATACTCTCCTCTTGCTTACATAGCTTTATTTGCACCTCTCTTATATTTGTTTATATTTGTGTCCCCAGCATTTGGCAGTGTCTGACAAATATTCTTTCTCTATCTACCACTATAATCCACTCAATACGTAAAGATGGGATATTTATGGGACATCCGATGGACCATAAACCCCTTGGAAGGCAAAGAATGTGTCTCATTCACTTTGTACGCTAACTCCCCTTTCTCCCCAATACCTTGGTAATAGCTAAGAATAACAGCTAATATTTATAGAGTTCTTACTCTATGCCAGGCATCCTACTAGTTTTATGATTATTATCATCACAACAACCCTGGGAGGCAGGTGCTATTATTTGTAGATAAGGAAACTGAGGAAAACAAAGGTTAAATGAGTTACCCAAGGTAACACAGACAGCAAGTATCTGAGGTAGGATTTGAACTCAGGTCTTCTTGATTTCAGGCCCAGAGCTCTATCCACTGTGCCACCTAACTGCCTCCCAGAACCAAGATTCATATATATATAC